>OZ005735.1:239104393-239704393 GCA_963930755.1 Eudasyphora cyanicolor
TAGAGTCGACCACTGTGGTCTTCCTCTATATACTAGAGTCGACCACTGTGATCTTCCTCTATATACTAGAGTCGACCACTGTGGTCTTCCTCTATATACTAGAGTCGACCACTGTGGTCTTCCTCTATATACTAGAGTCGAGCACTGTGGTCTTCCTCTATATACTAGAGTCGACCACTGTGGTCTTCCTCTATATACTAGAGTCGAGCACTGTGGTCTTCCTCTATATACTAGAGTCGACCACTGTGGTCTTCCTCTATATACTAGAGTCGACCACTGTGGTCTTCCTCTATATACTAGAGTCGACCACTGTGGTCTTCCTCTATATACTAGAGTCGACCACTGTGGTCTTCCTCTATATACTAGAGTCGACCACTGTGGTCTTCCTCTATATACTAGAGTCGACCACTGTGATCTTCCTCTATATACTAGAGTCGACCACTGTGGTCTTCCTCTATATACTAGAGTCGACCACTGTGGTCTTCCTCTATATACTAGAGTCGACCACTGTGGTCTTCCTCTATATACTAGAGTCGACCACTGTGATCTTCCTCTATATACTAGAGTCGACCACTGTGGTCTTCCTCTATATACTAGAGTCGACCACTGTGGTCTTCCTCTATATACTAGAGTCGACCACTGTGGTCTTCCTCTATATACTAGAGTCGACCACTGTGGTCTTCCTCTATATACTAGAGTCGACCACTGTGGTCTTCCTCTATATACTAGAGTCGACCACTGTGGTCTTCCTCTATATACTAGAGTCGACCACTGTGGTCTTCCTCTATATACTAGAGTCGACCACTGTGGTCTTCCTCTATATACTAGAGTCGACCACTGTGGTCTTCCTCTATATACTAGAGTCGAGCACTGTGGTCTTCCTCTATATACTAGAGTCGAGCACTGTGGTCTTCCTCTATATACTAGAGTCGACCACTGTGGTCTTCCTCTATATACTAGAGTCGAGCACTGTGGTCTTCCTCTATATACTAGAGTGGAGCACTGTGGTCTTCCTCTATATACTAGAGTCGACCACTGTGGTCTTCCTCTATATACTAGAGTCGACCACTGTGGTCTTCCTCTATATACTAGAGTCGACCACTGTGGTCTTCCTCTATATACTAGAGTCGACCACTGTGGTCTTCCTCTATATACTAGAGTCGACCACTGTGGTCTTCCTCTATATACTAGAGTCGACCACTGTGGTCTTCCTCTATATACTAGAGTCGACCACTGTGGTCTTCCTCTATATACTAGAGTCGAGCACTGTGGTCTTCCTCTATATACTAGAGTCGAGCACTGTGGTCTTCCTCTATATACTAGAGTCGACCACTGTGGTCTACCTCTATATACTAGAGTCGACCACTGTGGTCTACCTCTATATACTAGAGTCGACCACTGTGGTCTTCCTCTATATACTAGAGTCGACCACTGTGGTCTTCCTCTATATACTAGAGTCGACCACTGTGGTCTTCCTCTATATACTAGAGTCGAGCACTGTGGTCTTCCTCTATATACTAGAGTCGAGCACTGTGGTCTTCCTCTATATACTAGAGTCGACCACTGTGGTCTACCTCTATATACTAGAGTCGACCACTGTGGTCTACCTCTATATACTAGAGTCGACCACTGTGGTCTTCCTCTATATACTAGAGTCGACCACTGTGGTCTTCCTCTATATACTAGAGTCGACCACTGTGGTCTTCCTCTATATACTAGAGTCGACCACTGTGGTCTTCCTCTATATACTAGAGTCGACCACTGTGGTCTTCCTCTATATACTAGAGTCGACCACTGTGGTCTTCCTCTATATACTAGAGTCGACCACTGTGGTCTTCCTCTATATACTAGAGTCGACCACTGTGGTCTTCCTCTATATACTAGAGTCGACCACTGTGGTCTTCCTCTATATACTAGAGTCGACCACTGTGGTCTTCCTCTATATACTAGAGTCGAGCACTGTGGTCTTCCTCTATATACTAGAGTCGACCACTGTGGTCTACCTCTATATACTAGAGTCGACCACTGTGGTCTACCTCTATATACTAGAGTCGACCACTGTGGTCTTCCTCTATATACTAGAGTCGACCACTGTGGTCTTCCTCTATATACTAGAGTCGACCACTGTGGTCTTCCTCTATATACTAGAGTCGACCACTGTGGTCTTCCTCTATATACTAGAGTCGACCACTGTGGTCTTCCTCTATATACTAGAGTCGACCACTGTGGTCTTCCTCTATATACTAGAGTCGACCACTGTGGTCTTCCTCTATATACTAGAGTCGACCACTGTGGTCTTCCTCTATATACTAGAGTCGACCACTGTGGTCTTCCTCTATATACTAGAGTCGAGCACTGTGGTCTTCCTCTATATACTAGAGTCGAGCACTGTGGTCTTCCTCTATATACTAGAGTCGAGCACTGTGGTCTTCCTCTATATACTAGAGTCGAGCACTGTGGTCTACCTCTATATACTAGAGTCGACCACTGTGGTCTACCTCTATATACTAGAGTCGACCACTGTGGTCTACCTCTATATACTAGAGTCGACCACTGTGGTCTTCCTCTATATACTAGAGTCGACCACTGTGGTCTTCCTCTATATACTAGAGTCGACCACTGTGGTCTTCCTCTATATACTAGAGTCGACCACTGTGGTCTTCCTCTATATACTAGAGTCGACCACTGTGGTCTTCCTCTATATACTAGAGTCGACCACTGTGGTCTTCCTCTATATACTAGAGTCGACCACTGTGGTCTTCCTCTATATACTAGAGTCGACCACTGTGGTCTTCCTCTATATACTAGAGTCGACCACTGTGGTCTTCCTCTATATACTAGAGTCGACCACTGTGGTCTTCCTCTATATACTAGAGTCGACCACTGTGGTCTTCCTCTATATACTAGAGTCGACCACTGTGGTCTTCCTCTATATACTAGAGTCGACCACTGTGGTCTTCCTCTATATACTAGAGTCGACCACTGTGGTCTTCCTCTATATACTAGAGTCGAGCACTGTGGTCTTCCTCTATATACTAGAGTCGAGCACTGTGGTCTTCCTCTATATACTAGAGTCGACCACTGTGGTCTTCCTCTATATACTAGAGTCGACCACTGTGGTCTTCCTCTATATACTAGAGTCGACCACTGTGGTCTTCCTCTATATACTAGAGTCGACCACTGTGGTCTTCCTCTATATACTAGAGTCGACCACTGTGGTCTTCCTCTATATACTAGAGTCGACCACTGTGGTCTTCCTCTATATACTAGAGTCGACCACTGTGATCTTCCTCTATATACTAGAGTCGACCACTGTGGTCTTCCTCTATATACTAGAGTCGACCACTGTGGTCTTCCTCTATATACTAGAGTCGACCACTGTGGTCTTCCTCTATATACTAGAGTCGACCACTGTGGTCTACCTCTATATACTAGAGTCGACCACTGTGGTCTACCTCTATATACTAGAGTCGACCACTGTGGTCTTCCTCTATATACTAGAGTCGACCACTGTGGTCTTCCTCTATATACTAGAGTCGACCACTGTGGTCTTCCTCTATATACTAGAGTCGACCACTGTGGTCTTCCTCTATATACTAGAGTCGACCACTGTGGTCTTCCTCTATATACTAGAGTCGACCACTGTGGTCTTCCTCTATATACTAGAGTCGACCACTGTGGTCTTCCTCTATATACTAGAGTCGAGCACTGTGGTCTTCCTCTATATACTAGAGTCGACCACTGTGGTCTTCCTCTATATACTAGAGTCGACCACTGTGGTCTTCCTCTATATACTAGAGTCGACCACTGTGGTCTTCCTCTATATACTAGAGTCGAGCACTGTGGTCTTCCTCTATATACTAGAGTGGAGCACTGTGGTCTTCCTCTATATACTAGAGTCGACCACTGTGGTCTTCCTCTATATACTAGAGTCGACCACTGTGGTCTTCCTCTATAAACTAGAGTCGACCACTGTGGTCTTCCTCTATATACTAGAGTCGACCACTGTGGTCTTCCTCTATATACTAGAGTCGACCACTGTGGTCTTCCTCTATATACTAGAGTCGACCACTGTGGTCTTCCTCTATATACTAGAGTCGACCACTGTGGTCTTCCTCTATATACTAGAGTCGAGCACTGTGGTCTTCCTCTATATACTAGAGTCGAGCACTGTGGTCTTCATCTATATACTAGAGTCGAGCACTGTGGTCTTCCTCTATATACTAGAGTCGAGCACTGTGGTCTTCCTCTATATACTAGAGTCGACCACTGTGGTCTTCCTCTATATACTAGAGTCGACCACTGTGGTCTTCCTCTATATACTAGAGTCGACCACTGTGGTCTTCCTCTATATACTAGAGTCGACCACTGTGGTCTTCCTCTATATACTAGAGTCGACCACTGTGGTCTTCTCTATATACTAGAGTCGACCACTGTGGTCTTCCTCTATATACTAGAGTCGACCACTGTGGTCTTCCTCTATATACTAGAGTCGACCACTGTGGTCTTCCTCTATATACTAGAGTCGAGCACTGTGGTCTTCCTCTATATACTAGAGTCGACCACTGTGGTCTTCCTCTATATACTAGAGTCGAGCACTGTGGTCTTCCTCTATATACTAGAGTCGACCACTGTGGTCTTCCTCTATATACTAGAGTCGAGCACTGTGGTCTTCCTCTATATACTAGAGTCGAGCACTGTGGTCTTCCTCTATATACTAGAGTCGAGCACTGTGGTCTTCCTCTATATACTAGAGTCGACCACTGTGGTCTTCCTCTATATACTAGAGTCGAGCACTGTGGTCTTCCTCTATATACTAGAGTCGAGCACTGTGGTCTTCCTCTATATACTAGAGTCGAGCACTGTGGTCTTCCTCTATATACTAGAGTCGACCACTGTGGTCTTCCTCTATATATTCGACCACTGTGGTCTTCCTATATACAGAGTCGACCACTGTGGTCTTCCTCTATATATAGAGCGAGTGGTCTTCCTCTATATACTAGAGTCGACCACTGTGGTCTCCTCTATATATTAGAGTCACCAATGTGGTCTCCTCTATATACTGACACTGTATTCTATATATATAGAGTCACCACTGCGAGTATTCTATATACTAGAGTCGACCACTGTGGTCTTCCTCTATATATTAGAGTCGACCACTGTGGTCTTCCTCTATATACTAGAGTCGACCACTGTGGTCTTCCTCTATATATTAGAGTCGACCACTGTGGTCTTCCTCTATATACTAGAGTCGACCACTGTGGTCTTCCTCTATATACTAGAGTCGACCACTGTGGTCTTCCTCTATATACTAGAGTCGACCACTGTGGTCTTCCTCTATATACTAGAGTCGAGCACTGTGGTCTTCCTCTATATACTAGAGTCGACCACTGTGGTCTTCCTCTATATACTAGAGTCGACCACTGTGGTCTTCCTCTATATATTAGAGTCGACCACTGTGGTCTTCCTCTATATACTAGAGTCGACCACTGTGGTCTTCCTCTATATATTAGAGTCGAGCACTGTGGTCTTCCTCTATATACTAGAGTCGACCACTGTGGTCTTCCTCTATATATTAGAGTCGACCACTGTGGTCTTCCTCTATATACTAGAGTCGACCACTGTGGTCTTCCTCTATATACTAGAGTCGAGCACTGTGGTCTTCCTCTATATACTAGAGTCGACCACTGTGGTCTTCCTCTATATATTAGAGTCGACCACTGTGGTCTTCCTCTATATACTAGAGTCGACCACTGTGGTCTTCCTCTATATACTAGAGTCGACCACTGTGGTCTTCCTCTATATATTAGAGTCGACCACTGTGGTCTTCCTCTATATACTAGAGTCGACCACTGTGGTCTTCCTCTATATACTAGAGTCGACCACTGTGGTCTTCCTCTATATACTAGAGTCGACCACTGTGGTCTTCCTCTATATACTAGAGTCGACCACTGTGGTCTTCCTCTATATACTAGAGTCGACCACTGTGGTCTTCCTCTATATACTAGAGTCGACCACTGTGGTCTTCCTCTATATACTAGAGTCGACCACTGTGGTCTTCCTCTATATACTAGAGTCGACCACTGTGGTCTTCCTCTATATACTAGAGTCGACCACTGTGGTCTTCCTCTATATAGTAGAGTCGACCACTGTGGTCTTCCTCTATATACTAGAGTCGACCACTGTGCTATATACTACAGATTAATGGAGGAGGGAATATATAAGATACTACAAAAAGAAGTCTAGCACATCGAAGGAGTGAACTAAGGCACCATATAAGTATATGTTTGGTCGACCACTGTGGTCTTCCTCTATATACTAGGGTCGACCACTGTGGTCTTCCTCTATATACTAGAGTCGACCACTGTGGTCTTCCTCTATATACTAGAGTCGACCACTGTGGTCTTCCTCTATATACTAGAGTCGACCACTGTGGTCTTCCTCTATATACTAGAGTCGACCACTGTGGTCTTCCTCTATAGACTAGAGTCGACCACTGTGGTCTTCCTCTATATACTAGAGTCGACCACTGTGGTCTTCCTCTATATACTAGAGTCGACCACTGTGGTCTTCCTCTATATACTAGAGTCGACCACTGTGGTCTTCCTCTATATACTAGAGTCGACCACTGTGGTCTTCCTCTATATACTAGAGTCGACCACTGTGGTCTTCCTCTATATACTAGAGTCGACCACTGTGGTCTTCCTCTATATACTAGAGTCGACCACTGTGGTCTTCCTCTATATACTAGAGTCGACCACTGTGGTCTTCCTCTATATACTAGAGTCGACCACTGTGGTCTTCCTCTATATACTAGAGTCGACCACTGTGGTCTTCCTCTATATACTAGAGTCGACCACTGTGGTCTTCCTTTATATACTAGAGTCGACCACTGTGGTCTTCCTTTATATACTAGAGTCGACCACTGTGGTCTTCCTCTATATACTAGAGTCGACCACTGTGGTCTTCCTCTATATACTAGAGTCGACCACTGTGGTCTTCCTTTATATACTAGAGTCGACCACTGTGGTCTTCCTTTATATACTAGAGTCGACCACTGTGGTCTTCCTCTATATACTAGAGTCGACCACTGTGGTCTTCCTCTATATACTAGAGTCGACCACTGTGGTCTTCCTCTATATACTAGAGTCGACCACTGTGGTCTTCCTCTATATACTAGAGTCGAGCACTGTGGTCTTCCTCTATATACTAGAATCGACCACTGTGGTCTTCCTCTATATACTAGAATCGAGCACTGTGGTCTTCCTCTATATACTAGAGTCGACCACTGTGGTCTTCCTCTATATACTAGAGTCGACCACTGTGGTCTTCCTCTATATACTAGAGTCGACCACTGTGGTCTTCCTCTATATACTAGAGTCGACCACTGTGCTATATACTACAGATTAATGGAGGAGGGAATATATCAGATACTACAAAAAGAAGTCTAACACATCGAAGGAGTGAACTAAGGCACCATATAAGTATATGTTTGGTGGAAATCCTTTCAGTATAATTTAAGTTATTCGAAAAGAGTGACCGATTGACTTCAAATTTTTAATGCTGTAATATCTCTGGCTAGGTTTGAAGATGAACTAAAATAGCTGGAAATAATATTTTGGAAATATTTTCAACACCCAATTTACGGCCCACTCTATGTAGATATGCCCATGTTTTAGAATGGAAATTACAACATTTGTGCCTACTTCCTCTCGTGTTGAAGAGCACATACATAAATTCTTCAGCCAGGAAACACCCAATACCCAAGCAAGCATAGAAAGGGCAGACACACGGACAGAGACATCAATCTTTCCAATGCCATTTAATTGGATTTAGTGAGTGAATGAATCGGCTAAGTCGTCACAATCGAATGAGTTAAACATTAACAACTGCTAAATAATAAAGAATGAAAAAAAAACAGAAATCTCTAAGTATCTCATGCAACATCATCGGCCGGAGGTAGGCTGGCAGCCGGGCCGGCAGACATTCTCAAAAGTGCCAGTGACGGTCTGTCTATACGTCCCTCTGTATGACTGTCTGTAGTTTAGTACATATATTGGAATGTTTCGTCGATCTTCTTCGAGAGTAGTGTATAAATAAATACGTACTCGTCCAACACTCTGCCATCTCTCGACTGTGAATAGAAGCGAAACAATGACAGGCCGTCCGTCGATCCGTTGTTCGCCAGACACGAGTAGTATTGTTGGCTTAAATCATTGACACATAATTTTGAACAAATAACAGGTGTTAAGCATTTTAACCGGATACATTGTATCGGGGCTGGCCCCACTCGGCCCCCATAACTAAATTGAAAGCTTTACTAAAATTCCTGACGATGTAAATTTGTTTTAATTTTTGTTGTTTTTTTCCATTTCAGTATGATGATGTTCTTGATGTCGGCAGTTGTTAGCTGATGATGATGAGCATATGGGGAGAGTTCATAGAGGAGAAAAATAAATTAATATTATTTGTTTTTTTTCTTCTCTTTTTAATTATCAACAGAAAGTTATTGTTCTTTAAAGCATAGAAGGCGTTCACTGACGCAAAGAAATGCTGCATTACTTTTCAAACAACGAAACTTTTCTTTACGAACTTTTTTTCGCAGACCTACAATATTGCACTGGTCAATTCGAATCCTAGCCAGCAGATATCGGACCCAGAATATAAAATCAGAAAAGCTATTTATACCCTACACCACACTGTGGTACAGGGTATTATAACTTTGTGCATTTGTTTGTAACACCCAAAAGGACAAGAAATAGACCCATCGTTTATTATACCGATCGACTTAGAATTACTTTCTGAGTTGATTTAGCTATGTCCGTCTGTCTGTCTGTCCGTCTGTCCGTCTGTCTGTCTGTGCATGTATTCTTGTAATCAAAGTACAGGTCGCAATTATGGTCCGATCTCGACGAAAATTTACACATATGTTTTATTTGGCCCAAGGACGATCCCTATTGAAATTGGTTAAAATCGGTTCAGATTTATATATAGCCCCCATATATATGTTACCCCAGATTTGACATGTAAGCGCTGTAAAAACTTTATTTTATATCCGATCAGTCTGAAATTCCGCAGAAAGAGGTTACTTATCATACGAATGAACACTGTTAAATTTGGAATAAATCGGTTCAGATTTAGATATAGCCCCCATATATACGTTACCCCCGATTTGAAGTGTAAGCACTGTAAAAATGTTATTTTATATCCGATCAGTATGAAATTCCGCAGAAAGAGGTTTCCTATTATTTGAATGAACACTGTTAAATTTGGAAGAAATCGGATCAGATTTAAATATAGCCCCCATATAAACGTTACCCCCGATTTCACATGTAAGCGCTGTAAAAATGTTATTTTATATCCAATCAGTGCGAACTTCGGCAAAAAGAGGTTTCCTTCTACATGAAGAAATACTGCCAAATTCGGAAAAAATCGGTTCAGATTTAGATATAGCCCCATATATATGTTACCCCCGATTCGACATGTAACCGCTGTAGAGATTGTATTTTATATCCGATCAGTACGAAATTCGACAGAAAGATGTCTTTTTACATGAATAACTATTCAGGGAAAATCGGTTCAGATTTATATATAACAGCCGTATATATGTTCCTCCTGATTTGGTATCAAAGCGCTATAGAAGTTGTACTTTACTTCCGAGCATTAAAATTTTCCAGAAATATGTTTCTCAATTTAGGAACGAATATTGCTTAATTTAGCGATTATCGGTTCAGAATTAGATAATATGTAATATGCGATATGTTATTATCGCAATGGCCCTTATCGCATTATTAGGGAGGTGTAGGGTATTATATAGTCGGCCCCGCCCGACTTTCTGCCTTTCCTTTCTGGTTTTAAGATATGTTAATAATTATGTGATAAAAATGCTGATTTTAACCTTTCTTGAAAATAGAATCGTGACAGACGCTTTGTTACCAAAAAAATACGGATTAGAAAAATAATCGTTTCCTATTAAAACGAAATAATATTGTAGGTCAGTGCAATAAATACGACGTCGATTTGTTTCCGAAAAAATTTTTTTTTTTAATTTTCAAATCAAAATGCATTTCGTGCACTTCGTGATCCGTCCGTCTGTCTGTTGGCTGGTGCTCACGATAACTCTCGAAAGGATTACCCGATTAACTTTAAATTTGGTATGTGGTAATAGTTTTCCTTATCTCCGGCTAAGTTCGAAGATGGGCCATATTGGTCCACTCCTTCAAAGGGTCAACTTTTAGTGAAATATTGATTCTTTAATAACTTCCATACTACTTAGTCGAATCTTCGGAAATTCCGCACATAGTATTAGTTTATTAGTCGCTAACTCTTCAAGCAAAATGGGCGATGTTGCCACATCCTTTTTCGTAACTCCCACATGAATGGACAATGTTGCACACAAAGTTAACTGCTTATAACCTTGGTTACAGTTCTTTTAAAGTATCCAGAGAAAAGTGGACGTTATTGGCATGTCCCGTTTGTTTACCCCCTTCACAAATGCACCAGAAGTTAACAGCTTATAACTTTAATACCAGAACATGTTTAAAAGTTATTAAATGCAATTCAAATTGATAATTATTTATTTAAAACAAAAAATAAATAAATTCACGAATATTTTTTTGGGACCGAAGCACAGTTCTCTGTCCCGTTGACAAAAATCGAGAATAATGTACTGGCTCAAATAATGGCAAAATTGGTACTCATCACATCTTAACAAACCAATTAAGATAAATAATAATAATATTTTTTTATTTACCTCTTTTTAACACCGCGAGAGGGCGCACAGTGTGACGAGCGTGGCCAAAAATGGTAAAAGCTGATGTTGGAATTGTTGATTTTTTTTTACAAAATTTTATGAAAAACACAACAATAAATAAAAAAAGTGTTAAATATTATTCAAAAATATTGATCAGTTTTTGAGTTATTGTGGCTCAAAGTTGTGGTTTGTTTGCAAAATGATAATTGTTAAGAAACACAATGAAATTTCGTATCCAGTAATAATGGGTTAAATTCCAATTTTTTGTTAACGGTTGGTACAAAATGCCATTGAAATGCAAGTGTGATACATATTGCTACAATTGCAACACTGTTATAGTTTACAAATATTGATCATATGTGATGTACCGTTAGCAAGAAGACAGGTCTGGTGTGAAGTCAGGTTTTGACAATATACATAATGTACATAATGTATAATTTATGTACATAATTTATAATTTAATATAATTTATGTACAATGTACATAAACTTGCGTAGAAAATTAAAAAAAAACATCAAAAAACATCTTTCCAATTTTTTGATATTTTTTAGCTATAAGTATGTATTTTAACATATATAAGTCTCAGCTGCACAGATCTGCACAAATTTTATTGGTGAATATTTTTATCCCCTCACCTTAGAGAGGAATACCCCTATCATTTGCTACGAGCCAAAAGTGTAACACATCGAAGTAGTGACCTAAGACCCTATGTATGTTCGGCGGAAATCCGTTTTGGGTCATTTTAAGTCATTTGAGCAATGTCCGTCCGTCCATCCGTCCGTCAGTCTGTCTGTCTGCTGGATGGTGCGCACGATAACTATTGAAAGGAGTAACCGATTGACTTCAAATTTGGTGTGCAGTAATATTATTCTCTTTATCCGGCTAAGTTCGAAGATGGGCCATATTGGTCCACTCCTCCTAGTACCTCCCCCACAAAGGGTTAACTTTTAGTATAATATTGATTCTTTAATAACTTCTATACTACTTACTACTTACTGAAATTGCACACATAGTATTAGTTTGCTAGTCGCTAACACGCCAAGAAAAATGGGCGAACTGGCCACTCGTTTAGGTACCTCCCACACAAATGGACCATTTTAGACCAAAAGTTAACAGCATAGTGAGTAGTATATTTGTTCGTACTTACGAGTATATCTGTATTTATTACATATTATCTCAACTAAATAAAAAGTTCATTTCGCAATGTGTTAAAATGTATTATAAATTGCTGTAAATATGTTTTGGGAAACTAAATCCTTTTTTGAACATTTACTATTAGGTTCAAAACGCATATGTGATAAAAATCCAAAAAATAAACGAAAATTAAGAACAAATCAAAATTGAAAATTAAGGTGAAACTCAAAATTTGAGCCTGTTTTCTTTACAAACGGACTAAACAAAATCGGACTAAACATATATATGGGAGCTTTATCTAGATCTGACCCGATTTTCTTGAAATTCGGCAATACTGGTCTATGGGTCAAGAAACTCTACCATGCTAAATTTCAAAACAATTGGATGTAAGGTACAGCTTCTATAGGGCTAAAGGGACAAATCGGACAAAACATATATATGGGGGCTATATCTGTCCTTTAGTCAATTTTTCCAAAACTTCGTTTTTATTCTTCCCGACCGAAAAAAACGACTTATGCAAAATTTCATTCACCTGCGACGGCTCCTTCTATTTTTCGCCACCTCTTATATGAAATCACGACACTGTGGGGCGCCAAAATCAATTGTTGTATACGCAAATCGACCAAAAAATAAACTACCTTAAATGTACATTGTAAAATAGCTGTATAAAATTAGGGCAATTAAACCAAACTTTTTGTATATGATAGTAAATCAAATTCCTAATAATACTAAAATGCCAAGTCAGCAGAAAATTTCAATTGTGCTATTCAAAATTGCTCTGGAATATTCTATTTGTTGTAAAAATGAAAAAAATTTGCAATTTCAATTGGAATGAGAAAAATAAGTTTGAACAGATATCTAAAATTTTATTCTTTAAAAACAATATATGTACTGTTACTATTAAATAAAAAATATAAAAACGAAAATAAATGTGAATAAACTTAAAAAATATATATATTTTTTATGTCTAAAAACGTTATTTTCAAATGTAATTTCTAGAGGTGTTTCAAAAACAGTCGCCAACACTTAACGTGTAGACCAAACCCATAATTTTTTTTGCGTCAGATAGCTGACGGAATTCTTAAAAAATACAAAAATTCATACTTATAAATTATTGTTGAGAAAAACATAAAAAAATCGCTTTTAACAAATTTAATAAAATTACTAAAAAGTACTTTTGCTTTAGGTCTAAAATGTTCTTGCGACAAAAAATTAACAGTAATGCATTTAAGGAGTTCCTAATAGGAAGAAGGATCATAATTTTGCGCGCTTGCAATGATATTTTATATCAGTAGCGCATATAAAGTACTAATTAATGGTTACGATGTTAAATTATTAGTTAATTTAATTTGTCAGTACACTAAAAAAAAAGCGTACTGAAAATCAATGAATTTTTCGTAAAGTTTAAGATTTCGGCAATGATTTCGAGCCAAAGACAATCGCTATAAAAATAAGAAGGTTTTATAGTTAATTTAAAGACGTGAATAGTATTTGTTTTGATGATGGATTTCATAGAATTAAGAATTTTGGGTAATAAAACTAATTAAGTTTGGTCTTAAAATAAGCACATTTTTGCGTAAATTTAAGTATGGCGCGTGCTTATTTTTAGTAAAATATCATATAATTTAAAACATTATCGTAATAAAATTTAAAATGTTTGTCCTTGATACAAGAATATACTGGCAATTAATTTAAGGCATACATGAATTTAAATACAGTTTTTTTAAATATGTATGGAAAATTCGTTACATTATATTGATTATAATGTTACTCTTTTAAATGAATCATTTTCTTTGAAATCATTTTATATTGGAAAATACAAAAAAATATAATACATATTACGGATAACCTTGAACATTTTATAATTTAAAACAATATGTAATTGTATAAAGACAAATCGGCCAACACACTATGAAGTTTGACTTTTACAATATTCGAAATATTGTATTGTTATGTATCGATTCTATAGCGGGATTCGTTTCTCTATTTGTTGTCCATGAACAATTTTTATCGGAACCGACCTTAATGATTTTTAACCCAGAATTTGGCTGGAATTTAAATAGAAATTATATAAAACAAATATTATATTATTATATCATATACATAGTTTGTATGCTCACTCATTTCATGCAATTTGTAAATTTTTAATTTCCCACTGCATTTTTCATATATCCAAATAAAGTTCAATTGCGCGAACTTAAATAAAAATAATTTGAATATAAATCAAACAGAATGATTTATATACGATAAAGTATTAAAATAAATTTTATCATGTAACTGTCACAAAATGTTGAAAAATAAGAGATATATTAAAATCTTTGGAATGTACTTACTTACCCTGAAATATTTAGTCACTCTTCTACCACACAAATTCTCATAATAGATCCATACAAAATTTGCTGTACTAAAAGTTAAAAGAAATATGTATTTATGTAAGATATTATTAATAATAGAAACTGACTGTTTTGGAAGTGGCGAAATTGACATTTTTCATATAAATTGAGTTATCAAAAATAATTTTCTCAAAAAAATCAATCGTGACTTAGATTTTAAAATATTAAGTTTTGTTAGCAAACAAAACTACAAAAACTTATTAAAAATTACTTCTGTAAAACAAAAGCTAATGCTGCTTATGACATTCTTAACCCTGGTGTTAGATTAGCAAATCTGTACGAATCCTAGATTAAGAGTCAATTTGGTCAACATTACATTTTTCATATAAAATGAATATGGAAGACAATATTTTATATTTATTTTTATTCAATACTTCGTGAAAAGAAAGCAGCTTATTAACAATTATTTTTGAGCAAAAACGCTTATTATTTTGATTTTTGATTTAGTAGAAAACACGTATTTTATATGTGAACGTCAGTTCGCAAATATATTTTGTTCTAATACATTAATATATGCGTTCCAAATTATATTTCTTGATTTTCAAATAAAATATATTTGTTCAGAAATACATAATACTTACAAATATTGTTTCCAAATCTATTGTTTCCAAATCTCACTTATTTGTTGTAATTTATAAATGGCATTCAGCACTGCATTTTTCATATATCCATCACATTTATCTTCAAATATTGCGTGATCTAAATTTAAAATAATTAATTTTTTTCTGAAAATAAATGAAATAAAATTATCTATAAACAAAAAAAATGCAAATAAATTTTATCATATCACAATTGGAAATCGCTGAAAACTAAGAGAAATATTTCAGCCGTTCATATATAATACTTACGTTGAAATATTTTGTAAAATTTGCCACTCTTCTCACAAAAGACCCATTCTAAAATTATTTTACTAAAACAAATTTAAAAAAGATAGTTATATGTATAACATATTATTAATAATAAATTTTTATATTGCCACAAATAATTTTACATTTCTGCATTATGCGCTGGTATTTTTAATAAATAAATACTTACAATTAAAATGTGTTTTGTTAATTTTGTAATTGCCAATAAGATGTTTATTTCAGGATAATAATATTATTTTTCACGTACCTAAACATTTTCCCATTGTCTCTTTCAGTATTACAAAATCTATTACTCACATTTTTGTCATCCATTTGGCACAAATCTCTTCACAGGACTTACAAACAAGATCTCCTTCAAAAACGCATGTACATCGCCATAAATAACATACAGCAAAAATAACTGTGCCACACGCACTCCCTTATCACAGAGATCGATGGTGACGCCGACGGCATAACCACATGCATACACACATGTACACGACGGTTTCATTTGTTGTTGTTGCTATGCTTTAGCAAAAATAACTGTTAACAGCCCATATTAAAATTATTTTCGGTGCAATATGCACGTATGTATGCACGTATACTTACATATTCACAGCAAACACATTTTTTCACAATCCGCGTCCCGAAAACAGACAACCGCTTCCTTCCATTGATTGTAAATAACTGATGATTTAAAAGAAAACGAACAACAGAACTGTTCTCTATTTTCTCTTCTAACATTCCATAACAATTATTGATTCACACATTACCAAACAAAACTGATTCTCCGAGCGAGATAGGGAGGGGGAGATTGTATAATTCTCTCGTATGTATTCTTAAAAATAATGACAATAGTCATAAAATTTATTACCAAGACAGCCTTTCCTTTAAGGGGAGCATAGCCTTAAATTTATTACTCAAATATCTCATACTGTTAATTAAGTCCGATTCGGCATTAAAACTATGACATGTCTACGTCATAGTGTTAATGTAGAAAATCCTTAAAAGTATTGAAATATTACTTAAAATAATGCGGATTGGCACAAAAATAATGATTTTTTTCTTTAATTTAAATGCGTACATTTAAAGAAGCGCGTATACAAAACTAATGATTAGATAGTCATTTTTTTTCAGTGTAGGTATATAAATATTGACAATTTTGTTTCCGGAAACATTTATTTAATTTAAGGTTGTTTATCTGAGGAAGCCAATCACAAAATTATCCGAAAAACATTTTCCAAACAACACAAACAAAGGATGAATGACGTACCTTACAAATAAATTCTGATCCTACATATTATAAGTTCAATACGGCTTTAAAATCTTAACATTGCCTATATTTTTAAGAGTAATATATCAAGTATCCTTTAGACGAAGATATATCTATGCGGTATTTGCATTAAACTTCGCGGTACATGCATTAAACTTTTAAAACGAAACAGTACAGTACAATACTACGCAAAAACACTTTGGTCCACGTACCCAAAGTTTGACAAACAGAAATTTTCCCTCCTCTCACCATATTTGTAATCTACCAAAAATTCCCTTTAATTTGATGGGTCGCACGATATATGGATCAAAAACCCATTTTTCAAGATCTTCTAGGGGGCTGTGTTGAGGGATCTTTGGTCGAAATCCAGCGCCACTCTTGAGCGTTCTTTATATATTTATTTTTAAGTCCTTTGAACGCTTTGTGTGGGAAGTACCAAAAGGACCCGCTATATCCCGTCGAAATTTTGCACCGCAACTGATGTACGAGGTATGTTCAAAGAATATCGCGAATTTTTAATTTCCGCGGGCTACGTGTATTTGATTTTTGATATTTTTGTAGCGTTATGTTGGTACTCATGTCCCTTACTTATACTGACAAGGTCGGCCATTTTGAATGTTTAGTTAATTTTTAACAGCTGTTGTGCTTGGATGTGTTTTAACTTGTCTTCGATTTTTATCTATTTCAGAAAATGGATCAAAGAATCTGCATCAAATTTTGTGTGAAAAATAAAATAAAGTGCGCTGACGCATTCCGAATGTTGACTGTGGCATATGGTGAAGCTACCTTGGACCAAAGCAACGTTTATCGGTGGTACAAAATGTTCTAAGAGGGCCGAGAAGATGCGAAGGACGAACAGCATGCCGGACGCCCGAGCTCACAGTTTTCTTTGCAGGGGCGTGGTGCATTATGAGTTCTTGCCACAGGGTAGTACGGTAAATAAAGAATATTACCTGCAAGTTATGCGCAAATTGCGCGAAGCAATCCGCCAAAAACGCCCGGATTTGTGGAAGAACAAAAACTAGTTTTTGCACCATGATAACGCCCTACACACACACATCGTTGCTTGTGCGCGAATATTTGGTCAAAAACAACTCAGTAATGGTGCCGCAGCCACCGTATTCCGCTGACCTAGCCCCCTGTGACTATTTTTTGTTCCCATAACTGAAAAGGCCCATGAAAGGACGACGCTACGCCACGACTAAGGAGATAAAGACGGGATCGAAGGAGGAGCTGAACAAGATTACAAAAAATGATTATTTGAAGTGCTTCGAGGATTGGAAAAAACGTTGGCAGAAGTGTATTATATCCGAGGGGAATTACTTTGAAGGGGACAAAATAGATATTCATGAATAAATAACTACTTTTTGAAAAAATACAAAATTCGCGATATTTTTTGAACATACTACGTATGTGTCAGAACAAACCAAAGCTCAAAACTTAAGACAAACACCAAAAAAAGGCCAAATTCCTGGTGGTGCAGCAATGTTAGTAATACGATTTAGTGGTCGAAGCAATAACGATACCAATACAGAGCGTTTTTGACTGTAATTTGGCCGTTTTTGGGTTTTTGTGTTAAGTTTTGGGCTTTGGTGTGTTCTGAGACATATAGTAAAATTTTATGGCCAACATTTTCGTAGAACATTTCACCCCCGCCCACCCCCATTGTAAGAGGAGTTTTTTACGATTTGTTAAAAAGGGGCCAAAATGACAGTTATATGGGGAAGCTAGAGGGTTAATATGTTCCACAAATATATTGGCCTTAATATTTTCTATAAAGTTGCTGAACATACCCTACACCAAAAAAAAAAATATTTTTATAATATAGAACATTTCACTACCCCGCCCCCCCCCCCATTGTATGGGGTGTTTTTTACGATTTTAAAACATGGGGCCAAAAATGACAGTTATATGGGGAAGCTAGAGGGTTAATATGTTCCACAAAAATATTGACCTTAATATTTTCTATAAAGTTGCTGAACATACCCAACACCAACAAAAATATTTTTGTTTCATAATACATAGTGAAATACTAACATTTTTGAGGTATAATGTGGTTTTTTGAGCTATTTAGGGTGCCTAGACACGTTCAGATTATACTGATGTGTTCACAACAGTTGTTCAGATTTACATTGGCTACAATACATTGTCATACATTGCTAGTGAAAAATTACGAGTCCATATGCTGAAAAAAAGTGAAAAAAATATTGTTTTCCTTCACTTTTTCAAAAAAAGTAGCGGAATTTTTTTCGCAAAAATGATAAGAAACTTTATTCAGCATATTCATAGCTACATTATTGCCAAATACATATACTTAAGCGGTATCACAAAGTCTGAATTAGTTGTTGGACAAAAGCTGATGACACCATTTTCGAGGGGCCCACTGATTTGCATATACTTTGGAGACCAATAAAAAAAAAATGGTCATCAATTTCGCCAAACCGAGTATAGGGTTATACATACTACCCTTTGGTAGTAGAATCGAACCTATACTGTCAATTCCGTGTATTTTTCAAAAAGTGTTCATTTGTTGCATAGTGTAATTAGTCATATGGATTGACGAAAACTTCAGCACCCTCCAACTCGGACAATCCTTAACCGATTTCGTTGAAAATTTGTAATCACAACTAATATCCAATAGTACGAAACTTGGTGCAAGTTTCACAAAAGAAAAGTTTCATTGCTGTAACGACGATTTAGTTCCAGCAACGTAAAGTTTTTGGATACAGCAACGAATACGTTTGGTGGTGACTTTCAGTGAAAAATGCTATATAGTTCGTTCTGGTAAGGAAGTTGTTTCTTTCAGTGTAGTTATAGTTATTTACAGTTATAATTATTTGTTCCACGAGCATATCACACCATGTTGAAAAAAAATTAATAGTTTAAAATGTTCACAATAACAAAAATGTACATATAAACAAATATTTCAACGGCAGCTGCTTGTCAATCTTTTCAGTTTCGGGCAATTGTTTTTCGGTTTTTTTCGGTGTGATAAAAATTCATTCGAAACAGAAGGGAAAACCGAAAGAAATGTCAATGAAATCTGAAAATAAATGATGCCGTGCACACGCAGACGGACAGACGGACAGATGCCGGCTCACACGACTGTCGTGAAAATTTAACGCAAAATGTCAATTGTTACGTTTTAAGGTGACAGCAATAGACTGACGGTGTCCGTACGTCCGTCCGTCCGTCCGTCCATTCATCCGGCTGTCTAGCTCTTGATCAAAACAGATCTTTTTATAAATAAATGTGGCCAAGTGGTGGCCGGTCATTCAGTGGCCAATGGCCAATGATAAAAGAAAGTGCGTTTGTTTTTGCCGTTTTGTTGTTGTTGCTTTTGTTTTCTTGGCAGCATTGGTTGCCAATCAATTTATTGTTTGTTTGTCTGTTGGGTTTGGATTGTTTTGCTGATGCTTGATCATTGGGCTAAATGTTTTGCACACAGGTGCGTATGAGTAATACGCGAATAAAGAATTGCTAATAATTTGTATTATTCCTCGAAATGAAATAACAACAACAAATGTTGCACAAACAATGCTAGAAATTATGGTCGACATTCTGCGTTGGCCAAGTCGGCATCTGAAATGTGTGAATTATGCTAAGACGGACAGACAGACAGACAACAGACATCATCGAACCCCACCACTGAGGGTAGAGCAGCAGCAGCAGCAGCAGTAGCAGTTGCATTGCATTGCAAAATTCGCTTTGTTAAAAATGTATAAATTATTTGCAAAGTACTGCACCCCGTCAAGTACGTATAATTTTGTTTTTCTTTTTTTTTTGCTATGGGGATTTTCATCGACACGAATGGGGCGTCGGGCAATGAATGTGATTTGCAAATTGCAGATTTTCTTCATCACATAAATCAAACGCCACAATTTGACAAAATATTTCGATTTATACAATTCACATTTTTGTCGTAATTTTTTGTTTTCAATTCATTTCCCTTAGACTCACTAACAGATGCAGATGATATGAATGAAATTGTAAGAAGTCGCAAAAAAAAACTAAACGATTAAACGCTCATAAGCTATTCATATGCTAAATTTAGATTTAATTTTACAAATGTAAATAGCTTATGGTATGATATCAATTATATGCAATAATGACGGTCTTTGACGCATTATATTTTATAAAGAAGGACAGGCCTTTTTTTAATGAATCGAATTATTCTTTTTGGTAAGCATTAATACATAGGAATTGGACCGGGGCAACCTAATGATTTGTTTGAAACTGTACAAAATCTCACCTCCACAGAAATTGTTTTACAAATTGCACAATGGTTAAGGAGAAGTGAGCAAGAAAGATGTATGTAGTACCTTTTATGTAAAGTCATGAGGAAAAAATTAAATCCAATTATTTTTAAAAATAAGCAAAGCAAGAAGGACATGTTAATATCTCTATGGGAAAATGGACCGGTACAATACCAAACGCGTGATAATTCATTAAGGACAGGGATCGGCCTAGGTTGTCCCTTTATATAAAAACAATCGGTAACTTTAAAATATAACGGGTTTTCCAATAAGATTGATATGATTTCTTTGAAAAAAAAACACACTTTTTTTAATGTACTTTATTCAATAGCATCTTTCAGAATTACAATTTAGTACCTCAGCGCCTTAAAGGCTTTATAGAGGCTTATATGTAGGCAACTTACAAATTTAAGTAATTAATTTCAATTAATTTTATAAACATTAAAAAAAAGTTATAAAACAATATGATAGATTAGTATTTACATAAGAAGTGTTTCTAAATTTTGTAGCAAATAAGTTTTAATTTTATTTTTGAATGTTGATAAAACTTGAACATCTCTCAAATTAGCAGGCAATTTATTATATTTATGTGGTCCAGCATAGGATATGCGCTGTTTAGTCAAATCAAGGCGGCATCTTACAGAACTTAGGTTCGCAGCTTGTCTTGTGTTCCTTCGCATTTGAACTACATTTTGTGGAAATTGTATCAAGTGACTATTTGTTCTGATTGTTTTGAAAACATAGACTAGTATCTTTTGCTTATATAAACCTATTACAGGAAGAATATGATTTGCGTGAATGCTGAATAAGTACCTTAATGGAAGATTATATACTAGTTTTAATGCCTTGTTTTGAGCTGATTGAAGTGACCTTAATGAGTTACTTATTCTACAACCATATACAGAAGGAAGGTAGGCCAAATGAGAATGTACAAGTGACTGATAAATAAGCAGTTTTGCACCCGTGGACAGTTTATTCTTGAATTTGTAAAGCATTCCAATACCAGATGCAATTTTGGTTCTTAAATTATGTATGTGTTCATCCCATAGCAAATTGTGACTCAAAGTTATCCCTAAATATTTCACCATATCTGATTCAGTAATTGGAATACCATCAACGTAAACTGTCATCCTACCATAATTTCTACAATTGTATTGTTTAAATCTTACAAATTTAGTTTTTGTTGGATTGATTAAAAGTCTATTGCAGCGTGAAAATTCCGTTAGGATCGATGCATCATACTGAATCTGGGTTTCCAATACCTGTACATTTTTATATCTATAAAATAGGCATACATCATCCGCATACATAAAGAGCTTTCCATTAAAATTAATATTTTTGACATCGTTGATAAAAATTTTAAAGAGCAATGGGCCGAGGACGCTCCCTTGTGGAACTCCACAATTCACCGGCAGCATTGTGCTTTTTGATACACCAACTTGCACAAATTGCATTCTGTTCGATAAATAATCACGGAAAACTTCGAGAGTTTTGCTCGAGATCCCTATTATTTTAAGCTTTTCGATTAAAATATCGTGGTTAACCAGATCAAAAGCTTTTGAATAATCAAAAAATACACCAGCCACACCACTGTAGCCTGCATCTAACCCTTCACAAATAAATTCAATAACATTTATAACGGCCTCTTCAGTCCCAGCTCCTTTTTTGAAACCAAATTGGCTTTCAAATAAAATGTCATTATGGTCTAAATAATTGGATAATTGATTAAAAATTAGTTTCTCAAAAATCTTGTCCACAATTGATAACAAAGATATTGGCCGCAGGTTTTCAATTTTACTAGATCCGATAACTTTTGGTATGGGAATAACCTTATGGATTTTTAGAATGTTTGGATAACTTCCTTCATCAACCATTTTATTAAAAATATCAGTTAGGATTTTTACTACAGAGTCCTTCCTTAATAGTAGCATTTTAGACGTTATGTTATCATAACCCGGGCACTTTTTATTTCGTAAATTATGCAAGACATTTTCAACGTCTGCCGTTTCCACTTTCTGCAAAGTAAAAGAGGTCCTCTCTGGCACTAGGGTACGAAAAATGTTAATATCACTTCTAGGATCTACAGTATTATTTATTTGCATGTTATTAACAATTCTAAAGAAAAATTCATTTAAAGCTGAGGCTTTTTCTTCGTCCTTTGATAAAATTGTACCATCTTCTGTCATTAAATCATTTATACCACGATTACATCGACCCAACTCCCTATTCAAGAACTGCCATGTCTTTTTTGAGTCTCCTTTACATGCTTCTAAGTTATAGGTGTAATATTCATTCATTAAATTAGTATTACATATTTTTATTACATATTTTTATTATTCTGCTTATTCTTTTAAGTCGATCTGATAACATGTAATTGTTACGGTTTTTTCTCCGAGATTTTAATAGTCTTTCTTTGTAGCAAATTAAGGAAAGCAGTTTGTCTGTTATCCACGGAGTTAATTTTCTACGGGTATGCAAACGTTTAGTCGTTGTCGATGTACTGTGCAATGCAGCTGCAGTAAAAGTATTAATTAAATTTTCACATACATCGGAAGAATTGAGGGAATGGTTAGTATTCTGCATGTTAGTATCTAAATACGAACCCATCCGTTCATAGTTAAGCTTATAGGTATTTTCAACCAAAACTTTTTGGACGGATAATTCATTTAGCAAAGTGCAACTTATCATGTTATGGTCACTAAGTTTACTCTCAATTGAATGTAAAAATAGTATACTATTCATATTTGTGAAAACGCAATCAATAGATTTACTACTTTGGGGTCTTGTAACCAAACTATGACAAGAATGCATATTAAATTCTGAAAATATGTTGAATAATAGATTTCGACTTCTGCCAACAGATAAGACGTCGATATTAAAATCTCCCATAAATAAGTAGGGTGAATCACTATAATATATAAGCATATTTTCAACTTTCATGAAGAATTTCTCTATAACACATTTCTGTGATCTATAAATAGAAGAAATGATCAAAGGTTTATTCATTACCTTGATATCTGGCAAGGTTATCGACACAGCATCTATATAATCTTCACTAAGGTTCATGTTTACTGTATACCTCAAATTTGATTTAACAAAAACTGACGTTCCTCCATATCCATCTTTTCTACAGCAATGAATGACTTCATAGCCTGGAATTGAATATAAGTTAACAACATCCTTACTGAACCACGTTTTCTGAACAGCAATTATGTCAGGTAGCCTTACAAATTGGCTTAATTCATATTTAAATTTATTAAATTTAGAAATTGAAGAAACACTTCTAATATTGACAGATAAAATATTTAAAAAAGTTGTACCATATTTATTAGTATAGGAATTAAAGGATTTTAGATTTTTAAAATATTTAGAATCCATAAAATAGAAATTAAAAAGAAATATCTTCCATATTTAGAATTTAAACAATAAGATTTTTTAGTTCTCATCATCATCGCCATCATCATCGTCTTCAGATGTTTCAGCAGGAACTATTACAGTACGATTCTTTCTCAACAGACCACCAGAAGCCGCCAATAAAATTTTGTCCACATCTTCCATCGACTTTATTTTAATTTGTTTAGACTTCTCATCTTTCTTCGCAAAAATATTTCCCTCTTTGGAGTATACAAATTTGTACCCAATGGTTTTTAAACTTTTAGCGTGGTGAAAAACTTCCAAGGATTGCTTGCTGAGAAAATCGTTAATATAGACCGTCTTCAATTCTTCAGTTTCCTTCATTTTAGCCTTTTCACTCATAAAGATTTTTTTGCTTTTCTTATTGACAAACTTCACTACAATAGATTTATTTGCAGATTTTGTTTTGTTTTTATTATTATTTACAAAATACGCCTCTTCCACTTCATTTTCAGAAATTTTGGCACCAGTTTTTTTCGCTAAATCCAAAACAACTTTCAAGGGTGTATCAGATTCATCTTCAACTTTAACTCCATTGACGATACAATTATTCTGTACTCTTACATCATTCAAGAATTTAACAGCTGATTTTAATTGCTTGACCTCATCACGAAGTGTTTTATTTTCTTTTTGTAATTTATTTATATTCTTCTCATTTTTTGCGACTGCCTTTAAAATTTCATCATATTGAGAGGCCATAAATTGAATAGTCTCTTTAATATCATCCAGCTGATTTAGTTTTGTTTTTATTTCGGTCAGCTCACTCACAACAGCATCACTCTCATTTGGTTTACAGAAATGACATTTGTACTCAAGTGAGGAATTGTTAAGCAGTTCTTCTATTTTCCTTTTATCCATCTTCGTACACACGGAATGAAGAGTTTTGTTACATGCATCACACTGAAACGCATCTTCGCTTTCCAACACCGGAGTTTTGCATTGCAAACAAATTATTTTATTTTTATTATTTAAACTTTTGCGTCTGGTTCCAGGCATAGTTTTTTATTTGCACCAAAAGACAATCAGATAAACTTCACTTTAAAATGACTTTTAGTTAATTATTAAAGCTTGATTAATGAAAATAATTTTTTTTGTTTTGTGGATCTTCCGCGCTGTATTTTTGATGTTTATGTTAACAGGGTTGCCGTACGTTTGCCTTATTGTTAAGGAAATTCTAAAGTTTTTTGTTTAATGTGAAGTACAATCGATACAGTTAAGTTCTAAATAAAACGTCATTCAAATGGCCTCCACGACTTCTTCTGCAGGAACGAAATTGATGAACGCAATTTTCGAGCACTTTTTCCACTAAATTAAGTTGTATGTCATGAATGGCACGTTCAATATTGACTTGTAAAGCTTGAAGAGAGTCTGGTTTATTTCGAAAGAACAATGACTTCAAATAATCCCACAAGAAATAGTCCAATGGTGTTAAATCAGAACTTCTTGGAGGCCATTCAATATCACAATTTCTTGAAATAATCGAATCTCCAAACATTTCTCGCAACAATTCATTGTTTCATTTGCTGTGTGGCACGTAGCCACAATTGGTCAATGGCAATGGCCCTTAACGAGAGCTAAAATATTGCTTATGGGTGTCAAGGTCGTAGGACGACTGGAAAGTGTTTTTTTTTTTTTTTTGATTAAACAAAATGGACTTAGCATCATTTTCAAATGTGAACAGAAAGTTTATATTTTCTGTAGCTTCTTAACGGTACGTCGGATCGGGAATCGGTATATGGCAAAAAGATAGCCCTTAGCGAGAGCTAAAATATCAAGTCAAATGTGTCAATATCGTAGGTCGACTGGAAAGTTTTTTTTGGATTTAAAAAAAGGGACTTACCACACGAAAAGTTGCAATTAGAGAACGATTATTATGATAATAAAACTGAATAATTTGTAAACGTTGTTCTTGCGTATATCTCTCCATGATGAAATTGTAAGCACTACTGAATGAACGTCACTTCAAAATCATATCGTACCTATTGGAAAACGGGTTATATATATTAATGATCGTTGTGAAATTCTTAGACGATTTAGCCATGTCTGTCTGTCTGTTTTAAATTAAATGTATTTCTTTTTTAATATAACTAATAACATAACTTTTACATTCCTCTAAAAAAATACTTTGGAATTGCATTTTTATACAAAATTTGGTTGAACTGAATTTTTCTAAAAAATTTTATGAAAATTGCACATTTTTAATTTATATTCTTCTAGAACATTTCTTCATAATTACATTTTTCTAGAAAAATTATTCAAAAATGCATTTTTATAGAAAATGTTGTTGAAATTGCATTTTTTCCAAAAAGTTTCCTCGAAATCTCATTTTTCCAAAAAAAATATTGAATAAAAATTTTAATTTAATAAATATTTTTCTTCAAAACTTCGCTCAAATTGCATTTTTCTAAAGAATTTCGTTAAAATTAAGTTTTTTCCAAAAAGTGTCCTTGTATAGGGTGATCCATTTCGATGTTCCCTACATTTTTAAAGAAAAAAAACAGAAACATTCTTTGGCATTTATTTTTTGAAGATTATGTCTATCAAATGTTGGCCGCGGCTACGTCTCAGATGGTCCATCCGTTGAGTCCAATTTTCGATGACACGTTCGAGCATTTCGACTGGTAACTGGCGAATGACACGCGTGATGTTTTGCTCCAAGGCCTGAATCGAAGCGGGGTTGTCCGCATAAACTTTAGACTTTACATATCCCCGCAGGAAAAAGTCTGACGGTGTGATATCACACTATCTTGGTGGCTAATCGACCGGCCCAAATCGTGAAATTATCTGCTCACCGAAGTGTTCTCTCAATAAATCCATTGATTGATGCGATGTGTGGGAAGTGGAGCCGTCTTGTTGAAACCAAATGTCGCCAAGATCACGAGCTTCAATTTCAGGCATCAAATAGTCGGTTATCATGGCACGATTGACGGTTACGTTCTCACCGGCATCAGTTTTGAAGAAATATGGACCAATGATTCCGGTACGTCGGATCGGGAATCGGTCAAAAAGATAGCTCTTAACGAGAGCTAAAATATTGCTCATGGATGTCAAGGTCGTGGGTTGACTGGAAAGTGATTTTTTTGGATTTAAAAAAAATGGACTTAGCGCAATTATTTTGATAATAAAACTGAATAATTTGCAAACGTTGTTCAGGCGTAAGTCTTTCCATGATGAAATGCCAACAATACTTAACAAAAATAACATGACAGCATGACACGACTCACACGTGATCTGTCAAAAAAAGGCTATTGAAAAATGTATCTCTACTTAGATCACCCTATATAATTTTTCTTGCAGTTTCCGTTTGCATTTTTCTACAAAAGTGTAGTTGAAATAAAATTTTTCCGTTTTTCCCGAAATAGCATTTTTCTAGAAAATTCTGTTAAATATGGATTTTTCTTTCAAAAATTCGTCCAAATTCAATTTATCTGAAAAATTTTGTTAAAAATGCATTTTTCCACAAAATACATTGCAATTGCATTTTTCGAAATAGTTTCCTCGAAAGTTGAAATTGCATTTTTCTGCAAAAATTCGTTGAAATCAAATTTTTCTACAATATTTCGTCGAAATTGCATTTTTCTACAAAAATTCGTTGAAATTGCATTTTTATTGAATGTTTTGTCTAAATTGCATTTTACAGCAAAATGTTGATGAAATTGAATTTTTCTTGATAATTTCGTCGAACAAAATGTATTTGAAAACACACTTTTGTACAAAAATCTTTGAAATTTTGTTAGAATTGCAAAATATGTACATATATACAATTTTAACAAAAATTTAAAACGATTTATGTAGACAAATGAAATGAGAAAAATAGCTTTTTTTAGGAAAATTTATTCACAATTGGATTTTTCTCGAAAATTTTCTTGAAATCAATTTTATCTACAAAATTTAGTTAAATTTTAATTTTTCTTGGCTTAAAGTCAACTGACCAGATTAAGAGTCGATATAGGTCAATGAAGGAAAATTTCTTAAAAAATACAATTCGAAGAAATTTTAACGAGAAAAGCTTATTTCAATGAAATTTTCTAGAACCATTACCACCAGATGCTCTGGTCTGTCGCTACAAAAATCTAGCAATGTGGTCTTTGTAACCCGGTTTTTTCTTGGACCGTACAATTAGAATATAAATTCACTTCGTATTGTAATTCATATAAATTCTTATTCATTCATATAAATTGCAATTTTCAATAAATTTCAGGACTGGATTAGAAGTCAATGACCAGTTAATGGACGATGACCCCCTGATTAGTGGTCACTGTCCGGATTAAAGGTCGTTGACTTTATCAAAATGGTAAAGAAGGAAAATTTCTGGAAAAATTCAAATTCAATGACATTTTCTAAAAAAACATAGTTTTGACATAATTTTCTAGGCCTGTTTGAATTAAGACCTGCTCTAAAGTGAAGACGTATTGACTTATTGAATGAAAACATATTAACCTATGGAATTTTCCCCAATATTAATAATTTTATGGAATTTAAAGAATTCTCATATAATCATTGCTTTCAGGAATTTTTATTGCAAGTGCATAGTCAAGTTCTTTTATTAAATGAATATTCAAAAATAAAATATTTTCAATTGTTTACATTTTTTATTCATTACTTGTCGGTGGTGAGTATTACTGTGTTTTCAGCAAATACCTTTTTAATGATCACTACGTGAACAAACAGAAATTATTAAAAAAATGTCATATGTATGTATGTCATGTATAATCAAAATGTCAGCACGTACAAAAACAATTGCGTAGACAAGTCAACTGCTGTAAGAATATATTTTTAATATTTTTTTAATAATTTCTCCAAATACGCAAACAAAGGAAAAACACAATACTTAATCGTATTCAAATACATAAGCAATTTGTTAAAAATAGTGAACTTAAAAAAAAATTTTATTTTTTGGATTTTCTGTCTTGCTGTTCGAAGAAAACAATAATCTGGCGCCAAACGTCCGTGTTTATCCGATTGCGGAGTCTCGTCACTTGTCCGAGTCACTTATTTGTGACCGAACAGGTGTACCGACGAGAGTACTCGTGCACAGTAACGCGGTACACGCGCACAACGAACTAAACACTAACACTCAAAAGTGCTTTAGTCGTTTCGTTTTATCATTTACCTCCAAAATTGACATCTGTGGTCAATGTAATTATCACTTGACCAATAATTTCGGTGTGTACTCGTCGAACTCGTATACGAATCGAACTTCGTTTTTAACTGCTTTAGAACGCACACACACACACACACATATGCATAGCTTCACGATTGTCTGGATTATGTAGACACTCATAATGCATTTACAGTTTGTTGAACACATGATGTACTACACACAAAAACACTTTGCACAGTGGGACTTATGGATACGTTTTTGCTAATGTCATAAACACATTCGTTCGCTATTTTCTTTAATAATTTATTTTGTATATTAAAAATTAAATCCAATTTTGACGAATTTTTCTAAAAAAAAATATGCAATTTTAACGGATTTTACTATAAAAATTCAATTTCGACGAAAGTTTCTAAAAAAATTTAAGTTCAAAGTAATTTTCTGAAAACACTTAAATTTTCACGAAATGTTCCAGAAATATCCATTGTGTCGAAATGTTCGAGGAAAAAGTGTTGGTTGTAGTTTCCGAAGACGTTTTATTACTAAATTCAAATTACAACAAAATATTTGACAAACCAATACTTATTTCAAAGGCTACTTTTTTACATTCTTGGATTGATTCCAGTACAAAATTGAAATATTCCAAAATAAAGCAAATTTGATAAAATTTTGTTAAAAAAAACAAATTTCGTCGATATTTGTAGAAAACTGAAAAAAAAATCCACTAAATTTATAGAAAAGGTTAATACGAAACTTTCTATAAAAAATTTTGATTTCTATAAAAATTAAGTGCTTCATAAAACTGCAGTACATAAGTCACTTTCTAAATAAATACACATTTTGTCGAAAAAAAATTTAATAAAAATCAAATTTCCATGAATTATTCTACAAAAATTTTAAATGCAATTTCGTAGAAAATTATTAGACAAATGCAATTTCGCAGGCGTTTATAAAAACCGAAAAATGTTCTAGAAATTAGCAATTTTGACGAAATTTTGTAGAAAAATGCAATTTCGACAAATTAACGAAATTTTCTAGAGAAATATAATTTCGATAAAATTTTCTATAAAAAATGCAGGTTTGGTGAAATTTTCGGAAAATATCAATTACCCCGAAATATTCTATAAAAACTTAAATGTCAATGAATTAAAATATAAAAATATTTAATTTTAAAATTTTTTAAATCGACAAAATTTCTAAAAATAATCAATTTTGACGAATTTTTTTAAAACATTAAATGTTGACGAAATTTTTTAAAACATTAAATGTTGACGAAATTTTTTAAAACATTACATTTTTACGAAATTTTGTAAAAAAAAACTTTTACCACGAAATATTAAATTATAAAAATATTACATTTTGATGAAATTTTCTAGAAAAATGCTATTCTGACGAAATTTTCCGGAATAATCAATTTCGATTAATTTTTCTATTATAGTTAATTTTAAAATTTTTAAAAATCGAAAAAATTTCTAGAAATTTTGACAAAATTTTTTAAAACATTAAATTTTGACGAAATTTTGTAATAAAAAACAATTACCACGAAATATTCCATAAACACTTAAATGTCAATGAATTAAATTATAAAAATATTACAATTTGATGAAATTTTGTAGAAAAATTAAATTTTAACGAATATTTTCTAGAAAATATAATTTTAACGGAATTTTCTAAAAAATTCAATTTTGACGAAATTTTCCAGAAAAATTCAATTTCGTTTATTTTCTATAAAAATTTTATTCTGAGAAATGTAATTTCGACAGAATATTCCAAAAAAAGCCATTTCGGCAAAGTTTTTAGAAAAAATCAATTACGAAAAAATTAAAATGACAAAATATTGTAGAAAAATGCAATTTTGACGAAATTTTCCAGAAAAATTCAATTTCGATTAATTTTTCTATTAAAATGCAATTCTAATGAAATTTTCTAGAGAAATGTAATTTCGACGGAATTTCCTAAAAATAAATTCTATTCGTAGAAGCTTTCAGAAAAAGTAACTTACGAAGAAATATTCTATAAAAACTAATGTGCCAATAAAAATTAAATTTTCATGAATCACTCTATATAAATTGAAAATGCATTTTGCTAAGTTGAAATTTTTTGAAAAATCAATTTCCGAGGCAGTTCTAAAAATCGATAAAATTTCTATAAGTACGCAGTCATGACCAAAGTTTTTAAAATATAAAATAATGTGGATGAAATTTTGTAGAAAAATTAGGTTTCGATTAAATTTTCTATAAAAATGTACTTTTGATGAAATTTTCTAAAGAAATTTATTTTCGACGGAATTTTCTAAAAAAATTCACTTTCTACGAAGTTTTCAGAAAAAAATCAATTACTACAAAATAAAAAAATGCAATTTCGACGAAATTTTCCAGAAAAATTCAATTTCGTTTATATTTTCTATAAAAATGTAATTCTGATGAAATTTTCTAGAGAAATGTAATTTCGACAGAATATTACAAAAAAAGCCATTTCGGCAAAGTTTTCAGAAAAAATCAAAACGTAAATGTCAATGAATTAAAATATAAATTTATTGGTCTTTGACGAAATATTGTAGAAAAATGCTATTTCGGCGAAATTTTCCAGAAAAATTCAATTTCGATTAATTTTGCTATTAAAATGCAATTCTAATGAAATTTTCTAGAGAAATGTAATTTCGACGGAATTTCCTAAAAAGAAATTCAATTTCGTAGAAGCTTTCAGAAAAAAATTAAATTTCCATGAATTATTCTATATAAATTGAAAATGCATTTTGCAAATATGCAGCTACGTTGAATTTTTTTGAAAATTCAATTTCCGAGTCAGTTCCAAAAATCGATAAAATTTCTATAAATACGCTGTTATGAACAAAAATTTTAAAATATAAAATAATGTTGACGAAATTTTGTAGAACAATTCCATTTCGACGAAATTTTCCAGAAAAAATTCAGTTTCGATTGAATTTTCTATTAAAATGTACTTTTGATGAAATTTTCTAGAGAAATTTTACTTCGACGGAATTTTCTAAAAAAATTCAATTTCTACGAAGTTTTCAGAAAAAAATCAATTACTACGAAATATTCCATAAAAACTTAACTGTCAATAAATTCAAATATTAAATTACGACAACATTTTGCAGAAAAATTCGATTTCGGTTTATTTTCTATAAAAATACAATTTTAACGACATTTTCTACAAAAATGCAATTTCGGCTAAAATTTCTAAAAAAATGTAATTTCGCCGAAGTTTTCAGAAAGAGTAACTTACGAGGAATTATTCTATAAAAACTTAAATGACAATAAAAATAAAATGTTCATGAATTCTCCTATAAAAATGGGAAATGCAATTCGCGTCGATTTTTAAAATCATTAAAATTATTTATAGAATTTTTATTGAGAAGAGTTTTTAAAATATAAAAATTGGCGAAATTTTTTAGAAAAATTCAGTTTCGACCAAATTTTCTAGAAAAATTCAATTTCGATTACATTTTCTATTAAAATGCAATTTTGATGAAATTTTCTAGAGAAATGTAACTTCAACGGAATTTTCAAAAAAAAAAATGCAATTTCTACGAAGTTTGTAGAAAAATCAGTTACATCGAAATATTCTATAAAAACTTAATGTTAATAAATTTTAATATATATAAATATTATATTTTGTAGAATAAAACAATTTCGACGCAACTTTTCAGAAAAATTCAATTTCGATTAAATTGTCACTAAAAATTAAATTTTGACGAAATTTAGTAAACGACAATTTTGATGGCGCTTTCAAAAATCGACAAAATTTCTAGTAATGCGAAACTTGTATATCATTAAATTTTGTAGAATTATGCAATTTGGACGAAATTTTCCCGAAAAATTAAAATTCGGTTAAATTTTGTATAAAAATGTTATTTTGATGAAATTTACTAGAAAAATCTAACTTCGACGTAATTCAAAAAAAAAAATTGTATTTGTTGGTCGCAAAAGGTCCACGAGTAATATTTGGTAGTCTCATAAGGCCCTCGAGTAATATTTGGTGGTCTCCCAGAAAAATTCTATTTCAATTGATTTTTGTAATGTGCTATCTTGATGAAATTTACTAGAAAAATTTAACTTTCACGGAATTTTCTAAAAACGAAATTTCTACGAAGTTTTCAGAAAAAATCAAGACGAAATACTCTATAATAACTTTAATGACAATAAAAATTAAATGTTCGTGAATTATTTTTTAAAAATTGGATATGCAATCAGAGACGGTTTTTTAAAATCGTTAAAATTCTATAAATATACAATTTTGAGGAATGTTTTTAAAATATTAAATATTGACGAAATTTTGTAGAAAAATGCAATTTCGACGACATTTTCCAGGAAAATTCCACGAGTATTATTTGGTAGTCTCGTAAGACAACGAGTAATATTTGGTAGTCTCATAAGGCCACAGGTAACATTTGTTAGTCTTATAAGGCCCACGAGTAATATTTGTTAGTCTCATAAGACGATGAGTATTATTTGGTAGTCTCATAAGGCCACGAGTAATATTTGGTGGTCTCATAAAATCCACGAGTAATATTTGGTAGTCTTATAAGGCCCACCAGTAATATATGGTAGTCTCAAAGGTCCTCGAGCTTGAACAATCTTTTAATCGAATAATTTACAACAAAAAGGTCGAATAAAAACCAAAAATATTAATTAAGTCCACGGTAATATTTTATAGTCTCATAAGGCCCACTAATAATATTTGGTAGTCTCATAAGGCCCCGAGTAATACCTGGTATTCTCATAAGGCCACGAGTAATATTTGGTTGTCTGATAGGACCTCGAATAATATTTGGTATTCTTATAATGACACGATTAATATTTGGTAGTCTCATAAGGCCCACGAGTAATATTTGGTAGTCTGATAAGTCAACGAGTAATATTGGGTAGTCCCATGAGGCCCACGAGTAATATTTGGTAGTCTCATAAGGCCACGAGTAATATTTGGTAGTCTCATAAGGCCCACGAGTAATATTTGGTAGTCTCATAGAGCCCTCAAGTAATATTTGGTAGTCTCATAGAGCCCTCAAGTAATATTTGGTAGTCTCAGAAGGCCCACGAGTAATATTTGGTAGTCTCAAAAGGTCCACTAGTAATATTTGGTAGTCTCATAAGGCCCACGAGTAATATTTGGTAGTCTCATAAGGCCCACGAGTTATATTTAGTAGTCTCATAAGGCCCACGAGTAATATTTGGTAGTCTCATGAGGCCACGAGTGCTATTTGGTAGTATCATAAGGCCACGAGTAATTTTTGGTAGTCTCATAAGGCCACGAGTATTTTTTGGTAGTCTCATAAGGCCACGAGTAATATTTGGTAGTCTCATAAGGCCCACGAGTAATATTTGGTAGCCTCATAAGGCCGATGAGTAATATTTGGTAGTCTCATAAGGCCACGAGTAATACTTGGTTGTCTGATAAGACCTAGAGTAATATTTGGTATTCTTATAAGGCCACGAGTATTATTTGGTAGTCTCATAAGACCCACGAGTAATATTTGGTAGTCTCATAAGGCCACGAGTGAAATTTGGTAGTCTCATAAGGCCTACGAGTAATATTTAGTAGTCTCATAAAGACCGCGAGTAATAGTTGGTAGCCTCAAAAGCCATGAGTAATACTTGGTAGTATCATAAGGCCCACCAGTATATTTGCTTGTCTAATAAGACCTCGTGTAATATTGGTTGTCTGATAAGACCTCGAGTAATATTTTGTATTCTTATAACGCCACGAGTAATATTTGGTAGTCTCATAACGCCCATGAGTAATATTTGGTAGTGTCTTTGGTAGTCTCATAAGGCACACGAGTACAATTTGGTAGTCTCATAAGGCCACGAGTAATATTTGGTAGTCTCATAAGGCCCACGAGTAATATTTGGTAGTCTCATAAGGCCCACGAGTAATACTTTGTATTCTCATAACGCCACGTGTAATATTTGGTAGTCTCATAAGGCCCACGGGTAATATTTGGTAGTCTAATAAGGCCCACCAGTAATATTTGGTAGTCTCATAAGGCTCACGAGTACTATTTGGTAGTCTCGTAAGGTCCACAAGTAATATTTGGAAGTCTCATAAGGCCCACGAGTAATATTTGGTAGTCTCATAAGGCCACGAGTAATATTTGGTAGTCTCATAAGGCCCACGAGTAATATTTGGTTGTCTGATAAGACCTCGAGTAATATCGGTTGTCTTATAAGACCTCGAGTAATATTTGGTATTCTTATAAGGCCACGAGTATATTTGGTAGTCTCATAAGGCCCACGAGTAATATTTAGTTGTCTGATAAGACCTCGGGTAATATCGGTTGTCTTATAAGACCTCGAGTAATATTTGGTATTCTTACAAGGCCACGAGTAATATTTGGTAGTCTCATAAGACCCACGAGTAATATTTGGTAGACTCATAAGGCCCGGAGTAATACTTGGTATTCTCATAAGTAATATTTGTAATATTTGGTAGTCTCATAAGGCCCATAAGTAATATTTGGTAGTCTCATAGGGCCCACGAGTAATATTTGGTAGTCTCATAAGGCCCAAGAATAATATTTGGTAGTCTCATAAGGCCACGAGTAATATTTGGTAGTCTCATAAGGCCACGAGTAATATTTGGTAGTCTCATAAGGCCCACGAGTAATATTTGGTAGTCTCATAAGGCCCAAGAATAATATTTGGTAGTCTCATAAGGCCACGAGTAATATTTGGTAGTCTCATAAGGCCCACGAGTAATATTTGGTAGTCTCATAAGGCCACGAGTAATATTTGGTAGTCTCTTAATGCCACGAGTAATATTTGGTAGTCTCATAAGGCCACGAGTAATATTTGGTAGTCTCATAAGGCCCACGAGTAATATTTGGTAGCCTCATAAGGCCGATGAGTAATATTTGGTAGTCTCATAAGGCCACGAGTAATACTTGGTTGTCTGATAAGACCTCGAGTAATATTTGGTATTCTTATAAGGCCACGAGTATTATTTGGTAGTCTCATAAGACCCACGAGTAATATTTGGTAGTCTCATAAGGCCACGAGTGAAATTTGGTAGTCTCATAAGGCCTACGAGTAATATTTAGTAGTCTCATAAAGACCGCGAGTAATAGTTGGTAGCCTCAAAAGCCATGAGTAATACTTGGTAGTATCATAAGGCCCACCAGTATATTTGCTTGTCTAATAAGACCTCGTGTAATATTGGTTGTCTGATAAGACCTCGAGTAATATTTTGTATTCTTATAACGCCACGAGTAATATTTGGTAGTCTCATAACGCCCATGAGTAATATTTGGTAGTGTCTTTGGTAGTCTCATAAGGCACACGAGTACAATTTGGTAGTCTCATAAGGCCACGAGTAATATTTGGTAGTCTCATAAGGCCCACGAGTAATATTTGGTAGTCTCATAAGGCCCACGAGTAATACTTTGTATTCTCATAACGCCACGTGTAATATTTGGTAGTCTCATAAGGCCCACGGGTAATATTTGGTAGTCTAATAAGGCCCACCAGTAATATTTGGTAGTCTCATAAGGCTCACGAGTACTATTTGGTAGTCTCGTAAGGTCCACAAGTAATATTTGGAAGTCTCATAAGGCCCACGAGTAATATTTGGTATTCTTATAAGGCCACGAGTATATTTGGTAGTCTCATAAGGCCCACGAGTAATATTTAGTTGTCTGATAAGACCTCGGGTAATATCGGTTGTCTTATAAGACCTCGAGTAATATTTGGTATTCTTACAAGGCCACGAGTAATATTTGGTAGTCTCATAAGACCCACGAGTAATATTTGGTAGACTCATAAGGCCCGGAGTAATACTTGGTATTCTCATAAGTAATATTTGTAATATTTGGTAGTCTCATAAGGCCCATAAGTAATATTTGGTAGTCTCATAGGGCCCACGAGTAATATTTGGTAGTCTCATAAGGCCCAAGAATAATATTTGGTAGTCTCATAAGGCCACGAGTAATATTTGGTAGTCTCATAAGGCCACGAGTAATATTTGGTAGTCTCATAAGGCCCACGAGTAATATTTGGTAGTCTCATAAGGCCCAAGAATAATATTTGGTAGTCTCATAAGGCCACGAGTAATATTTGGTAGTCTCATAAGGCCCACGAGTAATATTTGGTAGTCTCATAAGGCCACGAGTAATATTTGGTAGTCTCTTAATGCCACGAGTAATATTTGGTAGTCTCATAAGGCCACGAGTAATATTTGGTAGTCTCTTAATGCCACGAGTAATATTTTGTAGACTCATAAGGACCACGAGTAATATTTGGTAGTCATGTAAGGGCCAAGAGTAATATTTGGTAGTCTCATAAGGTCCACGAGTAATACGTGGTAGTCTCATAAGGCCCACGAGTATTATTTGGTAGTCTCATAAGGCCCATGAGTAATATTTGGTAGTTTCATAAGGCCAACGAGTAAAATTTGGTAGTCTCATAAGGCCCACGAGTAATATTTGGTAGTCTCATAAGGCCACGAGTAATATTTGGTAGTCTCATTAGGTCCGCAAGTAACATTTGGTAGACTCATAAGATCCACGTCTGCTGGGTTCATGTAGTTTGAACTGAAAAAGGGATAGTGTTCACATTTCTCCAAGAAAATAAAATTAAAAAATAAAATTATTTTAATCAAATCTACCTTTTAAAAAATGCTGTTTTAAAATTTGCAATTTTCATCTTTCATTCTGCTGCAAAGTTTTGGATTTTTTTTGCAAATCCATTCAATCCCACACGGGACCACAGTGCTTTGTGCGATAAACAGATGGTCTTTTGGAGGATGTAAGGGAGATTGGGCGCTTTATCGGACTTACGCTCCATTGGAGTAGGTACACGACGAATTGTGGTGACTGCAGCAGTCGAGGCATAATGCCGGCTTCCAAGTCGGTACTCGCACATGCTGTGGATCAGTTTCTATTTAAGTTTGTTCGTTCGTCAGACTAACCGCAAGCATGCTGCACAGCGACTGCAGCAGCCGCTGCCGTTTGAGACTTTGACTTCGACTTCGACACCGCACGGCACTGTCATTGTTGGTGGCTGACGCTGCTGCTGTTGTTGTCGCTGTTGTTTTTGTGGGGGTCTAATTTATGCCCGCGAGCATGGGAAATAATATTAATTCATATTAATTTGTATTAGATTCGGTTTTATGAGCTGCAGGTGCAGATATTTTATCTATCTGTGGGTTGATTTTAGCAGTTTCTTCGCATGTTCACACACATACACACACACAGAGATAGATATTCGAATCAAATTAAGTTTATTTTTGTCTCCGCTGCAGCCTCTGCCCCTTCCCCTGCCGCTGCCCCGGTTCCATGTTTATTTGCAGAATCATTCGTAGTATTATTGTCGCTTGTTAAGCTTTCCATTTATTAGTCACTAATTTTATTAAAAAATATAAAAATATTTTTATGTCTCATTTTTCTCAATTTACAATTTAATTAAATACCTTTGCTGTGGCCGCGTGGTTCGCTTGTCTGAGCAATTTACTTTATGGTCAACGTTGGTTTTTATGGACTTTAAATGATAAAAGTTTTTGTTTGTTTGTGAGAAATAAATGTTAAAATGTCATTTGTTTGTTTCAGATATGACTCTGCTATATGCTTCCGTTCAATGACCTATAAACTTAACAATTTGATTAGTGCACATAGTTTGAATTTACATCTGGAATGTTCTAGTTAATAGTCTGTATATGCTACCACAATCCTTAGGCGCTTAAATGACAATAATTTTACGCAACGGCTAGTATTTTCGCTTAAAAATCAAATTGAAAAACTAAGCACGTGCATCAAAAACAGCCACCAACCGTAACCTCCACCTCTTCATTGTTGACAAATCTTTTTCCGCAGATCAATTTTATCAAATCTGGAAACAAAAATAATCCTAGGGAGCTTACTCTGGCGAATAAGGTGAGCGTTGAAAATTAATTCATTGATTTTGGCCATTGCAATAGTCGATGTGTGAACTGGTGGATTGTCTCATCATCTAATTTTCCGTATAGCCCTTTTGAAATGCCCATGACTTCAGCTATCTGACGAACCTTCAACTGAAGGTAATCCAATACCATCTTGTGGATTTATTTAACCATTTCTGGAGGGGACACCTCAATTGGTCGACCACTAGGGTTTTCATCTTGACAGGTCGTGCGGCCCCGTTTAAACTCAGGCAGCCAATATTTTATAGTTGTAGACGAAGGAGCAGACTCCCACGATGTAGAATATAGCTCGGTTTCATATTGGTTGGACTGAGACCTTTCATATGAAAATATTGTATTACGTATCGGTCACCAATTATTCCCATGTTTACAAATTCACTGATATCTTTTGAGTGCTCAAAAAAAAAACTAAACAATGTGGCGGCTTGAAACTTAAAACATATGTTTTAGAAGCTTGCCACTTTTAACGAAAGTAATATTTTTGAAACTACTACCGCCATCTATTTGCCTTTCGGATAATTTTGGCCTATCATACTTTGGAATGAAGGTATCGATATGTTCATACAGAGGTTTCCAATAAGAATGATATGATTTCATTGAAAAAAACACACTTATTGTTAAGGAAATTCAAAAGCTTTTTATATAATGTGAATTGCAATCGATACAATTAAGTTCTAAATAAAACGTCATTCAAATGGCATCCACGACTTCTTCTGCAGTGACGAATTCGATGAACCCAATTTTCGAGCACTTTTTCCACTAAATCAAGTGATGTGTCATGAATGACTTGACTTGTAAAGCTTGAAGAGAGTCTGGTTTATTTCGAAAGACCAATGACTTCAAATAACCCACAAGAAATAGTTCAATGGTGTTAAATCACAACTTCATGGAGGCCACTCAATATAACAATTTCTTGAAATAATCGAATCTCCAAACTTGTCTTGCAACAATTCAATTGTTTCATTTGCTGTGTGGCACATAGCCACAATCGGTCAACGGCAAAAAGATAGCTCTTAACGAGAGCTAAAATATTGCTCATTGGTGTCAAGGTCGTCGGTCGACTGGAAAGTGTTTTTTTTGGATTTAAAAAAAATGGACTTAGCGCACGAAAAGTTGCAATTGGAGAACAATTATTTTGATAATAAAACTGAATAATTTGTAAACGTTGTTCTTTCGTATATCTCAGATCATGACATATTACAAATGGCCGAAACGTCACTTCTAAATCATATCATCGCTATTGGAAAACCCGTTATTAAACTATGCAACAAAATATTTGTCGAAGGGCTGCGCATAACATTTTCTGGCGTAATATGGAGTCGTAAACAAGTAAAAAGTACAAAAACAATTTTATTGTAAATTTTCTTTTAAAAATTTGTTAAAATTAAAATTTTCTTGGAGGGTGCCTTTAAGATTTGGATTATGCTCGATAATGCCAGGATACACGTTTTAATGAGGACTATAATGTTAATAATGACACTTTCATGTGGAAACAGCAGTTTAAAATTAGAAAAAAATTGATTTTTTGTCAAAAAATCGTTTTTTGCTGTTCCAATTTTTGGAAGCTAGCATTCTAACGAAGAATACAATGCCTATTTATCTATGGACAAGGGTGTATATCAGATGGTGCCAACCAAATGTGTTACACATCGAAAGAATGACCTAAGATTTGGGCTATTTTAAGTGATTTTAGCAATGTCCGTCAGCCTGTCCGTCTGTCTGTCTGGTTGGAGCGCACGATAACATTTGACAGGATTAACCAATTGACTTCAAATTTGGTACATGTAAATATTTTTTTGTTTGTTTTATCTCAGGCTAAGGTCAAAGATTGACTTTGTTGGTCTACTCCTTCGAGTACAGTCAACAGCCCTTTTGTCATGTTTTTTTGTAAAGTATTGTTTGGCATTTCATCATGGAAAGACTTACGCCTGAACGACGTTTACAAATCGTTCAACTTTATTACGAAAATTACTATTCGCAACACCATCACCCATCTTGAGACCCAGCATTCATAATTGGATAATATTCGACCGAATATACCACGTCCAGCACGCAGTGAAGAAAATGTAGCGGCCGTAGCCGAGAGTGTACACGAAGACCGTGGAGAGTCGATTCGGCTCCGTTCGTGGGGCATTTTACGTCGAGATATTAAATTGAAAGCATACAAAATACAGCCTGTGCAAGAACTGAAGCCGCCCGACCTTCCCAAGAGGTATCGCTTCGCTTTATGGGCTCTTGAAAAGTTCCAAGAAGATCCGACGTTTTCGAGCCAAATTTTGTTTGGCGATGAGGCCCATTTCAGGCTCAATGGGTATGTAAACAAGCAAAATTGCCGCATTTGGGACGAAGAGCAACCTGAAGAGATTCAAGAGCTGCCACTTCATCCAGAAAAATCAACGGTTTGGTGTGGTTTGTGGGCAGGTGGAATCATCGGTCCATATTTCTTCAAAAATGATGCCGGTGAGAACGTAACCGTCAATGGCGACCGTTATCGTGCCTTGATAACCGACTATGTGATGCCTGAAATTTAAGCTCGTGTTCTCGGCGACATTTGGTTTCAACAAGACGGCGCCACTTCCCACATATCGCATCAATCAATGGATTTATTGAGAGAACACTTCGGTGAGCAGATAATTTCACGTTTTGGGCCGGTCGATTGGCCACCAAGATCGTGTGATATCACACCGTTATACTTTTTCCTGTGGGGATATGTATAGTCTAAAGTTTATGCGGACAAACCTTCGATTCAGGCTTTGGAGCAAACCATCACGCGTGTCATGCGCCAGTTACCAGTCGAAATGCTCGAACAAGTCATCGAAAATTGGACTCAATGGATGGACCATCTGAGACGTAGCCGCGGCCAACGTTAGATAGATATAATTTTCAAAAAATAAATGCCACAGAATGTTCTTTCAAATGATAATTAACATTCCCCATTCAATTTGAATTTTCTGTGTTTTTTCTTTAAAAATATAGGGAACCTCGATTTGACATGTAAGGGCAGTAGAAACCGTATTTTACACCCGATCAGGGACGTATCTAGGGGGGAGGGCCCGGGGGCCCGGGCCCCTCCCGAAATGTTTTAAACATAGGCATAAGCTATTTACAATTTTCAAAATCACTCAAAAAAACACGAAAAATATTTGGAAGGGAGTTCAAAAAAATAACAATACAAAAGCGCAAAAAATGGTAACAGTAAAAGTAATAACAACTAAAAATAAGAAAAGTGCATGTTTCACGATTTTTTGAGTGGTGCTAGCCAGAAATTAGCTGAAATAAGTATATGGATTGATTATTGGAAGCAGAAGAATGATAAGCCATCAAATGCATCAGATGCTATTCCAGTTTGTGTTCTCGACGTTAAGAAGAATAAAAGCTTATCTCCGGAACAGAATGGAGGGAGAAAGGCTACGAGTATCTTATCTGGCTTTGATGTCTTTATACAAAGATGAATTCAAAATCGAAATATATAAATTTCTTTAAAAAAATCGAAGATTACATTTTTAACTCTTACGTATTTTATTATAAAAAGTTTTAATGATCTCGTACAAAAGTACATATTTATATTTAGGAATAATATTCGAATAATAATATGCCTACACAATAAACGCAATTTTTTAATTGTTTATCTTTGTCATGGAAAAAAGATTGGGCCCCCCCCCCCCCCCCCCGAACCAAAATCCTGGATACGTCCCTGCACCCGATCTGTTCGAAATTCGGCAGAGAGTTTTCTTATTACATGTATGAACACTGCCAAATTCGTATCTCAATGCACATTTGTGCATTGTTAGGGAGGTGTAGGGTATTACATTGTCGGCCCCGCCCGACTATGTGTGGCACGTAGCGCCGTCTTGTAGAAAGTAAACGTTGTCCAGATCAATACAATCAAACTCCGACCATAAAAAATCATTAATCATCTCTCGATAGCGCAATCCATTCACCGTAACTGTTGATCCAACCTCATTTTCGAAAAACTAAGGTCCAATGACCCCGCCGGACCATAAACCGCACCAAAGAGTCACACGTTGAGGATGGAGAGGCTTCTCAACAATAACTCTTGGGGTTTCCGAGCCCCAGATGCGACAATTTTGCTTGTTGACGTAGCCACCGAGGTGGAAATGGGCCTCATCAGTCAAGATGATTTTTCGATGATTTTCGATTATTCGAATTTTAATAATTTCTATGCGTTGTTGAATTTTTAGTAATGGCGTAGTTTCTACTTGTCAAATGTCACAGAATACAAGCTTCAAAAATGACAGCTACCAAAATACCGGGTGATTCAAAAATTTAGAATAATTAAATGTTTTTTTGGGAAATACAACCGAAAGATTGGTTGCTGGTTTTTTGCTGGAACATGCCAAACAAAAAATAAAATTTCTCGACATAAATAAATCTTTAACATATTGTTCAAGAACGGTATATGTAGTCAAAAATTATCTCGTGTGGATAATAATGTGTGGAATGCAGAATATGTTGTGCAAAATGTTTTACATAATAAAAAAATAAAAGCAACAATCATAAAATTGAAAGCACAGGGTTAAGCGATATTTGCATAAAAGTTTTGTGTTTTTCTTTTCGTGTACTAAAATTTGTGTAAAATATTTCCACATCTTATAATAGTGATGAATTTGTAATATGTGATTTTCGTTCAATAAACAAAATAAAAATTAGTGAAAACTGTTTTCAATTAATTGTCGGTAGTATATGACTGACAAATTGTCAGAACAACTAATTTTTTAAAACAGTTGGTTGTGGCAACATACAACAGATAATTTTAGCCATCATTTCCGTAGTTGGCGCAACCAAATATGATTGGTTGGCGCAACCAAAATATTGGTTGTCCTGATGGAATCGCATGATAGTAGACAGAACTACCAAAATTCGGTTGGCAAATATTTCGGTTGAGGCAACCAAACTGTATTCTGTGTGTAGATTTTTGGGGTTTATTTTCATTTCATTCTGTTTTCTTGATTGGGGTTTAATTTCCTAAATCAGTTTTTGTAAGGAAAATAAACCCCAAATACGGGGCGCACTTTCATTTTAAATGAGGGGTACATTTTCTTGGGGTCCAACTTCCGGTCGCCGATTTTGGCGACATAGCTGTTGAATGATGACAACGACTACCCTACGTTTGCTGCGAAGGGTCATAATTGCTGACGCAATATGGGTGTGTAGTTATAACGCCAAAATCAAAGCAGAATCCCAATGAAAACCGCCTGAAGATCCCTAACTGAAAAAGCACATCAGAAGATGACTCTGCCTATTTTCCTTTCAAGTGTTATAAACATAAACATGTAGTCATAATAACACGAACTAGTTTATAATAAACAAATAATATGTACATATATATAAACAATTATTGTTTGTATATGCTTAGCAGAAAAACGAAATTTTGACGTATGAGCGGACCTGCAAGAACAAAACGCAATCAATCTTTGTTTTATATACGAGTATACAATTTTGTTATAGTGGTTACAAACATTTGTTTTCTACATATACATATACAAAATGAAAAATTTCAAATGAATTTGCCAATAGGGATGATATAATTTTGAAGTGACGTTTCGGCAATATGTCATGATCTGTCAATTGTTTTTCATTGTATTCAGAAGTTTTTATAATTTCATCATGGAGAGATATACGCAAGAACAACGTTTACAAATTATTCAGTTTTATTATCAAAATAATCGTTCTCCAATTGCAACTTCTCGTGCGCTAAGTCAATTTTTTTTTTAAATCCAAAAAACACTTTCCAGTCGACCTACGACCTTGACACCCATGAGCAATATTTTAGCTCTCATGATGGGCTATCTTTTTGCCATTGACCGATTCTCAATCTGACGTACCGTTAAGGAGCTAGAGCAATAATAAACTTTCCGTTCATATTTGAAAATGATGCTAAGTAAATTTTTTTAAAATCCAAAAAAAAAACATTTTCCAGTTGACCTACGATCTTGACACCCATGATCAATATTTTAGCTCTCGTTAAGAGCTATATTTTTGTCATTGACCGATTGTGGCTACGTCCCACACAGCAACTGAAACAATTGACTTGTTGCGAAAAAATTTTGGAGATTCGATTATTTCAAGAAATTGTGATATTGAATGGCCTCCTAGAAGTTGTGATTTAACACCATTAGATTATTTCTTGTGGGGTTATTTGAAGTCATTGGTCTTTCGAAATAAACCAGACTCTCTTCAAGCTTTACAAGTCAATAATGAACGTTCCATTCATGACGACTTGATTTAGTGGAAATAGTGCTCGAAAATTGGATTCATAAAATTCGTTCCTGCGGAAGAAGTCGTGGAGGCCACATATATAAGATTTCTAAATAAAGACTTGCTATTACGTAAATTTCGAATAAGCTATGTAATAATACCTTACTTATTAATAAAGTCATAATTGTCCACCTCATTCTCAGAACGTGCGGCGCTTTAATAATTTTATGCAATTAATTAACACACTCGCTCTCCGCCAATGACAATGTCGTAAAACTCTCCAACTCGTTGCAAGTATTGGAGACAACTTCGATTAATTATTCATCTGGATAATTAATTGGACATCCGTCAAACAACCGATGAAACAACAAGTAATGATCGTTGCGCCATAGTTAGTTCGACATTCCAAACATCGACAGCGCGCAAACATCTAAGAAAGCGCCAGACACCGAAACGGAAAGCGACAATAAAACACTAATTAAAAGTCTTGAGGTTAATTCCAAACAAATCTCAGAATGTACATATATAGATAAATGTGATTATAGCCCTGTGGAATGAAGCAGCGGCAGCAGAAGCAGCCAGTGATGGAAATTATTTAACGATTTTTATGATAATCGCAAAAACAAAAATTAATTGCCGTCGTCGATTTTAACAATTGTTCATTCATTCATACTTCTGTTACTCCTCTTCCATCTTCTCCTCAATGCAGAGCCAACAACGAGAATTATTACTAATGAATGTATTCTTTTGGGGCTTTCAGTGTCTGAAATGAAAATTCAACGCTAGAAATTTTTCCGTCTGGAAAAAGCTATACGACAAGTGGCTCTACTCCTCTGAGCAATTTGTTGCAGTTGCAAATGCTATCGGCGGCATTAGGAATATTTTCGGAGAGGGAGGTGAAACAACCGGACGAGAGGCGCAGCCAGACACAAAAAAACCTAGCACAGCAGCTAAAACTTTAACAGCATCATTTATTTACGACTCGGATAATTAATTTAAATTCAATTTTTTCTCAAAACGTCCTCAAAATTACAACGACAACAAAATAGACAAACAATATATTTAAGCAAAATGCTGTTGTTGCTAACGTCTATGTTGCAGCGATCTGGTACTGTGGATTCAAAGTAACCAGCTAATACTTTGCAACAACATGTAATTACCATTAGCATTACTAGGTAATGCCAACTGATTATACCTTTTGCAATAGAATTGCTCGAATCTGTCAGTAGCGGTTCTACTTAAAACGAACTATCCTGAGTAAGGAGCTTTAATTTCCCGACACAGGAGATGAACCTTGAGAGACTTCTCGGCTAACCTTGACCTAGGGAGTAATTTTTTCAAAGAGTACGAGGATGTCGCCTTTCCTTACCAGTTTCTGCTTTGTGTCGTTCTAAGGTGAGGTGATGCTATCCCCTAGTTCTACGAGGACATCGACGCAGCATTGTCATACCAGCCTCAGGATCAAAACGCCCCCACTAAACCCGTTAGCTCATTACTTCGTTTGATAGTTCATCCCTAGGTTCGAGGACGTCCAGCGCTGTCCTCGTATAGACCAATCGTCTAACTTCTGTTCTTCGGGGATACTTCCAGACGCGCTATTACAATCTATTTTGGAATATTACATATATAGCGTGATCCATTTCGAGGTTCCCTACTTTTTTAAAGAAAAAAACACAGAAAATTCAAATTGAATGGGGAATGTCTATTATCATTTGAAAGAACATTCTTTGGCATTTATTTTTTGAAGATTATTATGTCTATCAACTGTTGGCCGCGGCTACGTCTCAGATGGTCCATCCGTTGAGTCCAATTGTCGATGACTCGTTCGAGCATTTCGACTGGTAACTGGCGAATGACACGCGTGATCTTTTGCTCCATGGCCTGAATCGAAGCGGGTTTGTCCGCATACACTTTAGACTTTACATATCCCCACAGGGAAAAGTCGAAAGGTGTGATATCACACGATCTTGGTGGCCAATCGACCGGCCCAAAACGTGAAATTATCTGCTCTCCGAAGTGTTCTCTCAATAAATCCATTGATTGATGCGATGTGTGGGAAGTGGCGCCGTCTTGTTGAAACCAAATGTCGCCGAGATCATGAGCTTCAATTTCAGGCATCAAATACTCGGTTATCATGGCACGATAATGGTCGCCATTGACGGTTACGTTCTCACCGGCATATTTTTTGAAGAAATATGGACCGATGATTCCACCGGCCCACAAACCACACCAAACCGTTGTTTTTTCTGGTTGAAGTGGCAGCTCTTGAATCTCTTCAGGTTGCTCTTCGTCCCAAGTGCGGCAATTTTGCTGGTTTACATACCCATTGAGCCAGAAATGGGCCTCATCGCTGATCAAAATTTGTCTCGAAAACGTTGGATCTTCTTGGTACTTTTCAAGAGCCCATAGATCGAAGATATGTCGCTTGGGAAGGTCGGGCGGCTTCAGTTCTTGTACAAGCTGTATTTTGTATGCTTTCAATTTAAGATCTCTACGTAAAATGCGCCAAGTTGTTCCATACGTCAGTCCGAGTTGCTGCGGACGGCGCAGAATCGACTCTCCACGGGCTTCGCGTTGCTACGGCCGCTACCTTTTCTTCACTGCGTGCTGGACGTGGTCTATTCTGTGGAATATTATCCAATAATGAATGTTGGGTCTCAAGATGGGTGATGGTGTTGCGAACAGTACGCTCAGTAGGCCGATTATGTTGACCATACGTTGAGCGAATTGCACGAAACACATTCCTCACAGAACGTGAATTTTCGTAATAAAGTTGAACGATTTATAAACGCTGTTCAGGCGTAAGGCTTTCCGTGATGAAATGCCAAACAATACTTAACAAAAATAACATGACAGCATGACACGACTCACACGTGATCTGTCAAAAAGGGCTATTGAAAAAAGTATCTCTACTTGTATCGCCCCTTATATCGTTTCGGTACTGTTTTTGGCTATTTTCTTATTTTAGGCCCAATCTTTAACGTGATGATTTGGTGTACTTAATCACTCTCACCGTAACCTCACTCGACCTTACCATCCACGATGGACTCTGTCTGAAGACTCATTTTCGGGTTGTTTGGTTAGGATTCTCCGAAGTTCTGAAAGACAGAGAGTCATTTTTCTTCGTAGTCACTTTCACAGCGTTATGTTCTGCGAGAGATCTGACACTTCAATGGATGTGTGAGACTTAGAATTGCCAGATTCATCCTGAACTATATTCTGTCGGCTTCCTTAAGTTTCAGTACAGTTTCCTTTTTTATACCCATGATAGTCTCTTCGGGTTTACTACAATAGTAATATTGCTATCATTTGATGATTCATGGTCGGAGTGCCCATTTGCTTTTATTGGCTGGGGTTGCTTGGAGCATCCCCCTTGGGTTCGACCTCATCATTATTGCTGTTGGGTTTGCCAAAGGCAGTATGTGCTTTGGTATGCTGAACAACTACTGGAACCGTAGAGTCATACGTTGTTTGATTCTGAGTTTATTTTTCCCTTCATCGTAAACTCATTGCTATTATTTGGGTCAATCACACATTTTTGGGAAAAACATCTTCATATCCAGTATAAGCCTGTAATAGTTTCGGCATTATGGACCATGTCGAGAGACGGATTCAGCCAATTCACCTTTCTCTTTAGAAACAACACTCCATGCAGTGGTGTAATAGGTACATGTGTTAACACTCTCCGCGCTGCAATTAATACATCCGTTCGCGACTGGTGGCGACGGACTAATGAAATTTCTTACACGCTTAATGGGAACTGGAATATGTGAATATAATCCGGAAGGACCGCGCTAGGAGTAACGGTGGGGGTCTTGCGTTTATAGGGTCTTGCGTTATAGTACAGTGAGATAAGCCCAGATCATAACATGCACGACGCATACCTGGAAGTTCAGGGTATAGCAGTCAGATCAGGAGATGCACTTATCGACCTGTACAACGTGTACATTCCACCCGTGTCAGTCTGTCCGCCCGGTTATCACCCAGATATCAGAGCGCTGCTCATCGGGGATAACCGCATAATAATGGGAGACTTTAACGCTCATCATGAGCAATGGCACTCAAACCTCGCGAACGATTATAGAGGCTCAGACTTAGCGAAACAAATCGACAACTTCACGTTCTGCACCATAAACGAAGATAACCCCACCCGGATTACGGGAAACTGCGCCAGCTCGCCCGACATTACCATCGTCAGCGCAGGGCTGATCAACTGTACGGCATGGCGAGCCGTAATATCATTAGCCTCAGATCAGCTTCCCATAATCACTACACTCAACAGACCGAATGATTTCGTGATCTCTGAAAGAAGAACATACGTAAACCAGAAAAAAACAGATTGGTCACATACTTCACAGACTTCACTGATCGCAAGTTTTGAACCCTGACAATGCCTTCTGTTATTCACAGCGCAGGGAAGGCATTCCGTAGCATCGTCACAGCAGCAGCCTCCCACTTCATACAAGCCGGTCGCATCCCGGTTATTAGGCCCAACTTCCCGGCCGAAGCGGTGGGACTCGCAGATGAGCGTGACGCAATTCGTCTAGCCAACCCCGAATATCCCAGGATAACGCAATTAAACCAGGAGATAACGGTGTTGGTTAACGAATACTAACGGAACAAATGGCAGGATCATCTAAACACCTGCTACCTGGGCCCAGGTGCAAACAAGCTGTGAAACACGGTCAAATCCCTCTCGAATCCGTCGAATAAGGAAAATAGGGTCGCCACAACCTTCGCCGAAAACCCAATTATGGACCCTAAGCGGTGTGCGAGCCATTTTGGCCGGCTTTTTATTGAACACCCCGAGAGATATCCAGTGAGAAGGAGAATCCTTAGGAAAGTGAGGAAACTCCGAGAGGACAAGCACACAATTGCGACACAGGGAGTGTCGTATAGACCCATTTCACTTTTGTCACCAGTCGCACACATCAGCATGGTTTCTAGAAGATGCACAGTACCACCACCGCACTCACCGCGATCACAACATGTATCAGCCACAGTCTTAATGGGAAAAGACCTTGCGAACGAATCGTTCTTGTGGCTCCCGACCTGCCAAAGGCCTTCGACACGGTCGATCACTTCACTCTCTTCGAAGACATACATGAGTCCAGCCTATTCAGCTCGACCAAGAGATGGATTGTGAACAACATGTGCGGCAGACAGACATTTGTACAGTTTAGGAACAGGCGCCCAAAGTTCCGTAGAGTTAAACAGGGCGTCCCACAGGGTGGAGTCATCTCCCCTGTCCTGTTTAACTTCTACCTTTCCAAACTCCCATCTCCCCCACCTGGGGTTGAGATAATCTCGTACGGATGACTGCTCTGTCCTAGCGAGGGGCCAAGGAATTGATAGCCTATGCGAGAAAATTAATCATTATCTCAGAGATCTTACCGCATTCTTTACATCACGAAACTTGAAATTATCTCCGACAAAATCATCTGCCACCGTTTTTACTACTTGGACGAGCGAAGTCACACTACAACTGCCAATAGAGGTCGGTGTTACACTGGACAGTTTTTTCTCGTCCTCAGCGCACACTCTACCGTTTGCAACAAGGTACGTTCCCGAAATAAAGTCCTCAAGTCGCTTGCCGGCAGCACTTGGGGAATGGACAAGGAATCTTTGTTAACAACGTACAGAGGAATTAGCCGGCCGGTGTTGAATTACGCAGCGCCAGTGTGGTCACCCAACGTAAGCAGAACACAGTGGGAGCACCTGCAAGCATGTCAAAACGCAGCCTACAGGTTGCGTTCAAATGACACCAGTTGACCACCTACACGAGGAAAAAAAGATCCTTTCAGTGAGAGATCACTGTGAACTCCTCACAAAACAGTTCCTCCTGGGATGCCATCGGAGGGAACACCCAAATTATCAACACCTTCATTTGGAACCCGTGGCTACAACAACAACAACACCACAAATTTGATACGCCTTAAATTCGGGAATTTGTATTTAATTATGTATGTATATCCAGAACTATTAACACGAACAACGGTCGTCGTAAGTCCCTTTTTTGTGTAGTCTCCATACAAAGTACCCACCCGACTTTATATCTTGAAGCCATAGAAACAACAAATTTTTCGTCGATTGGGCTAGAATTTAGCCCAGATAAAGTTCATACGCTCAGAACCACTGTGACTACATGGCAGTGTTAATATTTTTCGGTAAACGGTACCGCATACGGCACTGGGGCAATTTATGATAAATTAATTTGTTCTTAATGAAATGACAGCCAACAAAGTGTCTAATGGCTAATAAAGTGATAAAGTAGTAAAAATAGCTGCAGTACCGATCGACCGATAGACAAACAACAGCGGCAGCGGCGCTGGCAGCAGCAATAACACCAGGAACACAATATAGAATCCATTCAAATGCAATGATTTCTTTGCATTTTCAACAAACAAATCAACAACCAATTTTGCGGTTTTTCTCTGTGCGGTGATTAAGTTATTGTTAAACAAAAATAAACAGCAAAATAAAACAAGCAAACAATCTAACAAAAATACAAAACACAAGCAAGAATAATAAATTTGTATAAATATTTTTATGCATTTGTTCGACGATGAGGAGTTAATATTTCATTTATCATAAACAAAAGCGTCTAATATCATTATTATTATTATTCTCGAAGGCGTTCAATAAATAAAACACAATGGGGGGAAACAAATTCAATCTCACCATGTTTACCTTATCTGGAACACTGAAAAAAATATATGTTAATCAATCACAGCGGCAAGTATTAACTCACTCACAAGTCAAGTGTCGTCGTTATCGAACCATCGCGATGGTTACGATGCATCGTAAGGATGTAACCTCAACGGGCCTTGGAAACAGTAGTCGAAAATGAAACAGGAACACATCTAGCCTTTGGCAAAACAAAAGATAGGACTGACCAAATAGAACCCAGAGGGATTCTAAGCAACTCTATTTCAAAAGCCAGTGGTGACTCCAATTCAGAATCATCAAATGACAATAATATTTCTATTGTAAGTAGCAAACCCAAAGAGACTTTCAGGATCCAAATTAAGAAAATTATATATGATGAACCGACAGAATATATTACTGCATGAATCTGACACTTCTACAGGTAACATCCTACATTGAGTCAGATCTCCCGAAGAGCATAGCTCTGTGAAAGTGACTAGGAAGTGAAAGGCCTTCTTCCAGCACTTCGGAGAACCTAATCAAACCAACCGAAAAGGAGTTTCTAGTCAGAGTCCTTCGATGGTGGGCGGTGAAGTCGATCCGGTTACACAGAGAGTGATCAAGTCAACCAAATCATCCGTTACTAAGTCCAGATTCACACTTGGCAATTGTTTCAGGCAAGTGGAAAATTTTGTGGGAGAGAGGCAGGCGGCAAGAGCTCTCTGGCTCTTTCTCCTACAAACTTTGACATTTGCTTGGAAAAATTGCCGAGTGTGAATCTGGACTAATAGGGCCTTCAACAATAAGCCTCTACCGATACGGAAGAACCAACTGGCCATGAAAAAGGGTAACGAGCCAGCATCTTATTCTAAAACAGCTAAAAATAATACCATATACCACCGAGTGGTGTCGGTAATACATTTTTCCGAAACGATCTATGTTATGGCATAATTGACAGCAGTAGCTATTCTGGTAGAATCCCTGATGACAAAAGACCAACTTCGAAGATTTGGCCTAACCGAGGGTAGCGGAGCACATTCTCGAATCTAAGGGAACTGGTAAGGAAGACCGATAACCTTGTACTCATAAAAACGACTCTCTATGACAAAGGATGTCCCAGCGCATACTAGGCATCTTTGGCAGCCCACATTCAAAACATTCCGTATGAAAGTGGGAAGTCTCAAATAGGCAAAGTTATACCGATGGTACTCTCCTCGTGGAGGGCATTGACACACATTCCAAGAATAGTCTAGTCAAGTCGTTCATCTTGTTCTGGACAGTCTTTTTCAAAATTGGAACACGCTGAAAAAAATCGATTCTGTAGTATATTGCCCTCCTAAGAAAGAAAGTCGCGTCTCCATTTTAGTAGTTTTGAGATATTAAGCTTTTACGTTTTTATATCCTCCACCATAGAGGATGGGGGGTATATTTATTTTGTCACTTCGTTCATAACACCTCTAAATATTGCTCAGAGACCCCATAAAGTATGTATATTCTTAATCATTCTAAAATTCTAAGACGATTTAGCCATAATCGTCTGACTGTCCGTCCGTCTGTTGTAATCACGCAACAATCTATAATACAGGGTTTTCCAATAAGAGTGATGAGATTTCTTTGAAAAAACACACTTACTGTTAAGGAAATTCAAAAGTTTTTTATTTAATGTGAAATACAATCGATACAATTAAGTTCTAAAGAAACGAATTCGATGAACCCAATTTTCAAGCATTTTTTCCACTAAATCAAGTCGGAGTCATGAATGGCACGTTCAATATTGACTTGTAAAGCTTGAAGAGAGTCTGGTTTATTTGGAAAGACCATTGAATTTAAATAACCCCACAAGAAATAGTCTAATGGTGTTAAATCACAACTTCTTGAAGGCCATTCAATATCACAATTTCTTGAAATAATCGAATCTCAAAACTTTTCTCGCAACAATGTAATTGTTTCATTTTCTGTGTGGCACGCAGCCACAATCGGTCAATGACAAAAAGATAGCTCTTAACGAGAGCTAAAATATTGCTCATGGGTGCCAAGTTCGTAGGGCGACTGGAAAGTGTTTTTTTTTATCTTAAAAAATGGACTTAGCATAATTTTCAAATGTGAACGGAAAGTTTATTTATTTACTCTAGCTCCTTAACGGTATGTCGGATCGGGAATCGGTCAATGGCAGAAAGATAGCTCTTTACGAAAGCTAAAGTATTGCTCAGCGCTGTCAAGGTCGTAGGTCGACTGGAAAGTGTTTTTTTTTTTGATTTAAAAAAAAATGGACTTAGCGCACGAAAAGTTGCAATTGGAGAACGATTATTTTGATAATAAAACTCAATAATTTGTAAACGTTGTTCTTGCGTATATCTCTCCAGGATGAAATTGTAAACACTACTGAATACAATGAAAAACAAATGACAGATCATGACGTATTACAAATGGCCCGTTACTTGAGCTACGTGACTGAAATTTGGTATAGGTACTTCTTATAGCTGCAGGTAACTTGGGATTCAAAATGGGCAATATCGGTTCATATTTTGATATAGTGGCCCCATATATAGCATCTGTCCGATTTGACTCCTTAACGCCATAGAGACCACAAATGTCAATTAATCGGCCTGAAAATTGGTACCTGGGGTTTATTTATACCCGGACACTTTCACATGAACAACGGTAGCTATAGGTCCATGTTTTTATATAGCCCCCCATACAAAGGTCCCTCTAGATTTTACTTTTTAACTCAACAAAAACCACAAATGTCAACGAATCGGGCTGAAATTTGGTAATACTCGTATGACTTTATCTGTGCCCGAAACCATTCACTTGTTATCCATGGTGGAGGGTATACGAGGGCGGTTCGGAAACTTCTTAGCCTATCAATGAAAGAGAATAGTTAGTTTTTCAGAAATATTTTTATTTTTCATTATAATCTCCTGAAACTTCAATACACTTAGTCCAACGCATATCTAGCAATTATATCCCTGGATTAAAGTTTTCCTCAAGGTCTTCAAAATAGCGGTTTACAACTGTAATTGCATCTTCATTTGAGGTAAAACGCTTGCCAGCAAGGAATTTTTTTAGATTTGGGAACAGGTAAAAGTCACTGGGAGCTAAATCAGGACAATAAGGTGGGTGGTCAAGCAACTCGTACTTTAATTCGTTGATTTTAGCCATTGTTAAAACACTCTTGTGCGCTGGTGCGTTGTCTTGATGAAAAATTATTTTTTTGTGTTGTAAGCCAGGACGTTTTTCTCGAATTTGTACATTTAATTGATCCAAAAGGTTACAATAGTACTCTGAATTTATTGTTTTACCCTTTTGCAGATAGTCAATCAATAAAATACCTTTGAAGTCCCAAAAAACCGTTGCCATAACCTTACCAGCCGATTGAATTGTTTTTGCCTTCTTTGGGGCACTTCCTCCAGCTTCAGTCCATTGTTTGGATTGTTCTTTTGTCTCTGGAGTATAGTGGTGGATCCATGTCTCATCAACAGTTATGAAACGACGCTTAAAATCCATTTTATTTCGCTTAAAACGATCCAAACAAGCTTGAGAAATGTTCATTTTTATGCGTTTTTGGTCGGCTGTTAACAACTGCGGCACCCATCTTGCAGAAAGCTTTTTCATCTGTAGTTCTTCATGCAAAATTAAATGGACTCGATCATTTGAGATGCCCATGATATTAGCTATTTCACGCACTTTTATTCGTCGATCAATTAATACCATATCATGCCCTTTGGCTACAATTTCTGTTTTTGTTGCTGTTTTTGGACGTCCACTACGTGGTTCATCTTCAATGCTTGTACGACCACGTTTAAATTCAGCAACCCAATTTTTTACTGTTGCATATGAAGGAGCACTTTCACCTAACACATTCACTATATCATTAGGAATTTCTTGTTCCGATAAACCTTTTTTATGTAAATATTTAATGACACAACGCATTTCTAATTTTTCCATTGTAAAAAAATCGCGGATGCGTCTTTTGTGAACACCTGTTTCTATATGAAGGAGTTGCCAGATCGAAACAAAATTTAACATGTGTTCATAGCAGAGATGGGAGTTTTCAAAACACTTAATTTTTTTCTGTTTATACCGCGCTTTTTGTGCTGGGCTAAGAAGTTTCCGAACCGCCATCGTATAAGATTCGGCATGGTGGAACTACACGTTTTTATTTGTTGTAAGTAATATATCAATTCTGTTAAGGATTTTCTACATTAAAACAACGATGTAGGCGAGTAATAGATTTAAAGCCGGATCGGACTTAATTATTAGTATGCAAAATTTTAGTAATAATTTTAAGACTGTGTTGACTTTAAAACAGAGTACACTCAATAAGTACATTTAATGACAGTTGCCATTATTATAAAGAATAATTCTTAAATTGACTCTATATGAGAAATAATTATGCTTTCCCTTTCTCAAAGTTAACAGTACTCTCTCGCTTTCTCCGAGCATCAAGTATTTTTGTTAACGTTTGAGTCTATAAAGATTGAAGAGCGGAGTATTGTGTTTCCGACAATAGAGTATCTGTTGTTTTTTTTATTTTTGAGTGATTCGTTTTTGAGAAATGATAACTGGTTTTTCAATAGGGATGATATGATTTTGAAGTGACGTTTAGGCCATTTGCAATATGTCATGATCTGTCATTTTTTTTCATTGTACTTAGTAGTTTGAAATTTAGAATGGTAGAGATTCTTGATCCATGAACCAACATTGCCGAATTTGAAGAAAATCGGTTAAGATTTAGCTATAGCTCCCATATATATGTTTCGTCCGATTTGGCCCTTTAGTCCTATAAAAGCTGTATTTTACATCCGATCGTTTTGAAATTTAGAATGGTAGAGTTTCTTGATCCATGAACCAACATTGCCGAATTTGAAGAAAATCGGTTAAGATTTAGCTACAGCTCCCATATATATGTTTCGTCCGATTTGGCCCTTTAGTCCTGTAGAAGCTGTATTTTACATCCTATCATTTTGAAATTTAGAATTGTAGAGTTTCTTGATCCATGAACCAACACTGCCGAATTTGAAGAAAATCGGTTAAGATTTAGCTATAGCTCCCATATATGTTTCGTCCGATTTGGCCCTTTAGTCCTATAAAAGCTGTATTTTACATCCAATCGTTTTGAAATTTAGAAAGGTAGAGTTTCTTGATCCATGAACCAACACTACCTAATTTGAAGAAAATCGGTTAAGATTTAGCTATAGCTCCCATATATTTGTTTCGTCCGATTTGGCCCTTTAGTTCTATAGAAGCTGTATTTTACATCCAATCGTTTTGAAATTTAGAATGGTAGAGTTTCTTGACCCATGAACCAACATTGCCAAATTTGAAGAAAATCGGTTAAGATTTAGCTATAGCCCCCATATATATGTTTCATCCGATTTGGCTCTTTAGATCCAATCGTTTTTATACCCTACACCACACTGTGGTACAGGGTATTATTTAAGTATAAAATGTCCCAAAAGTAAATTTATGTAAACAATTTATACATGAATTACAAAATTTATATATCAGAGTTATTCAATATTACGAGAGTGGTGTAGGGTATTATATAGTCGGCCCCGCCCGACTTTAGCCTTTCCTTACTGGTTTGCTTGTGTTTTGGTTCTTAATCATCCCTAGTAAAAATTGGTCACATCGGGCCATGTTTTCATATAGCCTCCATATGATTGCACGTCCGATTACACTTCTTGACGAACTACGGGAAGCATTTTTAACCGATCATCCTAAAATTTATGTTGCATTAAATGGTTAAAAATGAAGCCTGTCGGTCCATGCTTTGATATAACCCCCATGTGGCGGATTCAGAGGCAGGTTTGAATTATTGTTGGTGTAGATCTTACGCTTTTTTAAACGATGTGCCCTGAAATTCAGAACTTTACTCTATTTACAAAAATTGATTTAATAATGGTTTGTGTATATCAAGCAAAAAAGAGAATTCGTTCCTGCGTAACGAAATTTTAGACAACTACAATTCTCGTTTGCAGCAACTGAGATTTCGTTTGTTGTGACGGAAACTTATTTTGAGTGAACCATTTTTTGTTTTGACCAAAAGAAATTTCAGTCATCGTAAACGAGAATTGTAGTTGTCTAAAATTTCGTTTCTGTGAAACGATTTTTTTTTAGTGTAGCCCCTACATATTTCTTCGTGCATTGGTAGACAGAGCAATTTTTTGTTTCAGTGTAGATATCTGCTTACCCAGCAAAACATAAAAGAAGTACTTCCAAAAGAATAACATTATAAGTACTTCCAATTCATAAGTACGAACCTTTTTTTCGGCATTTAATGAAGTTCTTCTAAATAACTAACCAAAATGTAATTTCGGAATATAAATTATTAACCCAAGAATGCATAATTTTAAAACGATTGGATGTAAAATGAATCTTGTGAAGTGATAAATGGGCTATGATATATATGTAAAATACTGCGTCTATAGTGCTAAAGGGAAGAAATATATATTTATGTGGCGGCTACATCAGAATTAGGGAATGGTTCTGGAAGCTAGTCGACTTTTTCATCAATTAAATTTCGTTTCAGTCGACTAGGTCGATAAATCGGAACTACAAGTCGACTTTTTCATAGCCGATTAAAATAACATAGTCATTTCAAAGTATGCTGATTTTCTTTGAAATATGTTAAATTTTGGAATTGTAGTACACTGGATTGCGATAAAAACTGAGTTTATTTACAACACTTTATACTTTCCAAAAATGTTAATATAGCGTCACCAGAAATGCCCAAGAGTGTAACCCTCAAAAAATGAAAATTCGTTTTTCGTCAAAAAAATCACGATTTTATTCAAGAAAAAAGACGTAACATCAAGTGCTCGTTTTTGATAAAGAACAAAATGCGTAACTCACATTGTATTAGACAGAATGTACTGTATTCATCTATTTAACATTTGTAGTTGTTCTCTTGTTGCTGTTTTGATTTTCGTAAATCTTGTTTGACACCTATTTTAGATGCAAAATTCTATATGGGGGTCTGTATTCAAATTTTGACTTTATCTGGGTATCCATTTTTTTATCAAATTTCGCAGTTTTCGTGATTGTATAAACTAATCTGTGCCAAATTTAATAATGCTCTGATGTAAAACATGAAAACTCATTTTTCCAACCTTGCTTGTGACCGTTTATTCTCGGATTAAAAAATTCTTTGTGCAAAATAAAGTACACTAGCTGGACCCGGTCCACTTCGTTGCCCCAGACTTCAGACTTCAGATTTCCGATACCGTAAATTTATCAAAACATGGTTCATGTAGATAGCGACAGTAGGAATCTCGTTAATTTATTCGTAGGTACGGACAGTAGGAATCACAAAAAACATTGGCTTATAAGGGCACACCCACGCCCCCTCAATCAAGAACTTATAAAGCCTATGTCACCCTCTAGGCTTATCTGAACATTCCTGAAAATGTCATCAAAACCGATCCAGACGTTTTGGAGTCCATACGTAACATACACACATCCATGTATATATATATAGCTGGACCCGGTCCACTTGGTTGCCCCAGATTTAGATTTCCGATTTCGTCCATTTTTGAAACAATCACGAATACTTCCACCAAAAACATCTCCATAAAATAAGAGCACTCTCGCTAAAAAATGTTGAAGATATCTCAATTTCACGCCCATTGATCCCATTCCTCCCAGGTTTGGACCAATCACGTAGACTACCACCAGATACATATGCACAAAATTACAGCACCCTCGCTAACAAATTGTGCAAGATATCTTAATTTTAAGATTTGGCTTATATGGGCCGGGCCACGCCCTTTAGTCCGATCCCGCCCATTTTTGTGGACCAATCACGTAGACTACCACCAGATACATGTGCACAAAATTACAGCACTCTCGATAAGAAATTGTGCAAGATATCTTAATTTCAAAATTTGGCTTATATGGGCGGGGCCACGCCCTTTGGTCCGATCCAGGCTATTTTTGGAACAATCACGTAGACTACCACCAGATATATATGTACAAAATTACAGCACTCTCTCTAACATATTGTGATAAATATCTAAATTTCAAAATTTGACTTATATGGGCGGTGCCACGCCCATTGGTCCGCTTCCACCCATTTTTGGACCAATTTCGTAGACTACCACCAGAAACATGTGCACAAAATTACAGCGCTCTCGATAACAAATTGTGCAAGATATCTTAATTTCAAAATTTGGCTTATATGGGCGGGGCCACGCCCTTTGGTCCGATCCCGGCTATTTTTGGAACAATCACGTAGACTACCATCAGATATATATCTACAAAATTACGGCACTCTCTCTAACATATTGTGAAAAATATCTAAAATTCAAAATTTGACTTATATGGGCGGTGCCACGCCCCTTGGTCCTCTTCCGCCCATTTTTGGACCAATCACGTAGACTACCACCAGATACATGTGCACAAAATTACATCACTCTCGATAACAAATTGTGCAAGATATCTTAATTTCAAAAGTTGACTTATATGGGCGGTGCCACGCCCATTGGTCCGATTCCGCCCATTTATGGACCAATCACGTAGACTACCACCAGATACATATGCACAAAATTACAGCACTCTCGCTAACAAAATGTGCAAGATAAGACAATTTCAAAATTTGGCTTATATGGGCGGTGCCACGCCCATTGACCCGATTCCGCCCATTTTTAGACCAGTAACGTAGACTGCTACCAGATACGTATACACAAAATGCCAGCACTCTCGCTAACAAATTGTGCAAGATATAACATTTTTTAAATTTGGCTTATATGGGCGGTGCCACGCCCATTGCTGCGATCCCGCCCATTTTTGGACCAATCACGTAGACTTCCACCAGATACATATGTACAAAATTACAGCACTCTCGCTAACAAATTTTGCAAGATATCTCAATAAATCGGTTCAGAAAGTGATTCTAAGTCGATAGGTATAATAAACGATGGTTCTATATATCTCTTCTCATTTTTGGTGTTGGAAACAAATGCATAAAATCATAATAAATTGTACCACAGTGTGGTGTAGGTTATAATTAAATAATATTAAAAGAATTTATGGTAATTAAATATACCATACCATACATACTGTACCACACTGTGGTACTTTACTACTCTCTGAACCGGGGCTACGGAAAACTTTTTTTGTGAGAATGTTAATTACACTATGGACTATGGGATCACACTTTTAAAGAGCCATCTACACCATACAGATTAAATACATCTTCAAATATCCTAAACATACATACATATATATGATCGTTGATCTCTTTGGCCAATATTATATTATTTATACGTTCCCTTCCCTATGTCAACATTTGTATTCCTTTAAAATATGAAATCTCTGGGCCCAAAGATGTTAATAAGAACGACATACATTCATCAAATAAATACAACACCAAAAAAGCAAATCTTACAGTGCTTTAAAAGAGTTGTGCAAAAGTGGTGACAAAGAAGTACTTCCCCGGCGCGACAACCCCTTGTTAAATTCATTGGTGAAAATCCAAATTAGAACAACTTCCGGATCATAAGTTGGGGATTTTTATTGCTTCTTTGGATGCTCTTTTTTTGCTGGGTAGTTTATTGAGGTGATGAGATAGATAGAATAGATTTATTTGAATTCTCAGAGTTGTTTTGCATTTGCATTCTAACGGAATTCCGAGGAAATATGCAGAGGAGGATATGGAAGTTTTTGTTTGTTTTTTTTTCTCTCACAAGTGTTGATCAATTAAACATTTCGTTTTTGTAGAGAGTACTACGCGGGTTAAATTGGCAGGTGTTCTTCGCTGCACAGTTATTATTAATGATATTTGTTTAGTAATACATATCTATTATCGGCGATTTGCGATTTAAACGACCATTAACAAGATATTCGCATTATTTAAATGTATGTAAATGTATATTTTCGCTAGAAATAAAAACTGCACAACTTAGTAAAATGTAAATTCAATTGGTACTAAGAGCTTGAAAATTATTACAGATTTACATTATTTTATTTGCTTTTACGGGCTTCAATTTTGCTGTCATTTTTCACATTCACTATATGTTAATCAATATGTCACTTTATATGCAATGATTGGTAACACATCTATATTCATAACTCATAGAAAATCACATAAATATTGTGAGAAAGGCTATAACTCTTGACAACACATCCCATTTAGGTAATGTCGTTTTGGCCGCAACCAAATGTTGTCAGACATAAATGCACATTTTACAATTTGTCTTAGTCGTTGGCATTTAAATTAAAGACACCCACCACCAAAGCTGGTTAGCGGAAAGCGGCGTATACATTAGATCGTATTAGAACTATATGAGATTTACAGATCTAATATTTATATACAGGGCGAAGTTTCTCTCGAAAGTGCGCTACAGTTGACATTGTCCCGTGGCCGCAGTTCTTGTACCTCTTTATTAAGATACAGTTTAATCGTAATGCAGCTCTGAGCTACTTCTGTCGTCACAATATCAATCGGCAGTAGATGTACTAGGACTTGTAGAACCTCAGTCGATGTAGAGACTCTTTGATAAGCGGTTGCTAACGGATCGTTTATCAGTTACCGTCCACCATTTACGACAGAATTGGGCGAACTACTGCTATATATATACATAGATTTGACAATTTTGGTAGAGTGGCCCCATTCCCATCACCTTAGAGAGGATGGTATATATCATTTGCTACGAGCCAAAAGTGTAACACTTCGAAGGAGTGACCTAAGACCCTAAGTATGTGCGGCAGAAATTAGTTTTGGGTCATTTTAAGTCATTTGAGCAATGTCCGTCCGTCAGTCTGTCTGTCTGCTGGCTGGTGCGCACGATAACTCTCGAAAGGAGTAACCGATTGACTTCAAATTTGGCATGCGGTAATATTTTTCTCTATCTCCGGCTACGTTCGAAGATGGGTCATATTGGTCCACTACTTCTAGTACCTCCCCCACAAAGGGTTAACTGTTAGTGATATATTGATTTTGTTCTCTACTGACTGGAATTTGATTGTTTTTTGTTTAGTTTTGCGTTAAGTTTTGGGCTTGGGTGTGTTCTGACACATACAGTAAAATTTTATGGCCAACATTTTTGTAGAACATTTCATCCCCGCCCTCCCCATTTTAAGGGGTGTTTATTACGATTTGTTAATATAGGACCAACGATTACAGTTATGTGGGAGAGCTAGAGCGTTAACATGTTCCACAACAATATTGTACTCAATATTTTCTATAAAGCTGCTGAACATATCCTACACCAAAATAATATTTTTTGTTACATAATAGTGATTTACTAAAATTGTTGAGGTACAATGTGGTATTTTTGAGCTATTTAGGGTGCATAGACACGGTCAGATTATGTTGATATGTTCACAAAAGTTGTTCAGATTTGCCATGGCTACAATTTTGCCAAATATGGTTAGTGAAAAATTACGAGTCCCTGTAAGTTATGCTGAAAGAAGTAAAAAAATATTTTTTCCTTCACTTTTTTAAAAAAAAAAGTTGGGAAAAGAATTTTTTTCCCATAAAATGATAAGTAATACAGGGTTGCCCATATTCGACGGACCCATGTTTTTTTAAAAAAAATCAAAGAAAAAAATAAAAATTTGGCGGTTGGCAATCTTAATCATTTAATTTGTTCCAAGTAGATTTGTTTACATCAATTTTTGAATATGATATCTCTCAAATGGCCGCCTCTGGCGTTGATGGCGTATTGTGCCCTTTTTGCAGCATTTTCCATCGTTTTCGCCAACATTTCGGCCGGAATAGCGGCTATTTCTTCACGAATGTTGTCCTTGAGCTCTTCTACGGTCCTTGGCTTGTTAACGTAAACCTTTGACTTCAAATATCCCCACAAGAAGAAGTCAGGCGGCGGGCGAACGCGGTGGCCAGTCCAAATCACCACTTTTCGACATCAAACGGCCCGGAAACAAATTCTTCAGAAAATCGATTGTTATGCGACTTGTGTGCGGTGGAGCGCCGTCTTGTTGAAACCAGAACTGCCTCATACGCTTTCGACGAATAATTGGCATCACAAAATTGGTCATCATGTCGCGATAACGCTCCTGGTTGATGGTAACAGCATGGCCATTTTCGTTTTGGAAGAAAAACGGCCCAATGACCGTTTTCGCACTAACGCCGCACCAAACTGTGACTTTTTCGTCATGAAGAGGCAATTCTTGAATCTCCTGAGGATTTTCAGTGCGTAAATACGGCAATTTTGCTTATTTACGGTCCCATTCAATGTGAAATGGGCTTCATCGGACATGATAATTTTGTTCCAAAATTGCTCGTCATCATCGGCCATTTTGATGACTCGTTGGGCCCATTCCAATCGACGAGGCTTGTCCGCAGGCAACAATCTTTGCGTCAATTGAATTTTGTACGGGAACAAATGCAAATCAACGCGAATAATCCGTTGTAAAGTGGACCGAGCCATGCCCAACTGCTGAGAACGGCGTTTTTGGGATGTTCTTGGGGACCTCTCAACACTGGCTCGTACGGCAGCGATATTCTCGGCCGATCGCCTTGGTCGACTTTTATTTGGCCTCTTCGGATTAGAAAGAGCCTCACCAGTCGAAAATTTTTCGTATAAACGCTTAATGGTGTTCTTAGAAGGCGCACTTCTCACATTTTTTAATATTTTAAAAGCACGTTGAGTTTTCACAATTGACTTCTTCTGTTGAATGTAAATTTCAACTATTTCAGAGCGCTCGCGTGGCGTGTATTGTTCCATGGTAAAAATCTGCTTGGACTGACGCTTCAAACGCGGTATCTCATTAAGCGATCTAACATCTCTGTCAAAAGTTATGGCGTTGCCAGATGGGTCCGTCGAATATGGGCAACCCTGTACTGTTCGGCATATTCTACCAAATATAACGGGTTTTCCAATAGGGATGATATGATTTTCAAGTGACGTTTCGGCCATTTGTATTATGTCATGATCTGTCATTTGTTTTTCATTGTATTCAGTAGTGTTTACAATTTCGTCATGGAGCGATATACGTCAGAACAACTTTTAAAAATTATCAGTTTTATTATCAAAATAATCGTTCCTTAATTGCAACTATTCGTGTGCTAAGTCCATTTTTTTTAAATCCAAAAAAACACTTTCCAGTCGACCTTAGCTCTCGATAAGAGCTATTTTTTTGTCATTGACCGATTTCCGATCCGACGTACCGTTAATGAGCTAGAGCAATAAATGATGCTAAGTCCATTTTTTTAAAATAAAAAAAGACACTTTCTAGTCGACCTAAGACCTTGACACCCATGACGATTGTGGCTACGTGCCACACAGCAAATGAAACAATTGAATTGTTGCGAGAAAAGTATTGAGATTCGATTATATCAAGAAATTGTGATATTAAATGGCCTCCAAGAAGTTGTGATTTAACATCATTAGACTATCTCTTGTGGGGTTATTTGAAGTGATTAGTCTTTCGAAATAAACCAGACTCTCTTCAAGCTTTACAAGTCAATATTGAATGTGACATTCATGACGTACGACTTGGTATAGTGGAAAAAGTGCTCGAAAATTGGGTTCATCGAATTCGTTCCTGCAGAAGAAGTCGTGGAGGCCATTTGAATGACGTTTTATTTAGAACTTAATTGTATCGATTGTACTTCACATTAAATAAAAAACTTTTGAATTTCCATAACAATAACTGAGTTTTTGTTTAAAAGAAATCATATCACTCTTATTGAAAACCCCTATAGTTAAGCGGTATCACCAAGTTTGAATTAATGGTTGAACAAAAGCTGATGACACCTTTTTCGAGGGGCCCACTAATTTTCAGAAACTTTGGAGGCCCATAAAAATAAATGGTCACCAATTTCGCCAAACCGAGTATAGGGTTATAAAGGGTGGTTAAATTGTAAGGGCCGATGTTGAAAGTGAACCATACCTATACGTCAAGTTTTTTCTACATTTCATTTCTCAATTTCAGACTAACTCAATTTGAACCATGGAAAGATACACAATCGGGCAACGCGTTAATTTTTTAAGCCTTTTACGAAAATGGGCGTTCGAATAAAAATGCATTTCGTGATGTTTTTTTTTATCAGCATAATCGATCAAATGTGTCCACAATCGGGAGAATTGTGCGCAAATTTCAGCAAACCGGGTCTTTAGGAGATGTCAAAACACCTGTGCATGCTCGCTCAGTTAGTTTGGTGCGGCTTATGGGCTGGCGACGTCATCGGGCCATACTTCTTCGAAATGAGGCCGGTCAGGCAGTTACTGGGAATGTTGTTCGCTATCGTGAGATGATAATGAACTTTTTGTGGCCCGAATTGGAAGATATGGATGTGGACAATATGTTGTTTCAGCAGGACGGTGCCACTTGCCACACAGCTAACGAAACAATGGCTCATTTGCGCAACAAATTCAATGGCCGTGTTATCTCACGTCGTGGCGATGTCAATTGGCCGCCAGGATCATGTGATTTGACACCGTTGGACTTCTTTGGGGTAATTTGAAAGAAAAGGTGTACGTTGATAAGCCAGCAACAATTCAAGAGCTAAAGGATGAAATAATTCGGCACATTAACGGCATAGAACCTCAATTATGCCTCAGCGTCATCGAAATTTTGGACCATCAAATCGAGGTCGCGGCGGCCATTTGGCCGATACTTTGTTCCATACATAATTGAACCGTACCAATATTATCATAATCAAAATAAATGACAATAATTTCCTAAATAATTTGTGTTTTATTCAAATCAACATCGGCCCTTAAAATGTAACCACCCTTTACTACCCTTTGGTAGTAGAATCGAACCTGTCCTGTCAAGTCCGTGTATTTTTCAAAAATTGTTCATTTGTTGCATAGTGTAATTAGTGAAATATTTATTCTCTAATAGCTTCAGTACTAATTTTCCGAAACTTTTATAATTCCCCGCGAATTATGAAACGAAACGTCCTAATGTACTGCACACTTTCCACATTCAACATTCTCCCTCGCCGAACGTCGAACTTGCAACACTTTCAAAAACCAAATAAATATAAGTATCGTTTCTTTGTTTAGCTCTAAACAAAAAGTAACTCAAAATGGATCGCCTAAAGAGATGTTTTTGTATTTGTTGTTGGCCATTTAAAGGCTGTATTGGAAGAGTTTTCTCAGATGTTGCTGTTGTTATTTGTACTAAGTACAAAATAAGCCTGACTTAAAACAATTGCCAGCAATTTGCATGGAAAACAAAGACCAAACACTTAAATTTGCTGAAAGAAATAGGAGCGATCGATCTTCGGCCTAATCAATGATCGGATTTGATTACCTTCCTTAGCTGTGTGGTGCTGGTGGAGGTGGAGCTAGTGATGTTGGTGGTGACTGCGACTGTAGTTCATTTGTAAATTATCATTACGGCTCTGTCAATGCGCATACAAAGATGAAAGGAATGGTCCCCCGGAAGGTAAAATGTGTAGCCCCCGGTGTATGCGATGATTGTTGGGTGTGTTGTATTTAAGGTGATGGTGTCACATTGAGGAGTGGGACCCAATGAAGCCATGAAATTTGTCTCGATTTTGTTGGGCTTGTTGTCGAAGATCACAAATGAGAAACATAGTCCTTCCAAGTCAAGAGCCAGAGGTCAAAATGGCAAGGGAGAGTCTGCTTTAGCTGAAGTAAATACACTAAAAATTGAACTGTCATTGGACTGATGTATTAATTTCAACAAGAAAGAAAATTTCAGTCGGGTAAACCGACAAAGCCATTTATGGTACATATGGTACTTTTTGCGGGAGCCACAGAGCTTGTAAGAGAGAGTCGGCTAATTACACTATGCAACAAATGAACACTTTTTGCTCGTGAGCTGAACATATCGCGAGAACGGATACAGCACATATTAAAAAATGAGCTTGGACTAAAGCCATTGAAGTTCCAAAAAGTGCAAGAGCTCACCGATGCACAAAAAAAAGTTAGACTGGAAAGAGCCAAGGAGTTGCTTCGCTTGCACGAAAGTGGCCAGTTACCGAATTTGGTTTTCTCCGATGAGAAGCCATTCCAAATTGAGCAGTTTGTGAACAAACAAAATGATCGATTGGCCACCAGAACTCAAGCGCCGCCGATGGTAATGGTGTGGGCCGCCGTAACGGCCGATGGTCGCTCCCCGCTCGTATTCATCGACCATGGGGTCAAAATAAATGCCGAATATTATCGGGAAAATGTCCTAAAGACAGTATTGAAGCCCTGGGCAGACAAACATTTCGGCCGCAGACCATGGACATTCCAACAGGACTCAGCACCATCGCACTCAGCACGCGTCAACCTAGAATGGCTTAAAAAGGAGGTTCCTCGCTTCATTTCTACCGCACAATGGCCACCAAGATCTCCGGATCTCAATCCGTTGGACTTTTGCGCATGGGGCATTTTAGAGAGTAAGGTTCGCACTAAAAAATACCAAAGTATCGATCATCTCAAGACGGCGCTTCGCCGGGAATGGGCCAAAATACCGCAGAGCCACTTTCGTGCAGCGTGTGATGGCTTTGTCGGCCGTTTGAAGGCCATAATTCGTGCCAAAGGTGGGCTATTCGAAAAAATCTAAACTGTTTCTAAAATTTTATGTTATTTCCGACATTTTTTGCTTTTGAAAAATAAAATTTAAAAAAAAAAATAAAAAAATATAGCTCTTTACTTTGTTGCATTACATATCAGCCACCCTGTATTTTATAATAATCTTAACTGTTGTGCAAAACAGTGCTTTTGTGTGGGAGGTACCAAAAGGGACGTGGCAACTTCGCCCATTTTACTCGAGTTGAATAATAAACTGATACTATGTGTGGAATTTCAGAAGATTCCAAAAAGTAGTATAGCAGTTATTAAAGAATCAACATTTCACAACATTTTAACCCTTTGTAGGGGAGGTACTAGAAGGAGAGGACCAATATGGCCCATCTTCGAACTTAGCCGGAGATATAAAAAAATATTACCACATACCAAATTTGAAGTCAGTCGGTTGCTCCTTTCGAGAGTTATCGTGCGCACCAGCCAACAGACGGACGGACGGACATTTCTCATTCGACTTAAAATTACCCAAAACGAATATCCGTCGAACATACTTAGGGCCTTAGATCACTCATTCGATGTGTTACACTTTTGGCCGTAGCAAATGACATATACCCTCGTATCACTAAAGTGAGGGTATAAAAACAACGACCTCGAACTCAATAGTCAAAAACAAAACAATGAAAAAATGTACTTGAAATTTCTATAAAAAAATTTACTTGAAATTTCTATAAAAAAATTTAATTGAAATTTCTATAAAAAAATGTAGTTGAAATTTCTATAAAAAACTATTTTGGCGAATTTGCTAGAAATTTTATAGAAACATGCAGTCAATTTTACTAAATTTCCACGATATTTTTTTAAATACAGATTTTGATGTAATTTGCTATAACAATGCAATATATACAAAATATAAAATTTTGATGAAATTTGCAAACAAAATATTAATTATAATTAATCTAATTGTCTAATAATTATAAAATTCTATAAAATTTAAATTTGTATGAAATTTTCAATAAAATTGCAATATCTATGAAATCATATTTCTTCGAGATTTTCTAAAGCAGTACTTATCCCAACAAAATGTCAGACAATTTTATCAAATTGATTGAAAAAATAAAGAATTTACAACAAAACTAAAATTTTTGTTTTAAAATTAAAATGTTATTTTTTCGAAAAATTTAATTGTGCCCACAATTTTCTAGGAAAGACGAAATTTCCAATTAAAATGTGCTAGAAAAATTTAATTTCAATGAATTTTAACAGAAACATTTAATTTTCAAATATTATTAGAAAAATTAAATTTTCACAAAATTTTTTTAAAATACCACTTTTAACATAATTTTCTAAAAAATTCGATATCTACTAATAATATTTAATTTTACTAAAATTTTCTATACAAATGAAAAATTTCCCCTAAATTTACAATAATAGGGCATAATTATGAAAGTGAATTTCGATTCAATTTTCTATAAAATTTCAATGTCTATGAAATTTTCTATAACATTTTTACTTCTATAAAATCATTTTTCGTTGAAATCTTTAAGCATCATTTCATTTCGAAGAAATTTTCTGCAAATAAGATTTTTTTTGAAGAATTTAATTTTTAACACAATTTTCTAGAAAAACGAAATTTGCAATTAAAATTTATTTTTAATAAAATTTAAAAAAAAAATAAATTGAAGAAATTTTCTAGAAAAACTTAATTTTGAAGAAATATATAAAAATCTCAACAATTTTTTTTTAAAAAAATTTAATTTCGACACAATTTTTAAAAATAAAAATTTTGACATATTTTTCGATAAAGAAACGATTTCTATTAATTTTTTTATGAAAATTAAATTTTGCTGTAATTTTCTATACGAATGCAATTTACACAAAATATACAATTTTGATGAAATATGCGAAGAAAATATTAATTAGACAATAATTTCGATACAATTTTCTATAAAATTTAAATTTGTATGAAAAATCATATTTCATCGAAGTTTTCTAAAGAAAAATTGAATTTTAACATAATTGCCAAGAAAAAGGAAATTTGCAATTAAAATGTATAGTTAACAAAATTTTCCAAAAAAAAAATTAAATCGAAGAAATTTTCTAGAAAAATTTAATTTGAAGAAATTTGTAAAAATGTCAAAAATTTTTTAAGAAAAAAAATTAATTTCGACATTTTTAAAAATGCAAATTTTGACATAATTTTCGATAAAGAAACTATTTCTATCAATTCTTTTATGAAAATTAAATTTTGCTGTAGCTTTCTATACAAATGCAATTTATACAATTTTGATGAAATTTGCAAAGAAAATAATAATTAGACAATAAGTTCGATAAAATTTTCTATAAAATTGAAATTTCTATGAAATTTTCAATAAAATTGCAATATCTATAAAATCATATTTCATCGAAGTTTTCTAAAAGTTTGCCAACAAAATGTCAGACAATTTTATCAAATTCATTGAAAAAATAAAGAATTTACAACAAAACTGTAAAATTTTTGTTTTAAAATTAAAATAGGTTATTTTTTCGAAAAATTTAATTTTGCCATAATTTTCTAGAAAAGACGAAATTTTCAATTAAAATGCGTTTTAACAAAAATATCCAAGAAAACAATTTGGCTAGAAAAAAACATTTTAAAGAAATTTTACAGAAACATGAAATTTTCAAATTTTATTAGAAAAATTAAATTTTCATAACATTTTTTTAAAATACCAAATTTTGACATAATTTTCTAAAAGAAATCGATTTCTATTAATTTTTTAATTAATATTAAATTTTGCCTAAATTTTCTATACAAATGAAATTGCCCCTAAATTTACAATAATAGGGCATAATTATAAAAGTGAATTCGATGCAATTTTCTATAAAATTGCAGTCTGAAATTTTCTATAAAATTTTTACTTCTATAAAATCATTTTTCGTAGAAATCTTTAAGCATCATTTCATTTCGAAGAAATTTTCAGCAAATAAGAATTTTTTTGAAGAATTAAATTTTTAACACAATTTTCTAGAAAAACGAAATTTGCAATTAAAATTAATTTTTAACAAAATTTCAAAAAATAAAATAAATTAAAGAAATTTTCTAGAAAAACTTAATTTTGAAGAAATATTTAAAAATCTCAAAATTTTTTTAAAAAAAAAATTAAATTTCGACGAAATTTTTAAAAATAAAAATTTTAACATAATTTTCGATCAAAAAACGATTTTTTTAAATAAATTCTTTTATTAAAATTAAATGTTGATGTAATTTTCTATAAATTTTTAATAAAATTTAAATTTCAATGTAATTTCCAATAAAATCATATTTCATCGAAATTGTCTAAAGCAGTACTTAACCCAACAAATCGATATCTATCTTTTTTGTATTAAAATTAAATTTTGCTTAAGGTTTCTATACAAATGCAATTTCCAATAAATTACCAATAAATATGTAATTTAAATGTAAATTAAGAATTTTTTTAGAAAAATTGAATTTTGACATAATTTTCTAGAAAATAAATAGTTTTAACAAGAATTCAATTTTGCGGAAATTTTGTAAAAAAAATGCAATATTGGAGAAATTTTATAAAAACATGCATACATAATTATAAAATTGTAATTTGATTAAATTTTCAATAAAATTAAAATTTTATATAAATTCAAATTTCTTCAAAATTTCCATGAAAATTTAATTTATAAGAAATTTTCTGGAAATATGCAAATTTAAGGAAATTTTTTCAAAAAATTTAATTTTGTCATAATTTTCTAGAAAGACGAAATTTGCAATTAAAATGAGTTTTAACAAAAATTAACAAAAACAGTATTTGTTGTTATGACCGTGCGGTAATTTTTAATTAATTATGTTGTTTAAACTGGGCCCAGTTTAAACAACATAAAAAACTATTTTTATCGAATTTGCTAGAAAAATGTAATTTTGAGTAAATTTTATAAAAACATGCAAATTTTATATATAATTAGAAAAAATTACATTTCCACGAGATTTTTTGAAATATTGCTATTAATTTTTTATAAAAATTTAATTTTGCTGAAATTTTCTATACAAATGAAATTGCAGCTAAATTACAAAAATAGGGCGTAATTATAAAAGTGAAATACGATGCACTTTTCTATTAAATTGCAATGTCTATGAAATTTTCAGTAAAAGTTAACTTCTATAAAATCATATTTGGTGCAAATCTTTTAGCATCATAGGATTTTTTGGAAAAAACGAAATTTGGAATTAAAATGTATTTTTAACAAAAGTTTCCAAAAAAAAATTCAATTTTGAAGAAATTTTCGAGAAAATAAATTTTAAAGAAATTTTATACAATTTTCAATAATTTTTCAGAAAAAAAAAATTCGATGAATTTTTGAAAAATAAAAATTTTAACATAATTTTCGGTAAAAAACGATTTTTATTAAATAAATTCCTTTTTTAAAATTAAATTTTGCTGTAATTTTCTATACAATTTGCAATTTCCACAACATATACAATTTTGATGAAATTAGCAAAGAAAATATTAATTAGACAATAATTTCGATACAATTTTCTATAAAATTGAAATTTCTATGAAATTTTCAATAAAATTGCAGTATCTATAAAATCATATTTCATCGAAGTTTTCTAAAGCAGTACTTAGCCCAACCAAATGTCAGACAAATTTATCAAATTCATTGAAAAAAGAAAGAATTTACAACAAAACTGCAAACTTGTTGTTTTGAAATTAAAATAAATAACTTAAAAAACAAACTATTAAAAATAAAAACTATGTCTTAAAATAATCCCTTATTTTGTCTCAATTTTAAGGAAATTTTTTCGAAAAATTTAATTTTGCCCATAATTTGCTAGAAAAGAAGAAATTTGCTATTAATATGTGCTTTAACAAAAATTTTCAAAAAAAAAAAACAATATTGGCGAATTTGCTAAAAAAATTAAATTTTAAACAAATTTTACAGAAACCTGCAATTTTCAAATTTTATTAGAAAAATTAAATTTTCACGAAATTTTTTTAAAATACCAATTTTGACATAATTGGTATTTTTCGATTAATACGACAAATTAATCCATTTCTATTAATTTTTTATTAATATTAAACTTTGCTAAAATTTTCCATACAGATGAAATCGCTCCTAAATTTACAATAATAGGGCATAATTATAAAAGTGACATTCGATGCAATTTTCTATAAAACTGCAATGTCTTTGAAATTTTCTATAAAATTTTAACTTCTATAAAATCATTTTTCGTTGAAATCTTTAAGCATCATTAAATTTCGAAGAAATTTCCTAGAAATAGGATTTTTTTTAGAAAAACGAAATATGCAATTAAAATGCATATTTAACCAAAATTTTGAAAAAAATATTTTGAAGAAATTTAGAAATATCTAATTTTGGAGAAATTTTTAAAAATGTCAACAATTTTTTTAGAAAAAAATAAATTTTGACGAAATTTTTAAAAATACACATTTTTACATAATTTTCGATAAGAAAAAACGATTTTTATTAAATAAATTATTTTATTAAAATTAAATTTTGCTGTAATTTTCTATACAATTTGCAATTTCCACAACATATGGGTGTGTCTAAAGTAACGGTCGTTACCGATTTTCGGAGATTTTTGACCTAAAATTCCCACCTAAGCAAATATGCGACGAGGATTGCTTAATTATACCCTACACCACACTGTGGTACAGGGTATTATAAGTTTGTTTCACGGCAGATGTTTGTAACACCTGAAAATAACACAGCTAGACCCACCTTAAAGTATACCGATCGACTCAGAATCACTAGCTGATTCGATTTAAGCATGTCTGTCCGTTCGTCCGTCCGTCTGTCCATGAAAAATTGATCAGCGACTACAGGTCGCAATTTCACTCCGATCGTTCTGAAATTTTGCAGTTTAGAGTATTTCGCAGCTGTTAAGATCGCTATTGAATTTGTTTGAAATCGGTTCAGATTTAGATATAGCTCCCATATATATATTTCGTCCGATTTGGCCCTTTAGTCCTATAGAAGCTGTATTTTACATCCAATCCTTTTAAAATTTAGAATGGTAAAGTTTATTGATCCATGAACCAACATTGCCGAACTTGAAGAAAATCGGTTAAGATTTAGCTATAGCTCCCATATATATGTTTCGTCCGATTTGGCCCTTTAGTCCTATAGAAGCTGTATTTTACATCCAATCGTTTTGAAATTTAGAATGGTAGAGTTTCTTGATCCATGAACCAACATTGCCGAATTTGAAGAAAATCGGTTAAGATTTAGCTATAGCTCCCATATATATGTTTCGTCCGATTTTGCTCTTTAGTCCTGTAGAAGCTGTATTTTACAACCAATCCTTTTGAAATTTAGAATGGTAGAGTTTCTTGATCCATGAACCAACACCACCGAATTTGAAGAAAATCGGTTAAGATTTAGCTATAGCTCTCATATACATGTTTCGTCCGATTTGGCCCTTTAGTTCTGTAGAAGCTGTATTTTACATCCAATCGTTTTGAAATTTAGAATGGTAGAGTTTCTTGATCTATGAACCAACATTGCCGAATTTGAAGAAAATCGGTTAAGATTTAGCTATAGCTCCCATATATATGTTTCGTCCGATTTGGCCCTTTAGTTCTATAGAATCTATATTTTACATCCAATCATTTTGAAATTTAGAATGGTAGAGTTTCTTGATTCATGAACCAACATTGCCGAATTTGAAGAAAATCGGTAAAGATTTAGCTATAGCTCCCATATATATGTTTCATCCGATTTGGCTCTTTAGATCCAATCGTTTTTATACCCTACACCACACTGTGGTACAGGGTATTATTTAAGTATAAAATGTCCCAAAAGTAAATTTATGTAAACAATTTATACATGAATTACAAAATTTATATATCAGAGTTATTCAATATTACGAGAGTGGTGTAGGGTATTATATAGTCGGCACCGCCCGACTTGGTTTTTGACTTACGAAAGTTCAAGCATTGGTAACAACCGAAAGAATTCATAAAAAGTTTAATTTCAATAATTTTTTTTACCATTTAAAAAGTAACGGTCGTTACTTTATAAATGTGCTGATTTCAAATTTCGGAAACAAACATCATGTATTGTAAAATTTTGCACAGGATGTGTCAAGTAAAAAATCTGATTAAATTCTTTGAAATGTTTTGTTTAAGGAATGGGTTTATTTTGAAACCAAAGAAAATTAGTTACCAAAGAAATTTTTTTTTAAAAAGTAACGGTCGTTACATTATAAGAAGTTAAACGTTTTTCGTTTTTTTCACGATATTTTCTGACCCGTTCGCATTTGTTATTTCGTTCCTGACTTTGGCGTTCGTCCGTCATCACCTTTTTTTGATCTAGTCTTCGTTTTTTTGAGCGCTCCTCTCTTTTGCCAAGAAGCTTCATGCTTTCCTTCGTCTTATTTTCGTTTTTTTCTGTATTTGTGCATTTTGGTAAGTTGCTTCATATATTTTTAATTAAAATCAGTAAGAATCCAGTTAAGTAAGACGAAAACAGTTCAAATGCAAAACGCCAAAAGAAAAAGGTAACGGTCGTTACATCTTCAAAAAAATGTTTAAAAAAATCAAAATAGGCTTTTTATGATGATTTGGCCTTACAAAATTCTTCATCTTACTTACCTTCTTATTTTCCGCTACTATAAAATTAAATCGTTTGAATGAAATATGAAAAAAAAAACTTTTGTGCTTTTGGGGTAACGGTCGTTACAGTCGGCGAGGTTGTTTTTGAACTCTTAAAAAAACATTAAATTTTTTACTTGTCGCCTGTAAAATTGTTGCTAAGCATGAAGAAAAGTTTCTGCTTTCAGCTTGCTTAAGCATCTGCAAGAATGTGATTTTTGTGCACCAGCGGCATTTTGGAAATTATACCCAAACTATTTTGTAAATCTAATAATCCTGCGGTTACGTTTTGACACCGAGACGGGCATAGATACTAAAGAGTTGAAAGAAATTGTCAGAAAATGCCCAAATCTTGAAATTTTAACTTTCATTGGGACAAATTTTCATAATATTACATTTTTCGTTTTACCCATAAAGCTGAGTGAATTACATTTGACTGATTGTCACCGTGTTTAAACCACAAACACTTGAGGCACATACTAACCCAAACTAAGATCAAAGTATTTACTTCGCACTCAACTGATTTCTGTGGACTTTTTCAAGATTTCCAAATATCGCCTTTAATACATACTCTGGCAATTGATGGTATCCACATGAGTGATTTCCCGTCGGCTTATCACAAAAATGAGAATCTAAAGAACCTTAAATGGTGCCCCCGAATAGATTACCCAGCTGCGGCTCTGAAGGATGTTCCTCTGGCAACATGCACAAACTTGGAGATTTTCGAAACGAATCTCAGATCTCACATTAATTGGCAGCTACCACTACAAGTGCAGAATCTTCGCAAGTTATCAGCAAGTATTACAATACTGAATAATTGGAGAGACCTCATCAATCTTCTCAAACATCCGCCCTTAAGGGAACTACATCTGTCAAGCTTCATTCAGAATAAAAAGCTAGAATCGATTAAAGGCCTTCCAATCAAAATGAGAATTTAAGCGTTGATTTGTTGGATACCCCCGGAACGGCATTAGATTTTTTCTTAGATTTGTTTAGTGAGAATCCTGATATGCGATTGTCACTGTCTTTTAGGGGCAACTCTTGGAGGTCCACTTTACAAATACTATTTAACCACAGGAAATTTCCAAGAGATTTGGAAACTATACAAGTTTTTGATTTTAAAATAGGTAAGTATTCAAATAATTGGAATGTAGTGAAAGAATTATCCATTACAATAGCAACTGCATTTGGTAATAGTTCTTGTGCTCTGCTGTAATAGTGATGATTTCAACTGGAATAGTCTTACAATTTTAAAAAATTAAAAAATATCACTAATTATACCCTCACTTTAGTGTGACGAGGGTATATATCATTTGCTACGCAAAAAAGTGTAACACATCGAAGGAGTGACCTAAGACCCCAAGTATGTTCGGAGGAAAACCGTTTTGGGTCATTTTAAGTCGAATGAGCAATGTCCGTCCGTCCGTCTGTCTGTCTGTCTGCTGACTGGTGCGCACGATAACTCTCGAAAGGAGTAACCGATTGACTTAAAATTTGGTATGTGGTAATATTTCTTTCTATCCCCGCTAAGTTCGAAGATGGGCCATATTGGTCCACTCCTTCTAGTACCTCCGCCACAAAGGGTTAAAATGTTGTGAAAAATTTATTCTTTAATAACTTTATTCGAATCTTCTGAAATTCCACACATAGTATTAGCTTATTAGTCGCTATCAACTCGAGAAAAATGGGCGAAGTTGCCACGTCCCTTTTGGTACCTCCCACACAAAGGTACCTTTTTGCACCAAAAGTTAACAGTTTATAACATTAAAACCAGTGTATAAAAATACTTGAAATTTTGTACAGTCTAATGTTTTTATAGTGTCTATAGCCCTGTGAAAAATGGGCGTTATCGCCACGCCCCTTTTTGTACCTCCCACACAAAATGCCCAAATCATACCACAATTTAATATCTCATAACGTTTTTACCAGTGCACATAAATGCTTATAATTCGGCACAGTGCAATGAATTTGAAGTATCTAATGTTCAGCGAAAAATAGGTGTATTTGATAAACCCCTTCTGGTACCTCCCACACAAATTGACAGAATAATTCGAGTAATATTCAATATTACATTACTCACAAAGTGAGGGTATAACTTAGTCGGTTTACCCGACTGAAACTTTCTTACTTGTTTTAGGCACACTTCTATCCAAAGCTTCTATATTGGAAAATTAATAGAAGTTTAAAATATAAAAAATCGGAGAGTAGAAACAATTTAAAAAATGGCATTGCTTATGGCTTTCAAAGTCGTAGGTCGACTAGAAAGTGCTTTTTGGGATGGTAAAAAAATTGACTTTCAACTAATTTCAAATGTGATCGGAACGGTGCTCTAGCTCCTTAACGGTAAGTCGGATCGGGAATCGGTCAATGGCAAAAAGATAGCCCTGAATGAGAGCTAAAATATTGCTCATAGCTCTCAAGGTCGTAGGTCGACTAGAAAGCGCTTTTTTCGCTGTTAAAAAATGGACTTTCATATCAATTTAAAAGTTGAACGGAACGTTTATTTTTGCTCTAGCTCCTTAACGGTACGTCGGATCGGGAATCGGCCAATGGCAAAAAGATAGCTCTGAACGAGAGTTAAGGTCGACTGGAAAGTGCTTTTATTGGATGTTAAAAAAAATGGACTTTCAAATAATTTCAAATGTGACCGGAACGTCTATTTTTGCTCTAGCCCCTTAACGGAAAATAATAAAATAAACGAACGCTGAATTTTTTAGCCAACTTTTAGGCCTCTAATTCTTTAGGCAAACTTTTCATTTGAAAAGTGTGGTATTTATGGCTGACCAAAAATCCGATACACAGAGTGATATCTTAACGATATTTATTCCCTCACCTTAAGGTGGGTACTATGTTTTTTCAGCTTGAAAAAATTCCACAAAATGTTATTTCAAGTTGAAAAATGGAACGCTTTTTTACTAAAGTGGCATTACATTTTTGAAGTGTGTGTGTGTCGAAATGTCACTTTAATATGAATGTGTGTGTGTAAGCATGTTCATTTTTTCCTTTTCTTGAAAACAAACACTAGATTAAATTATAAACAATCAACAAATAATTAAATGAAATAATGCCGACTTAGAAAATATTTAATTTAAATTACAGAAAGGAAATATTTTTGAAGATAATTGTGCTAATGTTATACATACGATGGCGATGCTTGTGAGGCATCAGAAGCCAGCGTAATACAATGTTGCTAATAACAAAATAATTTCCTACTGTTGTACGAATATAAATAAATTAAATGATGTTTTGATGAACCGAAAAAGATGTTTTATTATTATTTTTAAGGATTTGCATTATAATTGTTGACTTATACAAATTATACTTCCATCCACAAACGGAATTTCTTCTTCCAACTTCTATGGTTGCAAGAACTCACTTTGTTCTTTATAACCATTTAAAAACATGATCACAGGCACTACCCAATTCCATTGTCTTACTGGTTCGGTAGCGATAGCCGTCCTCAATATTTTTCCAGGCTTTTCGTCACGATTGTTCTAAACATACAAACGTAAATGTACATAATTACAAGACAAATTTCACATTATTACATATAGTTACATGTCCGTCCAGTGTTTTGCACATTTTTTGCTTTGCTATCCAATCGGAATGTCGCTCTTCTCGTTTATTCCATATACACATAATTATTATCCGTTCCAAAGCTTTTCATTAGTCTTCATTGTTTCAAATAATTTAATTTAGTATTCTTTATTAGGAAATTTTATTGATAATATTTACAACAGTTGAATTTCTCGCGGACAAATATAAATATAAATAAATAGGAGTACAATGCTGGCGGCTTCAATTTGTTGCGGCGTTCAATTAATTTGTAGCGGCGCAAAATGTCAATTTCTCACGTTGAAATAAACACAGTACCACAAATGAAAAAATTTCACTCATTTTTTCACAACTTTGGTTTTTGTATGGGATTTCACCGTGAAACGGGAACATAGTACCGTGCTTTAGAGAGGAGGGTATATATCATTTGCTACGAGCCAAAAGTGTAACACATCGAAGGAGTGACTTAAGGCCCTAAGTATGTTCGGCGGATATCCGTTTTGGGTCATTTTAAGTCGAATGAGCAATGTCCGTCCGTCCGTCTGTCTGCTGGCTGGTGCGCATGATAACACTCGAAAGGAGTAACCGATTGACTTAAAATTTGGTATGTTGTAATATTTTCTTCTATCTCCGGCTAAGTTCAAAGATGGGCCATATTGGTCCACTCCTTCTAGTCCTTCCCCACAAAGGGTTAATATTTAGGGAAATATTGATTATTTAATAACTTCTGTACAACTTATTTCAATTCTCTGAAGTTCTACACATAGTAAAAAGCTTATAACTTTATTAGCAGTGCATACAAAGACTTGAAATTTTGTACAGTTTTTACAGGTGAACAATGGGCATTATTGTCACGTTCCTTTGGTACCTACCACACAAATGGACCATTTTTTACCTAAAGCTACCATCTTATAACTTAAATACCGGTGCATATAAATACTTGAAATTTCGTACACTGCAATGCTTTTATATTACCTAGAGTCCAGAGAAAAGTGACCGTTATTGGGACGCCCCTTTTGGTACCTCCCACACAAATGGACCATTTTGTAACAAAAGTAAACAGCTTTTGACTTTAATACCAGTACATACATTAAAGTTATTAAATGAAATTTAAATTGATAATAACACTGTGCTCGAAATTGACACTTTAAAAATGTAACAGAAATGAGACCCTATGGATATACCTATTTCGACATTACTGAATACACTGGTTCTAGTCTTTTTTCTAGCTTAGCTCTTGTTTTCGCGATATTGAACCACAAAGTTTGGCAAGAAATTTTAGAGGTTAGATAACTCGGAGGTGATTTTGAAGTGGAGGGACCCCTACGGGAATTATTTCTCTCAAAACAATCAACCACGCATCTCAATTCTTTACCCCCGAAAGTGAAAAAAACTCTTACCATATGTCAAACGCCATACCAATCGTCGAAATTTTTAGTTTGTATCTTTGAGAAAAATATTCCTCGCGAAAAATTACTATTAGTCGCCTTTCAACATATTTATGAAAAATTAACAGGTTTCGCAATTTAGTAGGATTTGTTGGTTTCCTTTAACACTAACCAAAAAATAATTTACATAAATTTAAGTCAAAAAATTTTATTTCAAATATATTCTGCTATTAGCAGAAAAATACACAAATTATGTTATAACTCGAAAACTGCTTAATTCTCATAAAATGTTAAGAAAGGACCTATAGTATTTCTTCGCGAGGAATATTTTTCTCAACGATGCCTACTTAAAATGTCGACGATATGTATGATTTTTAACATGTGATAAGATTTCATTGCATTTTTTCATGGGTAAGGGGGTGAGAAATGTTCCCTTTAATTCGATCTTTGAACCGAATCATATATTCCGAACTCTCTGATTTCCCAACAAACTATTTGGCCGAATATCGCGAAAACCAGAGCTAACATAGAAAAACGGCTAATGCCTCTAGATTCAGCATGGCCGAAATAGGTCTATCCATAGGGTCTCCTTTCTGTTACATTTTTGGACTGGCACAGTGTAATTTAATTAAAACAAAAAAATTACTAAATATACTATTTTTTTTTTTGGGACTCAAGGTGAGGGGATTCATAAGTCGGTTTACCCGACTGAACTTTCTTACTTGTTATACGTTTTACTTAGTACCGACAAATACCAACATTTCAAAAGATTTCATTTCAAGATTTTTCAAATCTGACCATAACTTACGAAGTTATGACAAAAATCCTATATCTTAACGATATTTTAAATATCGATAACATCTGAACGAGTTATCGGAAAGTTCTCAAAAAATTTCACAAAGCGTTTCTTCAGGTGTACTAAAAAATATAAAAACAAGTACGAAAGTTCAGTCGGGTAAACCGACTAATGAATCCCCTCACCTTGAGTCTCAAAAAATGTGTAAATTTATTCATTTCTTTGTTTTATTTAAATTATTATCGATTTAAATTGCATTTAATAAATTTAAAGTATGTAATGGCATTAAAGTTAAAAGCTGTTTACTTTTGGTACAAAATGTTCCATTTGTGTGAGAGGTATCAAAAGGGGCGTCCCAATAACGGTCACTTTTCTCTGGACTCTAGGTACTATAAAAGCATTACACTGTACACAATTTCAAGTATTTGTATGCACTGGTATTAATGTTATAAGCTGGTAACTTTTGGTGTAAAATGGTCCATTTGTGTGAGAGGTACCAAAAGGGGCGTGGCAACTTCGCCCATTTTTCTTGACGTGTTAGCGGCTAATAAACTAACGAACTTAGCCGGAGATAGAGCAAAATATTATCGCATACCAAATTTGAAGTCAATCGGTTACTCCTTGCGAGAGTTATCGTGCGCACCAGCCAGCAGACAGACGGACGGACATTGCCCAAATGATTTAAAACGACCAAAAACGGACTTCCGCCGAACATACTGAGGGTCTTATGTCACTCCTTCGATTTGTTACACTTTTGGCTCGTAGCAAATGATATATATCCTCCTCTCTAAGGTGAGGGGATACAATTTAGATCGATTCTGAGATAACGCAATTTATGTTTTTATTTCCGCGAAAAGTGGCCGAAATAATTTGTTTAAGATAAAATTCATATTTTTTATGAAAAGGACACAAAGAATATTTTAAGAAACAATATTTTCTATTTTCAATTTACTTATGCTTTGTAGCATTACAAATAATTTCAAAAAACCATTACAGTGGATAAAATCAATTTTTCTGAACTTTGACCTCGCCCCCTGCCTCTAATTTTCTTTTAATTTTTTTAATATTGTGGGTCATTACTCCCACATACCAAGGCAACATTTTCTTATAATTTGAGAAAGATCTAATTTTTGAAAAAAAAATTAGATCTTCTAAAAAACGTAGCTAAAACTTTAATGTTGGTATTCTATTTTGCCAAGATTCAAAATTGATTTGTGAATTCCTTGTACTGCTCTTTCCTGTTTAAAATTTAAATTAGTTCTATTGTATTTTTAATGGGACCGAATTAATATAAAACCAGTAAGGAAAGGCTAAAGTCGGGCGGGGCCGACTATATAATACCCTACACCACTCTCGTAATATTGAATAACTCTGATATATAAATTTTGTAATTCATGTATAAATTGTTTACATAAATTTACTTTTGGGACATTTTATATTGAAATAATACCCTGTACCACAGTGTGGTGTAGGGTATAAAAACGATTGGATCTAAAGAGCCAAATCGGATGAAACATATATATGGGAGCTATAGCTAAATCTTAACCGATTTTCTTCGATTCGGTAGTGTTGGTTCATGGATCAAGAAACTCTACCATTCTAAATTTCAAAATGATTGGATGTAAAATACAGCTTCTACAGGACTAAAGAGCAAAATCGGACGAAACATATATATGGGAGCTATAGCTAAATCTTAACCGATTTTCTTTAAATTCGGCAATGTTGGTTCATGGATCAAGAAACTCTACCATTCTAAATTTCAAAACGATTGGATGTAAAATACAGCTTATATAGAACTAAAGGGCCAAATCGGACGAAACATATATATGGGAGCTATAGCTAAATCTTAACCGATTTTCTTCAAATTCGGTAGTGTTGGTTCATGGATCAAGAAACTCTACCATTCTAAATTTCAAAATGATTGGATGTAAAATACAGTTTCTACAGGACTAAAGAGCAAAATCGGACGAAACATATATATGGGAGCTATAGCTAAATCTTAACCGATTTTCTTCAAATTCGGTAGTGTTGGTTCATGGAATCAAGAAACTCTACCATTCTAAATTTCAAAACGATTGGATGTAAAATACAGCTTATATAGAACTAAAGGGCCAAATCGGACGAAACATATATATGGGAGCTATAGCTAAATCTTAACCGATTTTCTTCAAATTCGGTAGTGTTGGTTCATGGATCAAGAAACTCTACCATTCTAACATATATATGGGAGCTATAGCTAAATCTTAACCGATTTTCTTCAAATTCGGTAGTGTTGGTTCATGGATCAAGAAACTCTACCATTCTAAATTTCAAAATGATTGGATGTAAAATACAGCTTCTTCAGGACTAAAGAGCAAAATCGGACGAAACATATATATGGGAGCTATAGCTAAATCTTAACCGATTTTCTTCATATTCGGCAATGTTGGTTCATGGATCAAGAAACTCTACCATTCTAAATTTCAGAACGATTGGATGTAAAATACAGCTTCTATAGGACTAAAGGGCCAAATCGGACGAAAGATATATATGGGAGCTATATCTAAATCTGAACCGATTTCAACCAAATTCAATAGCGATCTTTACAGCTGCGAAATACTACTGCAAAATTTCAGAACGATCGGAGTGAAATTGCGACCTGTAGTCGACGAACAACTTTATGCTTAAATGCTTAAATCGACGCAGATACTGATTCTGAGTCGATCGGTATACTTTAAGGTGGGTCTAGCTGTGTTATTTTCAGGTGTTACAAACATCTGCCGTGAAACAAACTTATAATACCCTGTACCTGTACCAGTGTGGTGTAGGGTATAAAAAATTGTTGAAGTCCCAGTTTCCTAGAAGCCACAGGCTGAAATCTGACAGTTTATAGTGTACTTGGCCCTTGACTCTATCAACCTATGATATTTTAAAATTTCAACCATATAAAGGACCAATCCGATTAAACTTCTTGACAGTCTAGACAACATAATTATACTTCAAGTTGCCTAAAACCGTTCCTAGTGAAAATCGGTCACATTAGTCCAGGTTTTAACATAAACCACCAAATGAAGGCCACTTTTTATATGAGTTCTTAGCAGTCTACAAAATAAATCGTTAAACCGATCTGGGTTAAATTATGATGATATAGTCGAATTGTATTTCGTATCGGTGTAGATGTTGCGCTTTTTAAACCAATTTGACCGAAATTAAGAAATTCTAGTATTATTATTTAATTTATTCTGTAAAAACTCCTAAAGAGACTCTAATGGTGATTTCGTTTCTGGAGCAAATATTGTCCCGTCGGCATGATATATTAGTGAATAATTCTGCCTTTTTAAATTTAGTTCCTTAAATTTAAGATAACACCAATTTTCGAAATGTGTTAGAAACAAAATCGCCATAAGATAGTTTCAAATATATGGAAAATAAATTAAATTTATATATTTTTCAGTGTATTAATAAAAAAAAATTACAAAATAACTTATTTCAGACATCGTTTTCTCTTTTAGATTACAAAACATTTATGATGGACTTCCATATGGCCGACAAGAAATATAAACACGCCCCTGATCGCCCATTCGATGAATTTGAACGGAAGGATTTTATAGTTCTATGCAGACATTTTTAAAGATTAAGCCAATACAATAACCTATTCTAAACACAACCGTAATGACGATAATACTAAAATTCAATAAATTAATGGATTTTAAAGAAATTACATATGTATTTCCTAAACCATTTTGATGACCAAAATATACAGCAAAGTTGAGGAAATAATAAACCAATATGTAAGAAAATACAACAAAATTCAATGATATCCTATCACAAAAAACAAGTAACAAAGTTCAGTCGGGTAAACCGACTATGATATTCCCTCACCTTGAGTCCCAAAAAAAAATCTTAGTAAATTTATTTATTTTATTGTTTTAAATAAATTATTATCAATTTAAACTGCATTTAATAACTTTAAAGTATGTACTGGTATTAAAGTTATAAGCTGTTAACTTTTGGTGTGAAATGGTCCATTTGTGTGGGAGTTACCAAAAGGGGCGTGCCAATTACGGCCACTTTTACTGGACGATAGGTACTATAAAAGTATTACACTGTACACAATTTCAAGTATTTATAAGTAACGGGGTTTTCCAATAGGGATGATATGATTTTGAAGTGACGATTCTGCCATTTGTAATATGTCATGATCTGTCATTTGTTTTTCATTGTATTCAGTCGTGTTTACAATTTCATCATGGAGAGATATACGCAAGAACAACGTTTACAAATTATTCAGTTTTTTTTTAAATCCAAAAAAAAACACTTTCTAGTCGACCAACGATCTTGACACCCATGAGCAATATTTTTGCTCTCGTTAAAAGCTATCTCTTTGCCATTGACCGATTGTGGCTACGTGCCACACAGCAAATGAAACAATTGAATTGTTGCGAGAAAAGTTTGGAGATTCGATTATATCAAGAAATTGTGATATTGAATGGCCTCCAAGAAGTTGTGATTTAACACAATTAGACAATTTCTTGTGGGGTTATTTGAAGTAATTGGTCATTCGAAATAAACCAGACTCTCTTCAAGCTTTACGACTTGATTTAGTGGAAAAAGTGCTCGAAAATTGGCTTCATCGAATTTGTTCCTGCAGAAGAAGTCGTGGAGGCCATTTGAATGACGTTTTATTTAGAACTTAATTGTATCGATTGTACTTCACATTAAATAAAAAACTTTTGAATTTCCTTAACAATAAGTTTGTTTGTTTTTCAAAGAAATCATATCACTCTTATTGGAAAACCTTGTATATGCACTGGTATTAAAGTTAACTTTTGCTGTAAAATGGTCCATTTGTGTGGGAGGTACCAAAAGGGGCATGCCAATAACGACCACTTTTCTCTGTACTCTACGTACTGTAAAAGCATTACACTGTACGAAATTTCAAGTATTTGTATGCACTGGTATTAAAGTTATAATCTGGTAACTATTGGTTCAAAATTGTCCATTCGCCCATTTTTCTCGAGGTAATAGTGACTAATAAACTAATACTATGTGTATAATTTCAAAGAATTCAAATAAGTAGTATAGAAGTTATTAAATATTTCACTAAATATTAACCCTTCGTGGGAGAGGTACTAGAAAGAGTGGACCATCTTCGAACTTAGCCGGAGATAGAAGAAAATATTACCACATACCAAAATTTGCAGTCAATCGGTTGCTCTTTTCGAGAGTTATCGTGCGAACCAGCCAGCAGACAGACAGACGGACGGACATTGCTCATTCGACATAAAATGACCCAAAACGGATATCCGCCCAACATACTTAGGGTCCTAGGTCACTCCTTCCACGTGTTACACTTTTGGCTCGTAGCAAATGATATATACCCTCCTCTCTAAGGTGAGGTCATAAAAATAAAATATAGTCATTGATCCTCTCTAAGGTGAGGGGATACAAATAAAATATAGTAATTGATTGCAACAGATGTTATGGAGAAATCATTTTCGTATGAATTTGTCAATTTGTGTGGGGTAAGGTCAGAGGGGGATTGTTGGTTACTCCCTTTGCAATTTTATCTTGAACACCTTAACACAAATAATGTATCCGAAACCATTAAAAAGCGATGTAGGGTATATAATATACGATATGTCCGAACTTAACACCGTCTTTACTTGTTCTTAATTACACTGTGCGCCAGTAGGGTAAAAAAACACAGAGTGTTATTTACCCAGAGTGTTTTTACAGATTTAAAACTTTGAGATCAGCGACGAAGCTCATTTTTGGTTGAAAGGGTACGTACATAAGCGAGAATGTCTCCTAAATATTTATATTTAATGTCAGCTTATTGAGGTAGGAACAAATTTATCATAATTTCTGTATACCGTTCACCGATGACATTAACATTCTGCCCATCGTCATTTTTGAAGTCATATGGACAATTGACTCCGTGGGCCCATAAATATTCCAACAGGATGGGGCCACTACGCCGATAAAAAAGAAATTTTTATATTAATTTAGTTCTGTAACTTTAAAAAGCACGCGCTAGAATCATCGATATGAGTATACATTAGGGCGGGTCGATTTAAAAATCGCCCACTGCTCAGTGAAAATCGTATTCTAGGGATCAAAATAAGAAACTTTGCCGAAGGAACCATACCTCTAAAACGAATTCTGATGTCCCGGAAAAATCCCACTTTGACCCATTTTGAGTGTTCCAATCGAGTCCAAATGTATGGAACCCCCACGGGGTTCCAGGGGGTGTGCCACTGGCATGGGTGGGTCGGGCCTCTAAAGTTAGTGGGGGTCGGTCTTATATTTGGACTCGATTGGAGCACTCTAAATCGGTCAAAGTGGGATTTTTCAAAATTTGCCCCTACCCAAAAGTTCGACCCAAATTCCGGGACATCAGAATTCGTTTTAGAGTTATGGTTCCTTCGGCAAAGTTTTTTATTTTGATCCCTAGAATACGATTTTCACTGAGCAATGGCGACTTTTTTTGCCTCCCCACAAATCGACCCGGCCTAGTATACATATATACATAAGTTGCGATGAAAAGTTAGGATTTGTTAAATCCAAATTTCTCCACTCGCAATGAAATACGTTATACTTTCGTAATACTTGTTTTTTTTTGCAGATAATAATATTAACAAACAAATGTACATATTTCGTGTTTATCTACGAGTGTTTGTGCAATATCAGATGCCACTAATCTGTAATACAGACGATGTGAAAATTGTTACATTCCCACTGACACATGTTGTATCATATGTAGACGAACATATGTACGTATCTTAGGAGTGGAATTGATGAGTGGCTTTGTGATCTTAACGATAGCTGAAATTGACAACGAGGATGATGGTGATGATTGTGATGTAGTCTGATAGAGAACCTCAAAAAAATTAGACAAATCCACACAATACTGACGAGTATAAATGTATGTATGTATCTCCACGATTGTGTATAACGTGAATCTTTGTATTTGTACACCATTTACAAATGAATAATATCACTGTGCTAGAAATGGACTGTCACGTTCGACACCGAAAAGAAGCATTAGTTATCAGTAGACCAGAAATATTCAAAGAAAGTGCATCAACCTATTGGTACAAATAGAATTTGTAAAAAATACCAATTTTCCAAAAAAAATCTGTTTAAAATATTATATAGAATTTTTTCTGTATCCATTTGATGTTTGTCACGTTCGACACCGTATGTCTAAAGTTGAAGCATCCGCCGGTCCGCCCGTCTGTTGTAATCACGCTACAGTCTACAATAATTGAACTAGATGACTGAAATTTGGTATAGATAGTTCTTGTAGCTACAGGTAACTTGGGATTTAAAATGGACACTATCTGTAAATTATTTGATAGAGTCCACATATATAGCATCTCCCCGATTTTACTTCTTAACCCCATCAATACCGATATGTCAACTGATCGGGCTGAAAATTGGTAACTGGTATTTATTGATACCCGGAATCCTTCACACGAACGACGTTAGTCATAGGTCCATGTTTTTATATAGCCCTTCTACAAAGGTCCCTTCGTAACGCCATAACAAGTAAGAAAGTTCAGTCGGGTAAACCGACATATAAATCCCCTCACCTTGAGCCCCAAAAAATATAAGTAAATTTATTTATTTTTTGTTAAATTATTATCAATTTAAATTGCATTTAATAACTTTAAAGTATGTACTGGTATTAAAGTTAAAAGCTATTAAATTTTGGTACAAAAAGGTCCATTTGTGTGGGAGGTACCAAAAGGGGCGTGCCAATAAGGCCAATTTTTCTCTGGACTCTAGGTACTATAAAAGCATTACACTGTACAAAATTTCAAGTATTTGTATGTACTGGTATTAATGATATATGCTGGTAACTTTTGGTACAAAATGGTCCATTTGTATGGAAGGTACCAAAAGGAGCGTGGCAATAATGCCCATTTTTCACTGTATTGTAGGCACTATTAAACCATTACACTGTACACAATTTCAGGTCTTTGTATGCATTGGTATAAAAGTTATAAGCTGGTAACTTTTGGTACAAAATTAGCCATTTGTGTGGGAGGTACCAAAAGGAGCGTTGCAATAATGCCCATTTTTCACTGTAATGTAGGTACTATTTAACCAATACTCTGTACAAAATTTCAGGTCTTTGAATGCACTGGTAATAAAGTTATAAGCTATTAACTTTTGGACAGACCAGGCGTCTTCTACGCCCAGAACCGAAATCGAAGTAACCGAGGAAGAAGTGGTAAACCTATGCCAGAAAATTGGAGAAAATAAAGCCCCAGGGCCCGACTACATCCCAAACGTAGCGCTCAAACATGTAATAAAAGCTAGACCAGCAATCTTTGTGCGACTCTTTCAGAAGAGCCTGGAAAACGGCCTATTTCCAGATAAGTGGAAAATGCAAAAACTGATCCTGATACCTAAACCTGGTAAAGTATTGGGAGATCCTCGATCGTACAGACCAATCTGCCTATTGGATACTATTGGCAAATGTCTAGAGCGCATCATATATAATAGACTTCTAGAAGTAATTGTTAGGAACAATGGAATTTCCGTAGCGACGTATACTGGGGGTGTGTTTTAGTACGTAAGAATCGTACATGCATTCAGTACGGACTGAATGTATCTTTTGAAGATTTCACACCTCCAGACCAAGAAAAAAAAAAAAAAAGACAGACAGACAGACAGACAGACAGACAGACAGACGGACGGACGGACATTGCTCATTCGACTTAAAACGACCCAAAACGGATATCCGCCGAACATACTTAGGGTCGTAGGTCACTCCTTCGATGCGTTACACTTTTGGCTCGTAGCAAATGACATATACCCTCCTCTCTAAGGTGAGGGGATAAAAACCTCAAATTTCCACTAATTGAGCTGAAATTTGGTATAAACAGTTTATTTGTACCCGAAACCATTCATATGCGATCCATGGTGGAGGTTATATAAGATTCGACATAACCGATTTTAATCCGTCTTTACTTGTTATTACTTGTGCAATGTCCGTCTGTCTGTCTGCTGGCTGGTGCGCACGATAACTCTCGAAAGGAGTAACCGATTGACTTCAAATGTGGTATGCGTTAATATTTTCTCTATCTCCGGCTAAGTTCCAAGATGGGTCATATTGGTTCACCCATTCTAGTACCTCCCCCACAAAGGGTTAACTTTTTGTGAATATTGATACTTTAATACCTTATATACTACTTACTCATGTCTTCTGAAATTTCACACATAGTATTAGTTTGTTAGTCGCTTAGACGTCAAGAAAAATGGGCGAAGTGGCCACTCCCTTTTTGGTACCTCCCACACAAATAGACTATCTTGTACCAAAAGTTAACTGCCCATGGCTATAATATCAGATCATACAAATACTTGAAATTTTGTACAGTGTAATGCTTTTATAGTACCTAGAGTCCAGAGAAAAAATTGGCGTTATTGGCCCGCCACTTTTGGTACCTCCCGCACAAATGGACCATTTTGTATCAAAAGTTAACAGCTTTTAACTTTAATAGCAGTTCCTACAAATAGTACTTGAAGTTTCGTACAGTGCAATGCTTTTATAGTACCTAGAGTCTAGAGAAAAGAGGCTGTACGCCCCTTTGTTACCTCCCACACAAATGTATCATTTTGTACCAAAAGTAAACAGCTCTTAACTTTAATACCAGTACATACTTTAAAGTTACTAAATGCAGTTTAATTTGATTATAAATTCAATAAAACAAAAAAATAAATAAATTTACTAATATTTTTTGAGATTCATGGTGAGGGGGATTCATTAGTCGGTTTACCCGACCGAACTTTCTTACTTGTTTTGTTTTATTATTTGGTCATATACTCTTTGTGCTTAAACTAAAAGAGTGTCAGCGACATTACTAAATCGTACTATTTGAAACTATGTATGAATTGAATATAATGTTGAGTGCCTTTAAACATTGACAGAAATGTTTTATTAGCTAAAATTTGGCTGTATGACAGCAAGTTTTTTGAAATTTCTTTAGACTACTACAACAGTAAACTATCACAGTAAGGGTTAACAAGACTATTTGAATAAAACTTCTTTCAATGGGAATGTAATTGATTTTATACGGAAATTCCAATGTTTCAGCTCTGAAAAACCGCCAATCAAAATGCTTTTATTATAAATGTTCGCATGCGTGGCAGCGGGTGCCTGCTAGTAATTTATATATTTTCTTCGCTAGGAAGCTAGCTTCCACAAAATGAAACAAATATTTTTTTTTGCGTTTTTTGTCTATTTTTTTATGTTTTTTTGTGCCAAAAAAATACGATTTGTTTAAAAAAAATCTAATTTTTTCTAATTGTTTTATCGACAGTTACTAAACTTCCGTTTACACGTGAAGAGATGTTTACATCATTTCTAGCACTTATAATTTCCTTTAATACCGACTTTATCGAGCTAATATTGGAAAAAATATGGTCCAAATACTAAAGGTAAAGTCCATGAAAATTGGAATTTTAGAAAAAAAAATATAAAAAACTTTACAACAAATTTGTTTTGGTTGGCTTTGAGATCTCTTGTTATGCTCAGCATATTCTTAGCTACATTATTGCCAAACATAGTTAAGCGGTATCACCAAGTCTGAATTAGTTGTTGAACAAAAGCTGATGACACCTTTTTTCGAGGGGCCCACTGATTGTCAGAAACTTTGGGGGTCCTTAAAAAAATTGGTCACCAATTTCGCCAAACCGAGTATAGGGTTATACTACCCATTGATAGTAGAATCGAACCTATACTGCCAAGTCCGTGTATTTTTCAAAAAGTGTTCATTTGTTGCATAGTGTAATCAAAATCATCATTGGAGAAGGCTCCAATTGCAACTTTTCGTGCATTTTTTTAATAAAAAAAAAAAACACTTTCTAGTCCACGAACGACCTTGACACCCATGAGCAATATTTAAGCTCTCGTTAAGAGCTATATTTTTGCCATTGACCAATTCCCGATCCGACGTACCCTTAAGAGACGTACCGTTCACATTTGAAAATGATGATAAGTCCATTTTTTTTAAATAAAAAAAAAAACACTTTCCAGTCGACCTACGACCTTGACACTCATGAGCAATATTTTGGCTCTCCTTAAGAGCTATCTTTTTGCCATTGACCGATGGTGGCTACATACCACACAGCAAATGAAACAATTGAGTTGTTGCGAGAAAAGTTTGGAGATTCGAATATTTCAAGAAATTGTGATATTGAATGGCCTCCAAGAAGTTGCGATTTAACACTATTAGTTTATTTATTGTGGGGTTAGTTGAAGTCATTGGTCTTTCGAAATAAACCAGACTCTCTTCAAGCTTTACAAGTCAATATTGAACGTGTCATTCATGACATACGAATTGATTTAGTGGAAAAAGTGCTCGAAAATTGGGTTCATCGAATTCGTTCCTGCAGAAGAAGTCGTGGAGGCCATTTGAATGACAGTTTATTTAGAACTTAATTGTATCGATTGTACTTTACATTAAATAAAAAACTTTTGAATTTCCTTAACAATAAGTGTGTTTTTTTTTCAAAGAAATCATATAACTCTTATTGGAAAACCCTATATTTGTTTCAAAAATTCAATTGAAATTTGAATTGAAAATAATTAATATTTTTTGTGTATCATATACGTATTTAATTTTTCACATGAAATGGTGTAAATATACACATATCCTTCTAAATGTTTGGGGTGGGTGGGTATTTTTGAACCACATGGGGAGGGGGAGAGGAGTTAATGAAAAATCAACCCAAAACCATTGAAATACATCAGTGAAATACATCGACAATCAGACATATGTTAACTTTTTTTTCGCTATTGTATTCGTCTGTCTGTTTGTCTACCTCCATATCTATCGGTACGAATAGAGTTGGTTAACGTATCTGGGTCTGGGTCTGTCTCTACCGGTGTGGGTTGTTTGCTGCGCTTTTTGCTCCACCGGAGCAGGTGTTTCACGGATGGATGTTACGATGCGGTTGTTGTTTTCATTGCTGTGGTTTGATATTGGGATACTGCAGATGTTAAGATAAAAAGCTTTGTATTATTGTTTCACAATGCAAATGCTGACGCTAATGCAATGAGGCTGGCAACCTTTCCGCGGTTCCAAAAGTCAGTGGAGAAATGGTGGTGGGGTCGCTATCTCCGGCAGAAACGTGATGGAGAGAGAGAAAATTGCCTGAAATTGTTCGCCAGACAAACGGAAAAGTTTTGTGTTTTTCCATATCTGCGGAATGGATGTCGTCGTCGTCATTGTAGTTATTGTTTTGTGTTTATTCTGTCTGTCTGCCCCTTTTTATTATAAACAATTTAATTTTTTAGTAGTTTCAATTGTTGCACAATACATAGTCGGCAATTTAGTTGTGTGTTTTTCCAATTTATTTCTACTCACTGCGACTTGGACTCGTAGTCGAACTCGAACTTGTATTATTGACACCGCCGCCTTTGTTGACTAACCGAATGTATGACTGACTGGTGCACGTGAAGGGCAAATTATTTGACTTTGATTGATCACTTGATGATCACAGTGCCTTTGGAAATTAATTGGATATGCAATTTGCTTGGGGACTGTTAACATGATGGCAATATTTGTCGAATACAAACATATCCAACAAATATGTATTACATATATACATATGTATATATATACAATGAGAATTATACAGAGATGACATAATGGGACATTGTATATGACACCTGTCGAGATAAGTTGTAAGTGCAAATTGCCACTGCTTATAAAGATGTCGAAATAGTGCTGGACAAACGTAACGTAAGAGACATTAATCTAAATTGGAAATCGTGATGAATGGAAATAATCATGCAGATTTCAACTTTCAAAAAATTCACAGAATATTTTCGAAATTTCCAATTTCCCAGATTTTTATATCATTTGATCTCCTTAACATAGCAGAAAAATAGTAAAAGTCAAATATGTATCTATGACTAATACTATGAAGATAGCACAGTCTTGAATAGACGAAACTTCCTGGTTTCGAAAAGTGGCAAATTTTTGCAGCTGCCATCTAAAGATATTCATTTTTTCCCACCTCGCTCTTTGCATCAATGTCTTTTGTCCATATTTCCCGGGAATATATGAGTATGGGGTGAACAAAAAAAAATGCATAAGATATCTTGTAATTTACTTCTTATAACCTTTGACCTGAAATCGCATAAAAATATCAACTCAATCGAGAATCGACATAACTTAAAAAAAAACTGTCTTAACGAACAAATAACAACATTTTTGTAAGCATAACAAACAAATCATTATTGTTGGAAATATATAGTGCACAGTGTTCGGAAATTACTATATATATTTTAGAGGAAGACCTCAGAGGTCGACTCTAGTATGGAGGAGAACCTCAGAGGTCGACTCTAGTATAGAGGAGGACCTCAGAGGTCGACTCTAGTATAGAGGAAGACCTCAGAGGTCGACTCTAGTATAGAGGAAGACCTCAGAGGTCGACTCTAGTATAGAGGAAGACCTCAGAGGTCGACTCTAGTATAGAGGAAGAGAGAAAATACTGATAGAAAACCTCTTAGAACCAGGGGGGAAGCCATAACTATTAAGGCTACTGATTCTACATATGCCGAAATCCTAAAGGATATGAAGACAAAGATAAATCCTGAGGAGGTTGGAGTAAACATAAAATATATTCGCCGAACCAGGGAAGGAGATTTGTTAGTAGATATGGCAAAGGGAGATGGCCAGGCTCGAAAACTAGAAGATGCTATTAAACTGTCGATGGGGGAAAATATCCAAGTAAAATCCGTAAAGGAAAAGTATATCCTGGAAATAAAAGATATGGATGAATCAACAGATGCTAAAGACATAGTCAATGACATGTTACGTATAGTAGGAGAGAATGAACAGGGACTCATTAAAGTTTATAACATACGCGAGTCTTATGGTCGTACTAAACAAGCCCTTGTAGAGGTATCATCGCGTGCAGCTACAATCATCCTTAAGAAGAAGAGAATAAAAATAGAATGGGTAAACTGCAGAGTAAAGAGGAAAATGCCTAGCAAGCGCTGCTTTAGATGTATGGAGACAGGACATATGGCCAACACATGCAAAGGAAAGGATCGCAGTAATACCTGCAGAAAATGCGGCACAGATGGACATATGGCCAAAGAATGTAAAAATGCTACAAGGTGCATTATATGTATAGACGCTGGGCGACTAGAGGTTAACCATTACATTGGTAGCAAAACGCTATGCAACAGTCAAAATGGTTCTTAGATTGTTACAAATAAATCTTGGCAGGGGACGCGAAGCTCAAGACCTGATGATTAACAGTGCATCACTAAAGAAAACTGACATAGTACTGGTCAGTGAGCAGTATAAAAAAGTCAACACTGGTTCTTGGTACCAGGATAAGTTGGGAAAATCGGCGATTTATATACGCAATCCGGATATAAATGTCAACAAAGTAGAAGAAGATCATGAAAATTTTGTGGTAATACATATTAATGGACTGAGAATATACAGTTGCTATTTTTCGCCTAGTATCGAAATCGCTGACTTCAGAATTGCACTTCACAGGCTATATGATAGTATAAAAAGATTTAATACGACAGTCCTAATAGGTGGAGATTTTAACGCAAAATCACCCGAATGGGAATCAAACTTGCTAGACAGAAGAGGAGAAGCTGTCGGGGAGATGATCTTAGGCCTGGGACTGATCACCATTAATAGGGGTACCTCAATGACTTTTAGAAGAGGAACAGCTGGCTCCATAATAGATTTGACTTTTGCATCTACACCAATAGCAAGGAAAATTCAACGATGGGAGGTTTTAGAAGAAGAAACACTAAGTGATCATCAATATATTATGATTATTATTGATAAAGGCACTCTGCATCAAAGATCCAGACCAACAAGACAACGGTGGAACACAAACAACCTAAATATTGACGCATGTAGGGAGATACTACGAGACATACAGTCAATGCCCCAAATTGCCGAAACAATCGAAAGCAACGACTTGGATGCAGTCACATCATGTCTTAATAGTATTCTATGCGAAACATGTAATTCCGGAATGAGTAAAATCGGACCGAGAAAAAATACAAGGAAAGCTGCTTATTGGTGGAGCGACGAAATTGCAAATTTGAGGAAAGAATGTCATAAATCAAAACGTCTAGCTACAAGGAGAAGAGGCGAAGATCTCTATATGGAGTTATACAGGCAGGCTAGAAAAACATTGAGGCTTGCTATCAAAAACTCCAAGGTGAAAGCTTGGGAAAATCTTTGCCAACAGATAAATGATGATCCGTGGGGCTTACCATACCGTATTATCATGAAAAAGGTTAGAAAAAATAAGCAGATACCTGGAATAACAAATCCACTTTGGTCAAAAACTATTGTGGATACTCTCTTTCCAAAGGCGCAAGAATCCAGTGAAACTTTTTACACATCGTCGATTGTTGTATTGAATAAGCCGATTTCAGACGAGGAAATTAAACAAACGTGTAAACAATTAAAACGGCGCAAAGCTCCAGGCCCAGATGGTATTCCAAATGAAATTATAGCAATAATCGGAGAGAACTGGCCGAACCTATTTTCCAGTATTTTCAACAGGTGCTTGTTGAAGGGTATATTCCCAAAAGCATGGAAAAAACAGTTACTGGTTTTATTGCGAAAAGGTGACAAGCCTCTGGACAATGCATCATCTTACAGACCACTCTGTTTGCTCGATACTTTGGGAAAACTTCTGGAGAAACTTATTCTGAACAGACTGGAAGCTGAGCTGAGCGAAAAAGGAGGTTTTTCGTCGATGCAGTTTGGGTTTGTTAAAAAGAAGTCAACCTTAGATGCAATCTTTGAAGTAGTAAGGACTGCGGAGGAATGCAGATCTAACAAAGAATTCTGCGTGATTGTGACACTGGATATAAAAAATGCGTTTAATACGGCTAGTTGGGAGGTTATAAAACAGGCGACAAGAGAAAAACACTTTTCGAGTTACCTCATTCGAATAATTGATAATTATTTACAAGATAGAGTACTAGAATACGAAACTGACGAAGGTATGCAACATCATGAAGTATCTGCTGGGGTCCCTCAAGGGTCAATATTGGGACCTTTCTTGTGGAACCTCATGTATGATGGTCTCCTGAACTTGCAGCTTCCCGACAACTGCAAACTAGTGGGATATGCAGACGACGTAGCCCTAGTCGTGACACAATCATCGGCAGCCGTAGCTGATATTAAAACGAACGATTGCCTCAGTCGAATAAGTTCTTGGTTGAAATCCAAACACCTAAAGCTGGCAGCTGAAAAGACAGAGGCTACACTTGTAACAGGTAAACGCTCATTCATATTACCAAAATTGAAGGTAGACGGACATGAGGTAAGGTTTAGTAGGAGTCTGCGATATCTAGGACTAGAACTGGACAGGCGGATGTCTTTCAGTGAGCACGTGAAACTCGTGACGGATAAGTCACTAAAAACAGCCTCGAAACTAGCGCAGATTATGCCAAACATACGAGGACCTGGTCAAACAACTCGAAAATTGATAGCTAGCGTTGCGTATGCCCAGTTGTTCTATGGCGCTCCGGTTTTCAGCGATAGCGTGCGAACAAATATGACTCTATTAAAAAGAATGGACAAAGTACACAGAATGTCAACCCTAAGGGTCACATCGGCGTATCGCACCGTATCAACATCTGCGGCATCCATACTCAGCGGTATCCCTCCAGCTCACCTTGCATTAAGAGAAATTAAGGAGATCTACAGTGAAAAGAAGATGTTAGAAGAACATAACAAAAGTGATATAAACAACATTAAAAGGCAAGCAAGACTTCGCCTATATCAAAGCTGGCAACACAAATGGAACAATGACGACAAGGGAAGATGGACACATAGGTTAATCCCTAATGTGGAAAAGTGGTTAGAAAGAAAACACGGCGAACTAAATTTCTATCTCACACAAGTAATGAGTGGACACGGAAATTTTGGTGCGTATCTTTGAAGATTTAAAATTAGAGACAGCGCCAGGTGTGATATGTGTCGCAGCATGGATGATACTGTCGAACTCACAATCTTTGTATGTAGTTATTGGACAGATCTGCGTAACACCCTAGATGAATATCTACGAGTTACAATAACACCGGAAAACTTAGTAGATGAGATGCTTAAGAGTAACGAGCAATGGACGAAATGTGCGAATTTTATCGAGACAATAATGAGGTCGACGAAATTGTTCCAAGACATGAATACTCCGAACCCCTAATCTAATACAAAATATGTACTAGGACGGGGGAATAGGAGAAGGAAGAGGCTAACAAAAATAAAGCATATATCGAACCCACCCCGAAGTAATGCGAAAGCGGTTCCGGGGTGGTGGTTCTTGTGTAGGACCACTAGAAAAAAAAAAAAAAGTATAGAGGAAGACCTCAGAGGTCGACCTTAGTATAGAGAAAGACCTGAGAGGTCGACTATAGTATAGAGAAGACCTCAGAGGTCGACTCTAGTATAGAGGAAGACCTCTCTGAGGTTAGAGGAAGACCTCAGAGGTCGACTCTAGTATAGAGGAAGACCTCAGAGGTCAACTCTAGTAGAGAGAAAGACCTTAGAGGTAGACCCTAGTATAGAGGAAGACCTCAGAGGTCGGCTCTAGAATAGGGGAAGACCTCAAAGGTCGACTCTAGAATAGGGGAAGACCTCAAAGGTCGACTATAGTATAGAGGAAGACCTCAGAGGTCGACCCTGGTATAGAGGAAGACCTCAGAGGTCGACTCTAGTATAAAGAAAGACCTCAGAGGTCGACTCTAGTATAGAGGAGAACCTCAGAGGTCGGCCCTAGTATAGAGGAGGACCTCAGAGGTCGACTCTAGTATAGAGGAGGACCTCAGAGGTCGACTCTAGTATAGAAGAGGAGATCAGACATCGACTCTAGTTTAGAGGAAGACCTCAGAGGACGACACGAGTATAGAGGAAGACCTCAGAGGTCGACTCTAGTAAGACCTCGACTATATGAAGACCTCAGAGGTCGACTGTAGTATAGAGGAAGACCCAAGAGGTTAACTTTAATATAAAGGAGGACCTCAGAGGTCGACTCTAGTATAGAGGAGGACCTCAGTAGTCGACTCTAGTATAGAGGAGGACCTCAGTGATCGACTCTAGTAACACCTCGACTATATGAAGACCTCAGACATCGACTCTAGTAAGAGCTCGACTCTATGAAGACCTCAAAGGAAGACTCTAGTATAGAGGAAGACCTCAGAGGTCGACCCTAGTATAGAGGAAGACCTCAGAGGTCGACTCTAGTATAGAGGAAGACCTCAGAGGTCGACTTTGGTATAGAGGAAGACATCAGAGGTCGACTCTGGTATAGAGGAAGACCTCAGAGGTCGACTCTGGTATAGAGGAAGACCTCAGAGGTCGACTCTGGTATAGAGGAAGACCTCAGAGGTCGACTGTAGTATAAAGAAAGACCTCAGAGGTCGACTCTAGTACAGAGGAAGACCACAGGGGTCGACTCTAGTATAGAGGGTGACCTCAGAGGTCAATTCTAATATAGAGGATGACCTCAGAGGTCGACTCTAGTATAAAGGAGGAACTCAGAGGTTGACTCTAGAATAGAAAAAGACCTCAGAGGTCGACCCTAGTATAGAGGAAGACCTCAGAGGTCGACTGTAGTATAGAGGAAGACCTCAGAGGTCGACCCTAGTATAGAGGAAGACCTCAGAGGTCGACTGTAGTATAGAGGAAGACCTCAGAGGTCGACTCTAGTATAGAGGAAGACCTCAGAGGTCGACTCTAGTATAGAGGAAGACCTCAGAGGTCGACTCTAGTATAGAGGAAGACCTCAGAGGTCGACTCTAGTATAGAGGAAGACCTCAGAGGTCGACTCTAGTATAGAGGAAGACCTCAGAGGTCGACTCTGGTATAGAGGAAGACCTCAGAGGTCGACTCTGGTATAGAGGAAGACCTCAGAGGTCGACTGTAGTATAAAGAAAGACCTCAGAGGTCGACTCTAGTACAGAGGAAGACCACAGGGATCGACACTAGTATAGAGGGTGACCTCAGAGGTCAACTCTAGTATAGAGGATGACCTCAGAGGTCGACTCTAGTATAAAGGAGGAACTCAGAGGTTGACTCTAGAATAGAAAAAGACCTCAGAGGTCGACCCTAGTATAGAGGAAGACCTCAGAGGTCGACTCTAGTATAAAGGAGGAACTCAGAGGTTGACTCTAGAATAGAAAAAGACCTCAGAGGTCGACCCTAGTATAGAGGAAGACCTCAGAGGTCGACTGTAGTATAGAGGAAGACCTCAGAGGTCGACCCTAGTATAGAGGAAGACCTCAGAGGTCGACTCTAGTATAGAGGAAGACCTCAGAGGTCGACTCTGGTATAGAGGAAGACCTCAGAGGTCGACTCTGGTATAGAGGAAGACCTCAGAGGTCGACTCTGGTATAGAGGAAGACCTCAGAGGTCGACTCTGGTATAGAGGAAGACCTCAGAGGTCGACTGTAGTATAAAGAAAGACCTCAGAGGTCGACTCTAGTACAGAGGAAGACCACAGGGGTCGACTCTAGTATAGAGGGTGACCTCAGAGGTCAACTCTAATATAGAGGATGACCTCAGAGGTCGACTCTAGTATAAAGAAGGAACTCAGAGGTTGACTCTAGAATAGAAAAAGACCTCAGAGGTCGACCCTAGTATAGAGGAAGACCTCAGAGGTCGACTGTAGTATAGAGGAAGACCTCAGAGGTCGACTCTGGTATAGAGGAAGACCTCAGAGGTCGACTGTAGTATACAGAAAGACCTCAGAGGTCGACTCTAGTACAGAGGAAGACCACAGGGGTCGACTCTAGTATAGAGGGTGACCTCAGAGGTCAACTCTAGTATAGAGGATGACCTCAGAGGTCGACTCTAGTATAAAGGAGGAACTCAGAGGTTGACTCTACAATAGAAAAAGACCTCAGAGGTCGACCCTAGTATAGAGGAAGACCTCAGAGGTCGACTCTAGTATAGAGAAAGACCTCAGAGGTCGACTCTAGTATAGAGGAAGACCTCAGAGGTCGACTCTAGTATAGAGGAAGACCTCAGAGGTCGACTCTAGTATAGAGGAAGACCGCAGAGGTCGACTCTAGTATAGAGGAAGACCTCAGAGGTCGACTCTAGTATAGAGGAAGACCTCAGAGGTCGACTCCAGTATAGAGGAAGACCTCAGAGGTCGACTCTTGTATAGAGCAAGACCTCGGACGTCGACTCTAGTATAGAGGAAGACCTCGGACGTCGACTCTAGTATAGAGGAAGACCTCAGAGGTCGACTCTAGTATAGAGGAAGACCTCAGAGGTCGACTCTAGTATAGAGGAAGACCTCAGAGGTCGACTCTAGTATAGAGGAAGACCTCAGAGGTCGACTCTAGTATAGAGGAAGACCTCAGAGGTCGACTCTAGTATAGAGGAAGACCTCAGAGGTCGACTCTAGTATAGAGGAAGACCTCAGAGGTCGACTCTAGTATAGAGGAAGACCTCAGAGGTCGACTCTAGTATAGAGGAAGACCTCAGAGGTCGACTCTAGTATAGAGGAAGACCTCAGAGGTCGACTCTAGTATAGAGGAAGACCTCAGAGGTCGACTCTAGTATAGAGGAAGACCTCAGAGGTCGACTCTAGTATAGAGGAAGAGGTAGGGCTAAGCTCAGGCTACTATCGGGGTCAGCGGGTGGCGGATAGCTGAACGACCTACAGATATGTAGGTTTGCTGCGACAAATAAGCAGCCCCCGACCAAGAGCGGCAGAATCCCAGGGCGTACTATAAATGTGTACAGATGCCTGATACGGATTCTGTGACATGGCGAACGGATGCCGCCATAAAAGTATCCTCCCACATGGGTGCCCTCATGAGAGGCGCAATTAGGAGTGTGATGCCTCCGTGGAATCCCCAATCAAAAATCCAGAAGTGTCTGTCCCATATTGGGCGGCTTCCTGGTCTGCGTCTGATCTCAAGAGAGGCGGCAGAATCCACAACTACACGTCTTTATGGCATTAGGATCGAGACCAGTAAGATCCTAATTTACGGCATACTGGAAAAATGGATATGAATATACGAACCCTTGGCCTGACGACTGCGGTATTCTAGAACCTGAGTATGTTGGGGTGAAACCCAACAGAAACGGCTTCTGGGTTAATATTGCAGCTGCCTCCGTCCCAATAAAACCTGGCAAGTCTCTGAGTACGCTCTAAGTTTCGTCGCCATTAAGTTGGTGGTGTAGGTTCAGTTGACATAGTCCTGATTTGTACGAGTCTGGCTCTGAACGCAAAATCTCATAAGGACTTTGCGTCAACCCTCGCATGGCCTCCCTGCTCTGCATAGATAACCATGAGACGAAAACAAATCGTAACTACACATCGAGCCTAGATAACGGCTCTGAGTTGGGACCCAGTGAAGATATGAGTACCGAAAATATTAACGACAATATAAAAAACGATAACATAAACAACATAAAAAATACAAAAAAAAATAAACAAATCACTGAAGTAAGTGAAGAGAATCCCTTTGGACCCTCTTCGAAAACGCAGAGATCTCCCTGTAGTAGTGTTGCTTTTCCAATAGCGAAAACAGCCAAAGTACAAAGTGATATGGACCTCTCTCCCTCCCCCTCTCAAGCTAGTGGAAGGATTCAAAGAATACCTTTGAAAAGTGTTCCATCGAAGAATAATACGTCCACGACGATAAATGATGAGATCCACCTCATTCGGTTACGAAATGAGGAAGAACAAGCATTCGTGAACCTTGGAAACAAGCTCTGCGCTATGAACGCAGTAGTAGCGGATGCAAAAAACGTGCACAAACCAATTAGAGATAACCTTGCACAAGCTTTTGCATTGTACCAACAGCTCCGCGAGAATCGAGAAGCCATCGCGTTGATTGCTGTTCAAAGTACAAACCCAGATAAATATGCGGTAACTACCGTCGATAGGGAAATGCAAACGGAGACAAAGATACCCGTCCAAGATACTTTCAAAAGGGCCGCTTCTCCTACTCCAGATGCAGACAGAACCAATAAAAAGGTTCGGATGGCAGATCAGTTGCAAAGTAGCGAAAACACGGAAAGTGAACAGCAATGGTCAACCGTCGAAAACAAGAAGAGGAGACTCAATAGGAAAAAAAAGAAGAAACCTATAAAACCAAGAAACGAAGCAATTACGATCACTGCCGGCAGCTCTAGCTATGCTGAAATTTTGAAGAAGATGAAAACAGCAATAAAGCCCGAAGAAAGTGGCATTAACATAAAGAAAATACGAAAAACAAAAGATGGCAACGTATTCGTAGAGATGATGAAAGGAGATGGGCAGGCTAAGAAACTTGAGACCGCATTAAAAAGCTCGCTAGGAACGGACTTACAAGTGAAAACCCTGGCAGATAAATTTCATATCGACATAAGGGACATGGAGGAGTCAACAGATGCAGATGAAATAATCCAAAGTATCCTAAAAGTTACTAAAGAAACTGATGCAACCAAATTTAAAGTCAAGAATATACGCGATTCATATGGAGGGACAAAACAGGCCTTAGTAGAACTTCCTGCCAACCACGCAATCGCTATATTGAAGAATAAAAAGATTAGAATCGGACTAGTAGTATGCAGGGTAAGAGAGAAAACCTTTGCCAAACGATGTTTTAGATGCTTGGAACTAGGCCACTTAGCTCGGCTTTGCCAGGGAAAAGATCGCAGTCAGATCTGCATGAGATGTGGAATTAATGGACACAAGGTCAGAGAGTGTAGAAATAACCCACGATGTGTAATATGCCTAGAGGCTGGCTCTCGGAACGTGAATCACTATATTGGCAGCGAAGCCGCGTGTGGTAACAAGAATGCGTCTTAAATATCTACAAATTAATCTGGGAAGAGGACGTGAAGCTCAAGAACTGATGCTGAACAACGCTATACAAATGGACGTAGATGTAGTTCTCATAAGTGAACAATACAAAAAACAAGACAACAAACAGTGGTACCAGGATAAATTGGGAAGGGCTTCAATTTTCATTCGAAATCAGGATCTGACAATAGACAAAATTGAAGAAAATCACGAAAACTTCGTAGTAGTTCATACTATGGGCATCCGCATATACAGTTGCTACTTCTCTCCAAATATGGAGCTTTTGGATTTCCTCATAAGGCTCTCTAAATTGGAAGAAAATGTGAAAACAGGAAAGACTGCAGTTATAATAGTAGGAGATTTTAATAGTAAATCTCCCGAATGGATGTCGGATAGATTGGATAGAAGAGGAGCAGCGGTTAGTGAATTGATGTCTTCTCTCGATCTCTTAGTACTGAATCAGGGAAATTCTCCAACATTCCGGAGAGGGGATTCCGGCACAATTATAGACATTTCGGCTGCGTCGATATGTGTAGCTGAAAAATGTAAAAAATGGGAAGTACTAGAGGACGAAACACTTAGCGACCATCAATACATCCTTATAGAAATGGAACGCTCTAGTCAAGAGATGCCAAATATTCCCTCAAGACGTCGCTGGAATACTCGTAAGCTTAACACCGAAGCATGCGAAGCAGCGTTAACAAGACTAAAAGAAAGGCACTCTACAACGAATAGTGTTAATATCCACCAAGTCGTACAAGAGTTTAATGGAGTATTGACTGAAATATGTAACGCAGCAATGCCAAAAATTAAGATGCCTCAAAATTGTCATAAACCAGCATATTGGTGGACGAACGAAATTGCACTACTGAGGAAAGAGTGTCTTAAAGCAAAAAGAATGGCCACACGAAAAAAGGGCGACCCCTTCTATATGGATCAATACAGAGAAGCAAGGAAGAAACTCAAAGAAGCTATCAAACACTCTAAAAGAAAGTCATGGGAAGCGCTCTGCGATGAAATAAATAACGATCCCTGGGGACTCCCATATCGAATTGTAATGAAGAAGATGGGAAACCGCAACAAGATCCCTGGTATAACAAACCCAGATTGGGCGCGAACTATTGTAGAGACACTGTTCCCAAAAGCAACGTCCCCAAGTATTTACTTCCCAACAGTAGAATCAGCAGGAGAATACGAGCCCTTCTCAAATGAAGAAATTTTATATACCGCAAGAAAGCTGAAAAAAGCTAAGGCACCTGGTCCAGATGGAGTGCCAAACGAAATCATAACACTTACAGCACAATGCTGGCCGGAATTGTTTGCCGATACATTTAATATGTGTTTGAAGACAGGCATATTCCCAAATATTTGGAAAAAGCAGAAGTTAGTTCTCCTACGTAAGGGAGATAAACCCCTAGATAACCCTTCATCCTTCCGGCCGTTGTGCCTACTGGACAATTCGGGAAAATTTTTGGAGAGATTACTGTTGAATAGATTAGAAGCTGAGCTATATGCAAACGGAGGGTTCTCCCCAATGCAATTCGGATTTGTGAAAAAGAAATCAACTCTAGACGCCATTTCCCAAGTAGTGAACACAGCCCAGAAATCGATGGAGGGAAAACGATTCTGTGCCATAGTTACTTTGGATATTAGAAATGCTTTTAATACCGCAAATTGGAATGTTATTCGAACAGAAATCAGGAAGAGGAACTTTTCGAACTATTTAGTCAAAATGATTGATAATTATCTAAATGAGCGAACACTAGAATATCAAACCAACCAGGGGGCAAAACATTTCAGTGTGTCGGCAGGTGTACCACAAGGATCGATTCTAGGACCTTTCCTTTGGAATCTTATGTATGACGGTCTCTTAAACCTTAAATTACCAGATGGGGCTTCACTGGTGGGTTATGCAGACGATGTCGCCCTTATAGTGGACAAGTCAGACTCAGCTTTGACTGAAATTGTAACAAATGACTGTTTAGGTAGAGTAAATAGGTGGTTAAAATCCAAACATCTACAACTTGCAGCGTCAAAAACTGAGGCAATCCTGGTTACCAAGCGGAGATCTTTCGTTTATCCCCAATTCCACGTTGACGGATACAACATTAAAATAAACAAGAGTTTAAAATATCTTGGTGTCTACATTGATGGGGGAATCACTTTTGCTGAACATGTAAAAGTGGTATCAGAGAAGGCCCTAGGAACAGCTAGAAAACTGGCGCAAATAATGCCAAATATACGAGGACCGAGGCAAACGACCAGGAAATTGATCGCAGGTGTCTCATATGCACAGATGCTCTACGCGGCTCCTATTATAAGTAACAAAGTACGAGAACGCTCGTCACTAACAAGTAGACTTGAAAAAGTTCAACGAATGGCTACAATTCGAGTTACGTCGGCGTATCGCACAATTTCGACTTCAGCAGCGGCTGTACTAGCTAGTATACCTCCCGTAGATTTACTTCTGGAAGAGAGGAGAGAAATATACGAGGAGACTAAATCAATAGCAAATGTAGGAATGCTGCACGACCTTAACCGTAAGTCCATAAAGTTAAATGCAAGAAAAAGATTGTATCAGAAGTGGCAACTGAGATGGGATACAGAACAAACTGGCAGATGGACTCACAAATTGATCCCAAATATTGAAAAATGGGTGGAAAGAAAGCATGGTGAAATAAATTTCTTCCTAACACAAGCATTAAGCGGGCATGGAAACTTTGCGACATACCTGGAGAAATTTAAAATAAGAGAACATGGAATATGTGACATGTGCGGAGAAATAAACGATACTGTCGAACACACAATATTTGTCTGTTGTGCCTGGGAACAGTTAAGACGAGATCTCAACCGATCCATAAGAGCCAACATTACAGCGGAGAATTTTGTTAACATAATGATGGAGAAGGTAGAAAATTGGAAGGCGTGCTCATCATTTATAGAACATATTCTACGAGCGAAATCTGAGGTACAGAATAACAGATTGCCGAACCCCTAATCTATATATAATCGTATATAGGATGGGGGAGTAGGATAAGATACCAACTGCTTTAAGCAGTAAAGAACCCACCCCGAAGTAATGCGAAAGCGGTCCCGGGGTGGTCGTTCAAGTGTAGGACCACTAGTTGATAGCGCGCTATCACTACGTCCCAAAAAAAAAAAAAAAAAAAAGTATAGAGGAAGACCTCAGAGGTCGACTCTAGTATAGAGGAAGACCTCAGAGGTCGACTCTAGTATAGAGGAAGACCTCAGAGGTCGACTCTAGTATAGAGGAAGACCTCAGAGGTCGACTCTAGTATAGAGGAAGACCTCAGAGGTCGACTCTAGTATAGAGGAAGACCTCAGAGGTCGACTCTAGTATAGAGGAAGACCTCAGAGGTCGACTCTAGTATAGAGGAAGACCTCAGAGGTCGACTCTAGTATAGAGGAAGACCTCAGAGGTCGACTCCAGTATAGAGGAAGACCTCAGAGGTCGACTCTTGTATAGAGCAAGACCTCGGACGTCGACTCTAGTATAGAGGAAGACCTCGGACGTCGACTCTAGTATAGAGGAAGACCTCAGAGGTCGACTCTAGTATAGAGGAAGACCTCAGAGGTCGACTCTAGTATAGAGGAAGACCTCAGAGGTCGACTCTAGTATAGAGGAAGACCTCAGAGGTCGACTCTAGTATAGAGGAAGACCTCAGAGGTCGACTCTAGTATAGAGGAAGACCTCAGAGGTCGACTCTAGTATAGAGGAAGACCTCAGAGGTCGACTCTAGTATAGAGGAAGACCTCAGAGGTCGACTCTAGTATAGAGGAAGACCTCAGAGGTCGACTCTAGTATAGAGGAAGACCTCAGAGGTCGACTCTAGTATAGAGGAAGACCTCAGAGGTCGACTCTAGTATAAAGGAGGAACTCAGAGGTTGACTCTAGAATAGAAAAAGACCTCAGAGGTCGACCCTAGTATAGAGGAAGACCTCAGAGGTCGACTGTAGTATAGAGGAAGACCTCAGAGGTCGACTCTGGTATAGAGGAAGACCTCAGAGGTCGACTGTAGTATAAAGAAAGACCTCAGAGGTCGACTCTAGTACAGAGGAAGACCACAGGGGTCGACTCTAGTATAGAGGGTGACCTCAGAGGTCAACTCTAGTATAGAGGATGACCTCAGAGGTCGACTCTAGTATAAAGGAGGAACTCAGAGGTTGACTCTACAATAGAAAAAGACCTCAGAGGTCGACCCTAGTATAGAGGAAGACCTCAGAGATCGACCCTAGTATAGAGGAAGACCTCAGAGGTCGACTGTAGTATAGAGGAAGACCTCAGAGGTCGACCCTAGTATAGAGGAAGACCTCTGAGGTCGACTGCAGTATAGAGGAAGACCTCAGAGGTCGACTGTAGTATAGAGGAAGACCCCAGAGGTTAACTTTAATATAAAGGAGGACCTCAGAGGTCGAGTATAGAGGAGGACCTCAGTAGTCGACTCTAGTATAGAGGAGGACCTCAGTGATCGACTCTAGTAACACCTCGACTATATGAAGACCTCAGACATCGACTCTAGTAAGAGCTCGACTCTATGAAGACCTCAAAGGAAGACTCTAGTATAGAGGAAGACTTCAGATGTCGACTCTAGTATAGAGGAAGATCTCAGAGGTAGACTCTGGTATAGAGGAAGACCTCAGAGGTCGACTCTGGTATAGAGGAAGACCTCAGAGGTCGACTGTAGTATAAAGAAAGACCTCAGAGGTCGACTCTAGTACAGAGGAAGACCACAGGGGTCGACTCTAGTATAGAGGGGGACCTCAGAGGTCAACTCTAGTATAGAGGATGACCTCAGAGGTCGACTCTAGTATAAAGGAGGAACTCAGAGGTTGACTCTAGAATAGAAAAAGACCTCAGAGGTCGACCCTAGTATAGAGGAAGACCTCAGAGGTCGACTGCAGTATAGAGGAAGACCTCAGAGGTCGACCCTAGTATAGAGGAAGACCTCAGAGGTCGACTGTAGTATAGAGGAAGACCTCAGAGGTCGACTCTAGTATAGAGGAAGACCTCAGAGGTCGACTCTAGTATAGAGAAAGACCTCAGAGGTCGACTCTAGTATAGAGGAAGACCTCAGAGGTCGACTCTAGTATAGAGGAAGACCTCAGAGGTCGACTCTAGTATAGAGGAAGACCTCAGAGGTCGACTCTAGTATAGAGGAAGACCTCAGAGGTCGACTCTAGTATAGAGGAAGACCTCAGAGGTCGACTCTAGTATAGAGGAAGACCTCAGAGGTCGACTCCAGTATAGAGGAAGACCTCAGAGGTCGACTCCAGTATAGAGGAAGACCTCAGAGGTCGACTCTTGTATAGAGCAAGACCTCGGACGTCGACTCTAGTATAGAGGAAGACCTCGGACGTCGACTCTAGTATAGAGGAAGACCTCAGAGGTCGACTCTAGTATAGAGGAAGACCTCAGAGGTCGACTCTAGTATAGAGGCAGACCTCAGAGGTCGACTCTAGTATAGAGGAAGACCTCAGAGGTCGACTCTAGTATAGAGGAAGACCTCAGAGGTCGACTCTAGTATAGAGGAAGACCTCAGAGGTCGACTCTAGTATAGAGGAAGACCTCAGAGGTCGACTCTAGTATAGAGGAAGACCTCAGAGGTCGACTCTAGTATAGAGGAAGACCTCAGAGGTCGACTCTAGTATAGAGGAAGACCTCAGAGGTCGACTCTAGTATAGAGGAAGACCTCAGAGGTCGACTCTAGTATAGAGGAAGACCTCAGAGGTCGACTCTAGTATAGAGGAAGACCTCAGAGGTCGACTCTAGTATAGAGGAAGACCTCAGAGGTCGACTCTAGTATAGAGGAAGACCTCAGAGGTCGACTCTAGTATAGAGGAAGACCTCAGAGGTCGACTCTAGTATAGAGGAAGACCTCAGAGGTCGACTCTAGTATAGAGGAAGACCTCAGAGGTCGACTCCAGTATAGAGGAAGACCTCAGAGGTCGACTCCAGTATAGAGGAAGACCTCAGAGGTCGACTCTTGTATAGAGCAAGACCTCGGACGTCGACTCTAGTATAGAGGAAGACCTCGGACGTCGACTCTAGTATAGAGGAAGACCTCAGAGGTCGACTCTAGTATAGAGGAAGACCTCAGAGGTCGACTCTAGTATAGAGGAAGACCTCAGAGGTCGACTCTAGTATAGAGGAAGACCTCAGAGGTCGACTCTAGTATAGAGGAAGACCTCAGAGGTCGACTCTAGTATAGAGGAAGACCTCAGAGGTCGACTCTAGTATAGAGGAAGACCTCAGAGGTCGACTCTAGTATAGAGGAAGACCTCAGAGGTCGACTCTAGTATAGAGGAAGACCTCAGAGGTCGACTCTAGTATAGAGGAAGACCTCAGAGGTCGACTCTAGTATAGAGGAAGACCTCAGAGGTCGACTCTAGTATAGAGGAAGACCTCAGAGGTCGACTCTAGTATAGAGGAAGACCTCAGAGCTCGACTCTAGTATAGAGGAAGACCTCAGAGCTCGACTCTAGTATAGAGGAAGACCTCAGAGCTCGACTCTATTATTGAGGAAGACCGCAGAGGTCGACTCTAGTATAGACGACTTATAGAAGACTTTAGAAGTCGAGGAAGTCCTTCGAAGTCAATTTTGGTATAGAGGAATACCTCAGAAGTCGACCATAGTATGGAGGAAGACCTCAGAAGTCGACTATAGTATAGAGGGTGATCTCATTCTGGAATAGGGAAGGGTCTTAGGGTCTATTAGAGGCTTCGTCGCCCAGAGGGGAAGAAATGTATTTAGATATTGTACATCCATCAGTAAATTCTCATTTTTTCTGGTTTCTAAATACGGTTCGCCCCAAAGGCCCAATAAACTCAACAATAACTATTCTCCATTGGGTTGTAGGGGAAGAGAGTGCAGGATTTTTTCTGCCATCGTTTTTTTTGCCATAGCGCGCGATAAAAATCTATGAAACGCTCTATGAAATTTAACGAATCTGTCAACTCAACTGACTTGGCCAAGATTTATGCTCTAACGATAAATTATAACTTTAGGAGTGTAGTTTGATGTAGTCGATTGCTGGTGTAGCTCAGCCAAGACAAGAAAAAAACAACAACACTGATTCGAACTAATGGACAAACTTTTTCCAATACACAAGTGTACGTTGAGACCGATAGCGGAGGCAATCTAAGGAATGAAGAAACGAAACCATGCTAAGCTCAAATTAAAGCCCACTGAAGCCATAGCGTGGCTAAAGCCAAATCCCAACGCCAATGCCAAGAAAGGTGTTTAAAGTGTAAAAGTGTGCTGGAACAAACAAGAGGAGTTACCACCACCAGTCAGCCGAGTGACCAAGCGGCCAACTGCCCATCCAACTAAACATTCACATGGACGACGTTCATTATCCATGAGTTAGTTGGCTTCCAAAACCTCCAGCCACTTCCACTCCGCCGACTTAGAACAATTATTGATTAATAGTTTTATGGTTGTTTAGCTGCCTGCAATCACTTGCCTCCGTAGTCGTAGTACTCTGCAGTCCATATTTCGTTCTATGTTCTTTCTGACTTCCCCAGGTGCCGTGTAGCTATGCGCACTGCGGCGCACTCTGCTCGCACTGATTACTTTGCAATTCTTAAGTCGAAGCGCCACATTTTATTATGGAATAATCAATATGGGCTACGACGTTGTTTGGAGAATGCCGCTAGAAATTTATTATTACACAAAAATTGCAGGAACTAAAAAAAAAAATAAACCAAACATGAGTGTGAGGCCACCTGTGTACTTGGTTTCGAGAGGGTCTGTTTAAAATTGCAAACAAAAAATGCATTCACCAGTGGACACAGTGGGTATATGTAAGGTAAATTGGCAATAATATGTTTATAGGGGTTTAGTAAAAAGTAAACATTGGAGTATATACTCACTTTTTTGAAGATTATTGTATAGAACTGCAGCAACTTATTTCATAAACTTCATATCGACATACTGAAGAGGGCAGGTAGTCCTAAAAGAAAAAAAATATTTTTTTCCATTTAAAATGGAATTAAATATATTCAGCTTACCTCAGCTTTACTTAAGAAAATGGAAAATGGATTGGCTAGTTGCAATAAGTACCTTCGTAAATGGAAAATTAAAATCAGTCCAGCAAAGACGCAAGCAATCATATTTCCATTCAATAAATCCCCTAAAAGAATACCAAATCGGAACCTGAAGTTCGGTGACGAGGAAATACCAATTCGTAATGACGTAAAATATCTAGGAGTTTTTCGGGACAAAAAACTAAATTTTAGTAAACATATCGACGAGACGTCTAAGAAATGCTCAAAAGTTTTGAAAGCTCTTTGGCCACTAATATGTTATCGCTCCTCTCTTAACGTAAAAAACAAAAACCTCATCTTTAAAGCAGTAATCAGACCATCTTTAACTTTCGCTTGTCCTTTATGGTATAAGGCTGCTAAGACACATATTAAAAAGCTTCAAATTATCCAAAATAAATGCCTCAAAATCATCAATAACCTACGTTGGAGATACCCCACGGACCTTCTCCACAGCAGAAGCGGTTACGAGAAAATCCATGATTTTATGTACAGGCTTAGTCAAAACTATTATAACGCTAACGCACAGTCTACTTATCCACTGATAAGGGCTTGTAGAGAAATTTCATTTTAATTGTAAAGATACACAACAATTACCAAATTGAAAACTATATGTATAAAATCGTTTACACCCATGCAATCTATTCCTATACATTTCTGTTTTCTAATAATATTTAAAATCATTTATATTCGAATGAAGGTTTTTCCCTATTTTTCCTTCAAACCCATTATATATGTAAAATCCATAAAAATGTTATAAAAATAATGATCTCACTTGTTGTAATATCGGAGTATAAAATCTCAAACTATGTAAATATGTAAATATAAACAAAAAGTAATAAAGATGAATTTATAAATTGAAAAATTGAAATTGAAATATATTCAGCAGCAGTTCGGCCAATACTATTTTTACCAGTCAACTGCGGCACTGTCCACATGCATTCAGCAGAGAACTGCATGTCTGAGCATCAGCGGGGGACTATAGTGACAGAGTCTCTACAAGTCCTACTCCATATATTTCCGATTGATATTGTGGCTAGAGAAGTTTGCACCTGTCAGAATACCAGGTTCGAAGCTTCATGAAAATTTTGGATTTGGATTGCACTGTAAATAACTTAGCCTTGATATAGCCTACAGACTATCAGATACTTGCAGTGTCTCTCAAGAGGAAATAATGGCAATATGGGAAGTTGACAAGTGTCGCAGCCACAGGTTGCATTTAAATCTCTGGAGGTAACATCCCTAAATTCGCAAACAGCCCTCCACTGCCACAGATCTCTTAAAGTTATAAGCAGTTAACTTTTGGTGCAAAATGGTCCATTTGTGTGGGAGGTACCAAAAAGGTGATAGCTATTAAAGAATCAATATTTCGCTAAATATTAACCTTTTTGCGGGAGGTACTAGAAGAAGTGGACGAATATGGCCCAACTTAGCCTGCGATGGAAAAAATATTACAGCATACCAAATTTGAAGTCAATCGGTTACTTCATTCGAAAGTTATCGTGCGACAGGAAAAGGAACGGCATCACAAATTCGCACCTAGTTTACATATATTGTTGCGGCACTGTCCACATGCAAGCTTTGACTTATGTATAAGGCCGTCCAATGAGAGATGGAAAGAAATCGACACCTGTAGGCAAGCTAGACAGATCTGGCCAAGTCATATGACCAGAGAAGGTCGCACTAGAGAAGAAAATACTTTATACGTTAGTGTCAATTCAGACGCGGCACTGACAAATCGTAGAATACGCCAGGAGCTTGGGAATTGACTGCAATGACTTCTGCAGAAGCTGTGAAGATAAGGAAGAAGTAGAAAGCATTGATCACCTGCTTTGTTACTGCTAGGAGTCCATGGTACTACTAGAGACCTCAATTGGTGTATGTGAACTGGTAACTACGGATATCACATCCGTACATACAAAAGGGCTACATTTTGTGATCGCAATTTCTTTGATCAAAATTTAGAATTTTCTTTACAAAACTTAAGATGGTTGTATCTTCTTAAATATGCGCCCGAAAGCTTTCTTTTATTTGTGGATAAACACAAAATTTTATTTGGAATATTTAGAATTTAATAATTCAATGTCGCTAAAAACATACTGTCGACTTGGCATACTTTGGAATCAAGATACCGATATGGGTACCTGGACATAGGGATATCCCGGAGAACAGCAAAGCCGATGAACTTGCTGGAAAAGGGACGGAATCACAAATTCACATTTACTTTACATATATTGTTGCGGCACTGTCCACATGCAAGCTTTGACTTAGGCAAAATGCAGTCTAATGAGGGATGGCAAGAAATCGACATCTGTAGGGTAGCTAGACAAATCTGGCCAAGTCATATGACCTGAGAAGGTAGAAACACCTCCTCGCACTAGAGAGGAAAACCCTGTCGACGTTAGTGTAAATTCAGACGCGGTACTTACACATCGTCGAATACGCCAGGAGCTTGGCAATTGACTGCAATGCCTTCTGCAGAAGCTGTGAAGATACGGAAGAAGTAGAAAGCATTGATCACCTGGGTTGTTACTGCCCGGCATTGAATAAACGACGATGAGGAGCATCGGAGCCCATGGTACTACTAGGGACCTCAATTGGTGTATGTGATCCGGTAACTGCGGAACCTAAACCTAAAAGGACTACATTTTGTGATCACAATTTCTTTGATCAAAATTTAGAATTTTCTTTACAAAACTTAAAATGGTTGTATCTTTTTAAATGTTTGCCCGAGAGCGTGCCTTGTTACAACTTATATTTTGGTCCACACTGTCAATTTCCTTTCAAAAAAAATTATTATATCGCCCTAAATAGGCGTATTAGAGCGAAAATGCCTAAATTGTTTATCGCTTATTTCCTAATATAAATAAATATTTCCTTTTCAAAACTTAAAATGGTTAAAATTCTCTATAAAAGCGCCTAATTTAACTGCTTAATTAAGCATCTTTCGCATTCTTTGCAAAATTTAAAATGATTATTACTCCTTTAATAAGCATTCTTTAGCGAAGCGTCCATTTAGCTCAAGATACTTATTAAAGTTTCATATTTTTTGTTAGTGGATACCATATTCAACATTCTGACAAAAATGTGATTGAAAGTTTCGTCCCTTTCGTTCCAGAACGCTTATTTAGGTAGATGTAATCATTTTATGTTATGGAAAGGAAGTTAAAAATTGTGACAAAAATTATGATCACCAAATTTCGTCCTTTTCGTTCTAGGACGCTTAATTAAGTAGATATAACAATTTTAGGTTTTGGCAAGAAAATAAAAAAAATTTAACAAAAAATTTGAGAATCAAACTTCATCCTTTTCATTATAGAACGTTTAATTAAATAGTTATATCCATTTTCAGTTTTGTTAAGGGTCAGAATATTTAATATCGACCTATGTAGTTTATTTTTTGCTAACATTTTTATAAGCAGTTACAAATAGGTATAATAAGATCTCGCTATCATTTTTTTGAAAAATTTTATGTGCATTTTAATTTTTAACAAAATTAAAAAATTTGTTTTTTTGTATTACAAAATTTGCAATTTCGTAAGGAACGGCTAGTCCGATTTTTGCAAAGTTTACTTTTGTAAAAAAAAATGTGTACGAAAGTTTTTTTTAAAAAACTTTTGTAGAAAAAATTCCTGCCATCCCCGATTTTCTTCAAAAAAAAAACTTTTTACATCTAAGAATTATCTCGTATAGTTATTGAAATATCTGCAATTGAAAATTAAATTATTAATTTTTTCCCTCACCGTGTGCTAGTATTTTGTAAATGTCGGTGCACAATGTGCACCGATTTCATCCGTATCGACATGCCTGGATGGACAATCAAATTTCCTATATGTCGAAAAATATTGTTCGATATACCCAATAGTACAAATAGTTATGATCACTTGAAATTATATATATTCATACTTTTTTCCTTAAAAAATTTAAAAAAATAGGATTTTTTTTTAAATGTAACTTCAAGTGGTCATAACTTTTGTACTATTGGGTATATCGATATTTCGTCATATAGAACATTTATTGCCCATCCAGACATGTTGATACGGCTGAAATCGGTGCATATTGTGCTCCGATATTTACCAAATACTAGCACACGGTAAGGAAAAAAATGAAAAATTAAATTTTCAATTGCAGATATCTTGGTAACTATGCAAGATAATTTTTAGGAGTAAGAAGGCCTCAGTTAGTAGAACACACACAAATTGAAATCGGAAGAGAAACACGAGTTACACGCGCTTGAACATTTTCTTCACCCGATGTGGCCAACTTTGAGGCCCTCTACACGCTGAAAAAAAATCGCTTCTGTAGTATATTCTCCCAAACATATTCGGCTTGAAACATATATATGTTTAGCGTACACTCTAAACATATAATATTTAGTAAACACAAAAATTATATATTTGGAAATATGCTGTTGTTTTAAACAAATCTTTGTTTCTATCCTAATATTTTGTTATTTGAGACTATTATTTTTGAAACAAAGATTTATTTGCATTTAAGTGTTACATTTTTCATCAATTAAAAATTAATTTTAAAGTTTTTTTTTTAAAAATAATAAATATTGAAAATTTAAATCGTATAATGTTGGATATACATAAATTACTTGGCGGATTGACAACAAATGATAACTTGGAATACTCACAAATTTAAAATGATCGATTTAAAATAAAAGTTAATGCTACATATGGTGTTATATCTGGGAGGTACAATTCGAATTAAAAAAAAAACATTAAATCTGAAAAAGTCAGCAAAGTTTTGAAAATCTCTTCAAATAAAATATATTTAGAAAATTTCTAAACAATAATTTTATTTGTATTTAAACACATATTTTATTTGAGAAATTTAGTTTGCAATCATATTTTGTTCTAATATATTAATATATACGTTCCAAATAAATTGTATTGGTTTTCAAATAAAATTAATTTGTTCAGAAATATATAATATTTCAAAATTTGTATTCCAAATATATTTTCTTTCGATTCAAACATATCAAAAAAGGCGATTTGGCTCCGTGTAGCTCCGCCCCTGTCTGACATATAAAACTTAACTTCTCTAACACCTCTTCATCTACCATGCCAACTTTGGTCCCAATCGGTTGTTAGGTTAAGAAACAGTTGAATTATTTCCGCTTTTTGAATTCGTAACACTGTGCAGTGTTTTGCAAAAGCAGACGAAAAATTGTCAGACTAGTCTTTGTATTTCGTCCATAACTTTTACAAATTTTGAGTCTCCCAAAAATTTGTTACTTCTCTGGATTTGTGAGAGTGCGACGAATATTCTGTGAGTTTGAAGAAAATCGAGGGGGGAGCAATTTTTTCTGCAAAGGTTTTTTGAAAAAAACTTTCCTAAAATTTTTTTTTAAAAAATTTCCAAAAAATATTTTTTTTTAAAATTTCTAAAAAAGATTTTTTACAAAAAATGCCGCAAATATCGGTTCAGCCGTTCGAGAGCAATTACAAATTTCGTAAAACATTTTTTTAACTTTTTCAAAAATTAAACTGCTCATACAATTTTTTCAAAACAAATTAAAAAACAAGTAAGAAAATTTCAGTCGGGTAAACCGACTAAGGTATACCCTCACTTTGTGAGTAATGTAATATGAAATATTAAACGTATTATTCTGTCCATATTAACGTTATAATATATTAAATTTTGGTATGATTTGGCCATTTTGTGTGGGAGGTACAAAAAGGGGCGTGGTGATAACGCCCATTTTTCATAGGGCTATAGGTACTTTAAAAGCGTTACACTGTACAAAATTGCAAGTATTTTTATTCACTGGTATTAATGTTATAAACTGTTTACTTTTGGTGCAAAATGGTAACTTAGTGTGGCAATAACGCCAATTTTTCACTGGACTGTAGGCACTTCAAAAGCGTCACACTGTGCAAAATGTTGTTGCATTTTCGTGCATTCGTACGCTCTAAACTCTTAACTTTTTGTGCAAAATGGTACCTTTGTGTGGGAGGTCCTTAAAGGGGCGTTGCAATAACGTCAATTTTTCATGGGGCTATAGACACTGTAAAATCATTACACTGTACAAAATTTCATGTATTTCTATTCAATGGTATTAATGATATAAGCTGTTAACTTTTGGTGCAAAATGGTGCATTTGTGTGGGAGGTACCAAAACGGGCGTAGCAACTTCGCTCATTTTTCTCGAGAGACAGACAGACAGACGGACGGACATTGCTCATTCGACTTAAAATAACCCAAAACGGATTTCCGCCGAACATACTTGCGGTCTTAGATCACTCCTTCGATATGTTACACTTTTTTTCTCGTCACACTAAAGTGAGGGTATAAAAATTATAGCGAGATCATGTTTTACCTATTTGTAACTGTTTATAAACATTTAGCCAAAAATAAACTACATGGGTCGATAATAAATATTCTGACCCTTAAGGAAAATTAAAAGTAAGTAAATCACAAAATTTCGTCCTTTTTGTTCTATGGCGCTATGGGACGATTATTTAAGGATATATAACCATTTTAAGTTTTGGGATGAAAATTCATAATTTTTACCAAATAATGGTGTTACAAAATTTTTACTTTTTCAGCTTATTAAAGTAATTATAGCAATTTTAATTTTCGGAAATTATAATTTTTATAATTTACAAATCATTAGTGACCACAAAATTTTGTCTTTTTCGCTCCAGTTTTGGAAAGAAAATTTAATATACCAAAAGATTAATAAATCGTGCCCTTTTCGTCTTGCGACAGGGCTTAAGGGCCTAAGGAATTATAATCATTTTAATTATTGGAAAGACAATTGTTTTGTCCAGAAAATAAGTGATAAACGCTTTAGGGCATTATGCTCTATGACCTTTATTTAGGGAGATAAAACAAAATATAGCTTGTCACAAGGTACGCTCTGGGAAATCAGAAAATGTCGTTTTGTTCGGTCTAGGGTATTAATTTAAGGAGTTAAAAACAATGTATGTTTTGGCATGTAAATAAGTGATAACAAAATGTCGCCCTTTTGGCTTGAGGATGCTTATAAAGAAGTTCTAACAACGGAGTTTGGAAACGAAATTCTACATTTTGGGAGTTAAAACTATTTTATAACGATAATATGCTACAGCAGGGATTTTTTTTCAGCGTGTACCGTTTGTCCCGGTTTTCTGTAAAAATGATGGTAAAATGGTCAATATAACAATACTTGAAATTGTTCCAACCCACTGTGCATCACATGCAAGTATAAGCTAAACTTCTGCATGAGCACGTAGTACCAGATATGACTGCAACTTTGCAAAAAATACCACATCAACGTCACTTGGTGAGGGGCAATTACACACCGTACGTACTTACGGACAAAAAAAAAGAAAAAACAAACAAACCTACATACAAATGAATCATACAGATTATTTTATGCAAGAGTGTCTCATTTCAAAATTAGATATTTTTAAGATAGTCATACAAAGATGCTCCACATTTTTATATCTGCAGGACAATTCGAGATTAGACTGGCGCTTAAGGAAAGCATTAAGATTGTTCACATTCCAAAATTGATTTCATTTCATAATCTTTGTTCACTATTTTTATACAGAACATGTATAAGTTGATCTTTTGTGAAATTTCCAATTTTGAGATGTGACACTTTTGCTCGAAATTTGTCATATGTGATATTTGTCCGTTTGTAAACAGAAGTCTTTTTTACGTGTGTTTTTGATGGTCTCGTAATTTAGCACCTTCCCTTCAAGTCCCACTTCCCTCAGCTGCACCAAATGCCCACCATAACTATTTTAAGCAATCAACGAAAACGTAGAGATTACTTTAAGTCGACATGAGTCTTATAATTAGCAATCGCTTTTGCTGGTGGCGCTGTGTGATCGGCGTTCGCCGATCGGCTTTGTAATACATTTTCAATGAATTGCTGCAACTGGAGGTGCTGCTACTGCTGTTGCTCACGTTGTTGGAGCAATTGTTGCTGGTGTTGTTATTGCTACATCCCCTTATAAAGGCTATGGTCGTCGATCGGTTGGCACTTGACGCTGTAATTAAAGCTTTGCACCAAAGTCCAAATTAACCTTTTTTGTCTTAATTCCATTATTCGGTCATATGAGTAGATACGAAATAAATGAGTGTACGGTTTTGTCTGGCGGCAATGCGAATTTCGCATGGACTGGGTAAAGGGTTTTCAAACAAGTAAGTAAAATTTAGTCGAGGAAACCAACATTGGTGTACCCTCACTTTGTGAATAATGGAATATGGTACCAGATAAGGTACGGTAGAAAGATGAAAACATTTTTCTCAGTCCATAGTCGTTGCGAATTTTGTCTACAATATAAAATATGAAAACATTTAGATGAAAGGGACAGGGACACCATTACAAATTCTCAAAATATTGGCATACATTGGTGCGTCACTCTGAGATATGGACAGAAATCGACACCTGTAGGGCAGCTAGATAAGGAAGAAGTAGAAACCATTAATGATATCCTGCTTTGTTACTGTCCTGCATTGAGTAAACGACGATGAGAAGTATCTGAGCCCATGGTACTCGTACTACCAGGGACCTCAGTTGGTGTATATGATCTGGGATCTACGGGCGCTACGTCCGTAAATAAGCATCCTAGAGCAAAAATAGCTTAGTTTGTGATAACAGATTTGTTGGTCAACATTTATAATTGCCTTTTCAAACCTTAAAATGGTTATATTTATCTTCTTAAATAATCATCCGCGAGTGTTCCTTGTTACAACTTATATTTTGACGCACATTCTGAATTTCCTTTCCAAAACTTAAATAAGCGTTTTAGCGCAGAAATGTCCAAATTGCTTATCACTTATTTTTTGGCCTACAAATTGCCTTTCCAAAACTTAAAATGGTTATAATTCCTTATATAAGCGGCCAGCAGAGAGAAGGGCGAAATTTTGTAACTCCTTAATTAAGCCAGAATGATGCAAACATTTTGCTTAGTCCATAGTCATTCCACAAGTTGCCTACAATAAAAAATACGAAAACATTTAGATGATTATTACAAAAATTATAGAAGAAACCTGATAATTGTCCGGCTTATACAGATAAACCTCCACCACTCTAAGGTTGCATCAACTGCCTTAAATGCACTCTTGATGCAAGGAGGGGCTGACCTGATCCTAATCCAGGAACCATGGTTGAGAGGAAACATGGTATGTGGGCTTAGAACGCCAGGGTTTAAGCTGCTGCAATGAACGGGTAATGGAAGATAGCAGCTAACCTTGAATTAGAAAGCTCCTATGTTTTCTTAGCCTCCGATTATATGGCACATGATACTAAGAGGCCACCCTGTGCATTGAAATCATTGGTAATCGGCAAACGAAAAGACCAAAGTGGCCTTCGGTAGCTTAGTGGTTAGTGCATTAGACTTGGATCCCGAAGGTGCTGGGTTCAACTCCCAGCCATGGCACCGGAAAAATTTAACATAAACATTTCATGTTTTCATCATAATGCAGCAGAAAATAACTCATCGGCCGCACTACCACTATAACAACATCTGATCACCCAAGTCAACATCCATTCCCTGAACAAACGAATGTTAATTTACAACCGGACAACATTGAGTAGATGAAAACAACAGAAGGTTCCCGCGATAATCGGATATATGCCGGAACGAAGTCTGTAATAGTAATAGACTTAAGGATTATCAACTCAGCGTCTCCAAGCTGCTACAACAACAACCAAAGACCTAATTTTATCTAGTGATGTCAAGGCTAAACTATGTTCATTCAGTCTACGCATTCAATATTAAGAAGGCGAACTGGGGAAAATTTAGGCCCATATTCAATAGGTCTCTTCCAAAAAGACCTGAAATGAAGATGCAAACTAATGGCAATTCGCAATGACACGTTACAAAGGGGATCTACGAACCCTATTGTCCCTATTTATTGACAACTAGGGGACGGACAGTGATCCCAGATGGGTCACCAGTTCTTGACTTTTTGGGGTCAAAGTGGTAGTTTCTTCGTCTACACTGAAAAAAAATAGTAATAAAACTAATAATGACACATTCTTATATTAAGTATGCTACCTCGGCATCAATTCAATGACAATTTTCATTAAAATAATGAAAATGTACACGTTTTTTACGAAATTTTCCTTAATATAACGTTTTTTGAATTTGAATTAATGTCTATCTAATCATTAGTTTTGTGTACGTGCTTCTTTAAATGTACGCATTTAAATTAAAGAAAAAAATCATTATTTTTGTGACAATCCGCATTATTTTAAGTAATATTTCAATACTTTTAAGGATTTTCTACATTAACACTACGACGTAGACATGTCATAGTTTTAATGCCGAATCGGACTTAATTAACAGTATGAGATATTTGAGTAATAAATTTAAGGCTATGCTCCTCTTAAAGGAAAGGCTGTCTTGGTAATAAATTTTATTATTATTGTCATTATTTTTAAGAATACATACGAGAGAATTATACAGTCTCTACCTCCCTCTCTCGCTCGGAGAATCAGTTTTGTTTGGTAATGTGTGAATCAATAATTGCTATGGAATGCTAGAAGAGAAAATAGAGAACAGTTCTGTTCTTCGTTTTCTTTTAAATCGTCAGTTATTTACAAGCGATGGAAGGAAACGGTCGTCTGTTTTCGGGACGCGGATTGTGAAAAAATTTGATTGCTGTGAATATGTAAGTATACGTGCATATTGCACCGAAAATAATTTTAATATGGGCTGTTAACAGTTATTTTTGCTAAAGCATAGCAACAACAACAAATGAAACCGTCGTGTACATGTGTGTATGCATGTGGTTATGCCGTCGGCGTCACCATCGATCTCTGTGATAAGGGAGTGCGTGTGTCATAGTTATTTTTACTGTATGTTATTTATGGCGATGTACATGCGTTTTTGAAGGAGATCTTGTTTGTAAGTCCTGTGAAGAGATTTGTGCCAAATGGATGACAAAATGTGAGTAATAGATTTTGTAATACTGAAAGAGACAATGGGAAAATGTTTAGGTACGTGAAAAATAATATTATTATCCTGAAATAAACATCTTATTGGCAATTACAAAATTACCAAAACACATTTTAATTGAAAGTATTTATTTATTAAAAATACCAGCGCATAATGCAGAAATGTAAAATTATTTGTGGCAATATAGAAATTTATTATTAATAATATGTTATACATATAACTATCTTTTTTAATTTTTTTAGTAAAACAATTTTGAGAATGGGTCTTTTGTGAGAAGAGTGGCAAATTTTACAAAATATTTCAACGTAAGTATTATATATGAACGGTTGAAATATTTCTCTTAGTTTTCAGCGTTTTCCAATTGTGATATAATAAAATTTATTTGCATTTTTTTTTGTTTATAGATAATTTTATTTGATTTATTTTCAGAAAAAATTTAATTATTTTAATTTTAGATCACGCAATATTTGAAGATAAATGTGATGGGATGAAAAATGCAGTGCTGAATGCCATTTATAAATTGCAAAAAATAAGTGAGCATACACCTACATGGGAATGTTTGAATTGAAAGGAAATAGATTTGGAAACAATATTTGTAAGTACATATTATGTATTTCTGAACAAATATATTTTATTTGAAAATCAATAAATTTTATTAATGTATTAGAACAAAATATATTTGCGAACTGACGTTCACATATAAAATACGTGTTTTCACACAAACAAAGTTATTGTTAAAAAGTTTTCCAAATATAATTTATTTAAAAAGATTTTTTCCTTTTTTGAAGTTTAGTTTAAATTTTTCCTTGATTTCGTGTTCATAATTGCTTCATAAGTACTTCATAATTAAACCTGCTGTTAGATTAGGCCCATTTGGTCCAATTTTTGTATCGTTTCCTTTATAAACGGTAATATACACGGGGCAAAATCGCCTTTTTTGATATGTTTGAATCGAAAGAAAATATACTTGGAACAGACATTTTTAAATATTATATATTTTCGAGCAAATACATTTTATTTGAAAATCAATAAAATATGTTTAGAACCCATATGTTAATATATTGGAATAATATATATTTGCGAACTAATTTTCTCAAATAAAATATGTGTTTAAATACAAATAAAATTATTGTTTATGAATATTTCCAAATATATTTTATTAAAAAAAAAAGATTTTCAAAACTTTGCTGAATTTTTCGAATTATAGTTTTAATTTTTTCCTTGTTTTCGAATTATGCATTCCTATTAAAAATGGCATACTTACATTAATTTCTGTTTGAAACCACTTATTTTTATTTTCTAACTATTCCAAGTCATTATTTTCAATTATAAAGAAATTTTACTAACATTAAAAATTTCTAAAAATTACCTTTAAAACAAGCAAATAGATCTTTGTTTGGGAAATAACATATCCAAATAAAAAATATTAGGATGTAAACATAGTTTTGTTTAGAACAACATCCTCCCAAACATATAATATTTGTTTGTGTCAAATATTATTTATTTGGAGTGCTCCCTAAAAATATTTATGTTTCAAGCAGAATATGTTTGGGACAATATACTTCAGAGCCGATTTTTTTTCAGCGTGTATGTATTTGTCCAAGGGATATTTTTGATTTACTAAAATCAAAATAATAAGCGTTTTTGCTCAAAAATAATTGTAAATAAGCTGCTTTCTTTTCACGAAGTATTGAATAAAAATAAATATAAAATATTGTCTTTCGTATTCATTTTATATGAAAAATGTAATGTTGACCAAATGGACTCTTAATCTAGGATTCGTACAGATTTGCTAATCTAACACCAGGGTTAAGAATGTCATAAGAGCAGCATTAGCTTTTGTTTTACAGAAGTAATTTTTAATAAGTTTTTGTAGTTTTGTTTGCTAACAAACCTTAAGATTTTAAAATCTAAGTCACGATTGATTTTTTTGAGAAAATTATTTTTGATAACTCAATTTATATGAAAAATTTCACTTTCGCCACTTTCAAAACAATCAGTTTCTATTGTTAATAATATCTTACATAAATATGTTTTTTAACTTTTAGTACAGCAAATTTTGTATGGATCTATTATGAGAATTTGTGTCGTAGAAGAGTGACTAAATATTTCAGTGTAAGTAAGTATATTCCAAAGATTTTAATATATTTCAACATTTTGTGACCGTTATATGATAACATTTATTTTAATACTTTATTCTATTATTTTTACTATACTATATTCAATTTATTTTTATTTTAGTTCGCGCAATTGAACTTTATTTGGATATATGAAAAATGCAGTGGGGAAATAAAAATGTACAAATTGCAGGAAAGGAGTGAGCATCCAAACTATATGATATAATAATATAATATTTGTTTTATATCATTTCTATTTAAATTCCAGCCAAATTCTAGGTTAAAAATCATTATGGTCGGTTCCGATAAAAATTGTTCATGGAAAACAAATAGAGAAACGAATCCCGCTATAGAATCGATACATAACAATACAATATTCGAATAAAAGTCAAACTTCATAGTGTGTTGGCCGATTTGTCTTTATACAATTACATATTGTTTTAAATTAAAATGTTCAAGGTTATCCGTAATATGTAATATATTTTTTTGTATTTTCCAATATAAAATATAACAAATAAAATATTTATTTAGAAAGATAAAGTGTTGTGTTATTGAATTTTCTATGAATAGTAAATGATTTCAAAGAAAATGATTCATTTAAAAGAGTAACATTATAATCAATATAATGTAACGAATTTTCCATACATATTTAAAAAAACTGTATTTAAATTCATGTATGCCTTAAATTAATTACCAGTATATTCTTATATCAAGGACAAACATTTTAAATTTTATTATGATAATGTTTTAAATTATATGATATTTTACTAAAAATAAGCACGCGCCATACTTACATTTACGCAAAAATGTGCTTATTTTAAGACCAAACTTAATTAGTTCTATTACCCAAAATTCTTAATTCTATGAAATGCATCCTCAAAACAAATACTATTCACGTCTTTAAATTAACTATAAAACCTTCTTATTTTTATAGCGATTGTCTTTGGCTCGAAATCATTGCCGAAATCTTAAACTTTACGAAAAATTCATTGATTATCAGTACGTTTTTTTTTAGTGTACGCTGTCTGACCAGAGTCTATAATCTGGTACCATCGGAGTCAGGAGCCGCTGGAACTTCTGTTCCATCCTGTTGGTATGGTTCCTTCGGGGGCATCATGGTGGTTGTGGTTTAAACCTAAATCGCTGGGAGACTATACTCGTAGTTTCCAATGTGGAGCTGCATATCAATGCCATGACCCATACAATGTTAAAGAGTATTAGATGGACTCCGTTTCTAACCAAGGAGGAGGGAAAAAGTGTCCAAAAGCACGGAATTGATTGGTACTCATCCACAAAGTGTTTGGCGGCATTGGTCGACGCATCATATTTACCCGTGTGTTAAGAGCATAGTGGAGTTTAGCCTAACTGCAGGAATTCACCTAAATCTACAATACCGACTGACTCGTTACAAGAAGAATCCTATAGTCCCTATGTATTCCCAGGTTGGGAACTGGACAGTGATCCCAGATGGGTCACCAGTCCTCCTTTTGGGGTTCTAACTGGTAATACCTTCGGCTACGTGGTCTGACAATAGTCTTTAATCTGGTACCACGGGAGTCAGGAACTCCACCGGAACTTAGGTTCTGGCCTGACTATTGGTGTGGTCCCTTCGGGGGGTTCGTGGTGGCTGTGTTTGAAACCAAAATTACAGGGAGAGAACAGCCTCGAATGTGGAGTTACAAACCAACATAGTGCCATGGTCCATAGAATGGTAGAGAGTATTAAATGGGCTTCGCTCCTAACCAAGGAGGAGGGAAAAAGTGTCCAAAAGCACGGAATTGATTGGTACTCACTCACATAGTATGTGGGGCATTGGTCGACGCATCGTATTCACCCGGGTGTTAACAAGTTTGAAATTCCCGTCTTTGAAAGGGTAAAATACTTAGAAATTTGACTAGACAGGAAGTTGAACGTGGAACCAAACATTCTGGAAAGAGCAAAGAAGGCTGTGTTAGGGCTATATACCTGGAAAAGGGTAATAGGGAATAAACCTCTGCAATGAATGTCTTGAACGGCCTTTCAAGACATTCAGTTGTTTACCAAATACTTACTGCCACACACTCTATTTCGACAAAACAAATGAATGAGTGAAGAGAACAGTAACCGCCATACAGGTTTCAAATCAAATAAGTAACAAGACAATGGAGAAGTATACTCATTCAATCACTGTACACCAAAACAAAAATACTCGATTTCAGTGTACACTGCACTACTGTACTCATTGTCATTGCAAAGAGAGACGCAACAACAAAGAGCGACGGACCGCCTTAGACATTTATTGATTTTGAGATGTAAATACACTGGTGTACATACTGAAGAAATAGAAAACAGCAGTGTACTCGCTTCATTATACTCATCGTTTGACGAATTGAAACGAATATAAAGAATACAACAACCGAACGAGCAGAGTACACGACTAGATTGTAAACATCAAACAGTGCGAAGTGTTTGTTTTTTTTTCGATCATTCTATGGTAGCGTCAATCGAGTAAAAAATACAATAGGCGTGTTTTCGTTACAGCATAGGTGCTTAATTTGTATGGGGAGCTAAGTACTTTTAAGCATTATTAGTTCCCGATGAAGTTTGGTGCTTGTGTTCCTGTCTTAATCGAGTATGGTGTTGCCAGATTGGGCATCCTATATTTCACAGTATGGCATCTCATTTTTGGAGAGATTGTTGTCAATTATTGTGAATTAACGGGAAGAAGAAGAACAAAAATGGAAAAATATTTTAATATTTGCAAAAAGAGTGTAAACAATTGAACATAGAATATTAAATTTATGTTTTATAAATACATTTCACGAATTGTTTGTCTGTTTCGCACTGTTATTTCTTCAAACTCATGGCACCATTGCTACCAGATAGTGAAAATCCGCCACTTACTGCTTATGCGGAAGTTAGTGGAAGTCGGTTGTTTTCGTTGCAAAGTGCTAAACTAAAATCGCTAGCTTGTAACGAAAACATGCCTAATGTTTCAGTGTGCAGACGAAGAAATGAATGTCTTGATGCAGAGGTTTAATAGGGAAACACTGGGCTCTGAAGCAGCGTATAGTTTATTGGTTGTATATGGTAGTAGCCAGACCGCTGATAATGCTGTACGGCATTGCCGTCTGGTGGACAGGAGTGCATAAATCCATCTTCTGCGCGATACTAAACAAAGTCCAGCAAATGTCTGCTATATGTCTCACTATGCGCTGAAAACGACACCAACTTAGTCACTAAGTACTATACTACATTTAATGCCGCTAGATATTATAGCAATGCAATAAGCCGCATGTACTGCGATTAGGGAACTGTCACTGTGATCAGGAAATGGCTAAGGAAATAGAGTCATTATACGAGACACAACGCTTGACCTTCCGGGATTTGTTCATTGTACTATGACTGAATCACTTTTTGACAAGAAGTATCTCATTCTTATACCTTATAAATCAGAATGGAATGGTCATATCGCAGGATATAGGAGACGGTTCCAAACTCAATAGCCGAGCTGTAATGTTTACCAGGCAGAAATCGCATCTATTAAAAGGATAGCGGAATGGCTGAAAATTAATGTTCTGAACAATTTCGGTATTAATATTTTCTCTAATAGTCAGGCTGCATTTGCAAGACTAGTTTGATGTCTTTTCATAGGAACTTGAGCTGTCATGTTTACCAGGCAAAAATCGTATATACACCCAGGAAAATAATTGGTTGGAATTCGATAGTAACAATTAAGATATAGTACTAGCAACAAAAAGTATGTTGCCTACACCGTGTGTCGGTTGTATTTATATATAAATTGTTGAAACAACTATAATAACATGGATACGATCAAATAAAAATGCTTGCAACTAAATCGATGGTTGTATCAATCGAATTAAGATTGTTTTTTTCATTGACACTCGGTTAGTTGTGGTAACAAATTTTAAACTTACATTATAGTACCATATGATCGATTTTTGGTTGTGACAACCAATGTTTTATTCTTGACAACAGAAATTGTATCAATAGACCAAATATTATTATTGAAACGAATAATTGGTTACAACAACAGAAAAATATTAATAAATAATAGTTTTTTGGTTATCGCAATCATTTTTGGAAATATTACAACCGAAAGATGGTTGCTGTTCTTTTGCTGATACATGACAAACAAAAAATAAAATTACTCGACATAGATAAATCTTCAACATTTTGTTCAAGAGCGGTATATGTAGTCAAAAATAATCTCGTGTGGATAATAATGTGTGGAATGCAGAATATGTTGAGCAAAATGTTTTACATTAATAACAGAATGAAAGCAACAATCATGAAATTGAAAGCACAGTGTTAAGCGATATTTGCATAAATGTGTTTTTTTTTCGTGTACTAAAATTTGTATCAAATATTTCCACATCTCATAATAGCGATGAATTTGTAATAGGGGATTTTTATTTTTGTTATGAATTGTTTGGTTTTTTGTTCAATACATAAAATAAAAATTAATGAATTTTTTTTTTAATTAATTGTCGGTAGTATATGACGGAAAAATTGTCAGAACAACCAATTATTTAAAACAGTTGGTTGTGGCAACATTCAACAGATAATCTTTGCCAACATGAAAGCAGAAGTATACCACAACCAATATGTTGGTTGTCCTGATGGAATCGCATGGTAGTAGACAGAACTACCAAAATTCGGTTGGCAAATAATTCGGTTGAGGCAATCAAACCGAATTCTGTGTGTATTAAAAAAGTAGCGGAATGGCTGAAAATTAATGCTCTGAACAAAGTCACTATTAATATTTGCTCTTATAGTTAGGCCGTACTTGCAAGACTAGTAAACACCTTATATGCTCCAAGGGATCTGGAATATGCGGACGATCTGCAAGCTCTTATTGGGAAATACGATGGCGGTCCCAAAATTGGCCGACCTGATAGATAGATGGCAGTAGTAGTTTGAAAAACAAAACACTTTCGTGAAAAGTGGCAACCTTCTAAAACATATGTTTCAAGTTTCAAGGCGCCACGTTGTTTAGCTTTTTTTAAGCACTCAAAAGAAAACGATCTCAGTGAATTTGTAAACATGGAAAAAGTTGGTCACCGATATGTAATACTTTACTTTAATTTGAAAGATCTCTGTCCAACCAATACTAAAACCGAGCTAATTTCTACTTTGGGTGAGTCTGACCCTTAGTTTACATCTACATATGAAATATTGGGAGGCAGAGTTTGAACGTGCCTTACGAGCTGCCAAGACGAACACCGTAGTGTTCAACCAATTGAGGTGATCACCGATATGTAATACTTTACTTTAATTTGAAAGATCTCTGTCCAGCCAATATTAAAACCGAGCTAATTTCTACTTTGGGTGTGTCTGATAATTAGTTTACATCTATAAAATATTAGGAGGCAGAGTTTGAACGTGCCTTACGAGCTGCCAAGACGAACACGGTAGTGTTCAACCAACTGAGGTGTCCACGCCAGAAATAGTTAAACAAATTTCAGAAAATAGTATTAGATGACCGTCGGCTAAAGGTTCGTGAGCTATCTGAAGTCAAGTGCTATACATTGCATATTAACGGAAAATTTGATGATGAGAAAGCGGTGCACAAGATGGGTGCTACGTTTGCTCACAAACAAGACAATACAACAGTTCCTTCGCCAGATTTAGGTCCATCGGATTATTTTTTGTTTCCAAACTTAAAAAATTTACACCGCATATTGACGGAAAATTTGATGAAGAGAAAGCTGTGCGCAAGATGGTTGCCGCGTTTGCTCACAATCAAGAAAATGCAACAGTTCATTCGCTAGAATTAGCTCCCTCGGAATATTTTTTTTTTCAAACTAAAAAAGTTTCTGCGGAGAATGATGTGCCAGTAATGAAGAGGTGAATGTTGCGGTTGATGACTATTTTCAGGATCTAGACAGATCTTACTATAAACAGGGTATCGAAGCTATTGAAATCGCTGGAAAAGAGTGTATCGAGCTAAAAGGAGATTATATTTAGAAATAAAGACAAATAAATACAGCCAAATATGTTGTGTTTTCTTTGTTAGATCGGCTAATTTTTGGGACCGCCCTCGCAGATACTTCAAACTCATTGTAAAATAATACATAGGTGGAACACCTCCAGAAAACGTGAACAAAAGTCAGGCAAAAATAAATTCTAATAAAAATGAACAGATCTAATTTTATTACCCTTTACTCAATTGTCTTGAAACTGTTTGTGTGCATTATTTGTTACACATGCGCAGTTATTTCTCAATTTGTTAACATTTGCAAAGGTAACAAACACCCGAACTAACTACTTAAATAGAACTGCCGGTGAACAAACGAACGAACGAATAGGACAAGACAACATAACACATGTGAAGTATCAGTTTTGGGTATATTTTGAGTGACAGGTCCGTTGACGTCGTACAAGTCGCCGTCGTCGCTGATGCTAACATTATGTGAAGCATTTCATTTAGTCGGAGTTAAGTTGTTTCATCGCACCAGTCGCCTTAGCACTGAATTACCGACTGACTGACTGATAGACAATATCTTCTTAGCGTTAAAGGCAAAGGCGAGTTGAATACAGTTCAATCTCCACCATTTACCTCTACGAAAATTAAAAACGGTTTTGATTTTCTATTTCGATTTTTATCTCTTAACATTTTCATGCAAATTGCTTATTTCCGCTAAATCTCTGGCATTCGGTTAGTTAATCGATTTGCAGCTAATTCTTGATGATTTCTAGCGTAGAAATCGATTCAAAAGATCTGATCGTATCTGCATGAGTCTCAATTGCCTTTTATTAATTGTTATCTATCGAGTATCAAGAAAATTGCTCGTGGAATAAATATATTTTTAGCACAAAAAGAATAATGAAATAATAGTCAGAGGACAGAACAAGTAAACAATTTTCAGGCGGTTAAACCAACTGAAATATTCCCTCACCTTCAGAAGAACGTAATAATATTTAATTTGTTATATTCTATAAGATGTGACAGAAAAGGTAGGGAAAAATATCCAGATTTTCTCAAACTACAGTTCTCCCAGAAAAAATTACATTTTTTGTTGGACTACAGTTTTTAGGAAATTGGGAAGAAATTGATTTTTTTTGAGACTACAGCTCTTACAGAGGTCTAGCTGATAACGAATTTGGAGAATTTTCTTACAGAGCTATACCTAGATAACGAATTTGGAGAATTTTAGTTTATAAGGAAGCTACCAGAAGAACTAGATTTTGGACACAATGTTATCACATGAATAAGACGTAATCTTAGGACAACTAATTTCGAGTTTCTAATAGATATATGTATATCATATAAAAACAGACTTAGCATGAACGTACACACAAATACTAATACTAATCCAAATACCAATTCAGCAATTTTTCTGCGCGTACATCTTTCATTTCCGCAATATTTGTAAACATTTTCAACCCTTAGCAAATATCACGCTAAACCTAATAAAACGACTCAAGAAAAAACTGCAACGTCAGACACTTCATCTATAAATGGCTATCAGATAGCCTATCGAAACCAAATGTCACAAAATGTTCAACCCCCTTAATGACCATAAAACACTTGTAGTCTGTGATAAAAATATTAAAAATTTCGCACAAAAAATCCATAATTCGTTTTAGTTCTCAAAATGAAATATTAATTTCGATTTACAATCGAGCGACACCAGCGCCACCCGCCCAATCATCCACCACTTACTGCGGCAGTCCATGCGACCACTGAGCAAATTACAGAGATCCAGAATATGAAGAACAAATACTTAATATGCGAAACCAATCATGACATGTGCCAACATCGTTGTCCTCCTCATCATCATCCCACAGCTCGTGGTAAAGGCTGAGAGAGAGATATGGGAATTGCGAACAGGAGAATACAGCCCAGGATGACTATATAATCTATTCCGACAGTCGTACGAGTATTTGTATTAAGACATAAAATTTCATTTTTACCATCTGTCATAATCGACTTTTAAGTCATTTATTCCGAGTGTCTGGACAAAAATATACACACGAAGAGATATGTGTATTCTATATGGTCGGATGGGGTATTGTAAACGTCCTACATCCATCTTTATGTTTATACATTGCGGCTGCGACAGCAGAGCGAAAAAGCAATTTAATCTTTGTAATATTCCCCAAAGACTGACTGAAAATCAACGACGACGTACGGAGGAGGATATGGAAGGCAGTTGGTGAGGGCTTAAGAAGCGCAACAGCAGTAATCGAACTCTAGTAAAACGAAAACGTTCTAAATTGCCAGCACAATTAGTAAACGTCTGGTCAATTTCTACATTCAACGCCGTATGTTTGTTTAATAAAGCTGGGGTGTACAACTGTCGGGCCGTCAGAAAATTGGAAAGTGTCCCTACACAATACTGCAATACTACAATACAACAACACCACAATACTGCAATACAACAACACCACAATACTACAATACTGCAATACTACAATACAACAACACCGCAATACTACAATACAACAACACCGCAATACTACAATACAACAACACCGCAATACTACAATACTACAATACTACAATACTACAATACTACAATACTACAATACTACAATACTACAATACTACAATACTACAATACTACAATACTACAATACTACAATACTACAATACTACAATACTACAATACTACAATACTACAATACTACAATACTACAATACTACAATACTACAATACTACAATACTACAATACTACAATACTACACCACTACAATACTACAATACAACAACACCACATTACTACAATACTGCAATACTACAATACAACAACACCACAATACTACAATACTACAATACTACAATACTACAATACTACAATACTACAATACTACAATACTACAATGCTACAATACTACAATACTACAATACTACAATACTACAATACTACAATACTACAATACTACAATACTACAATACTACAATACTACAATACTACAATACTACAATACTACAATACTACAATACTACAATACTACAATACTACAATACTACAATACTACAATACTACAATACTACAATACTACAATACTACAATACTACAATACTACAATACTACAATACTACAATACTACAATACTACAATACTACAATACTACAATACTACAATACTACAATACTACAATACTACAATACTACAATACTACAATACTACAATACTACAATACTACAATACTACAATACTACAATACTACAATACTACAATACTACAATACTACAATACTACAATACTACAATACTACAATACTACAATACTACAATACTACAATACTACAATACAACAATACTACAATACTGCAATACTACAAACATGAATAAAATACAAATTATTTAGGGAATTATTGTCATTTCTTTTTATGTATTTTTAGTATGTCCCGATGACGTCGCCAGCCCATAAGCCGCACCAAACGAACTGGGCGAGCATGCACAGGTTTGCTGATCAAAAAAACATCACGAAGTGCACGAAATGCATTTTGATTTGAACGCCCATTTTCGTAAAGAGGCTTAAAAGCTTTAACTTGCTCGATTGTGTATCTTTCCATGGTTCAAATTGAGTTAGTCTGAAATTTAGAAATGTCAAATGAAATGCTGAACGACGTTTGGGTGTGGTTCACATTCAACATCGGCCCTTACAATTTAACCACCCTTTAGTACCAAAATTAATTAGCTCACAATTTTATTTTTTTACGCCTCACAAATTGAGAAAATCCTACGAAACCAATTTCCCCATATCTAGTACAGCAGTAATCTTTTACATTGACTATTGACTGAGAAAGGCTGAGCAAAATATTTCCGTAGTTCTAAAATCTCCCGCGGAAAATATACAGTTAAGATTTAAGTCTCTGTTATCCCTTCACAATGTAACTTATGTTTCTGCGAATAAAATATAATTTTTTTTCCATTCTACAATGTATTTTGCCAGGACCGCCCATCTTCCCACCCAAAGGTTGGACATCCAGGCTTTAAAATAAAAATTTTGACTTGCCTCAGTTTCAAACAAAACCCCATCAACGCGTACTCGAATTTAACTTCTGTTAGCATCTTCGAAATAAGAGAAGACGAGCCATATGAAGTTATTAAACGCCGTAAAAAAATGAAGTATCCATATGAATGGCAATGGTCCATATGGACGAATATTCATATTCTGCAGTTGTTCATATGTATAATGCGATTGGTGTGGGTAGTGTGTGTATTTGTGTGTGATAACATTATTCCCCCCATCCCATATAAAACATATATGTATATATAGGGTTGAATTTCATGTCATAAGCCAACAATCTGCCAACTATTGCCACTGTATCTTTTGCTACTGTTTCTGGTAACTCCAAACCAAAACGTCCGTCTGTCCGTCCATCTGTCTGTCTGTCGTCCGTCCGTTTTCCCGTCCATCCACAGATACTCGCATCATCCACTCGCAACAAAATAGTGTGGATTGCTCGAGTGTGCTTATCTCGTGGACATTACGTGTGTTCGTGTCGTAAACAAAAAACAAAAACCCAAAGGAAGCTGAACAGTAGCAGTGGCAGACGACCGGTGTTAGTGGGCTACGCGCGCATTGCCGTCCCGTCCGTGTGTGTGATGGAATATAAAATATGACACCTCAATTTTTGTGATAGTGGCACCAACCACACCACTCTTTCCCTCCTCACAAACCCATTGAGATGCCAGCGTAGGATAAGAGCAGTGGCAAGAGTTGAAAGTCTTGCCATTACAAAAACCTCCCATCCGGTTGCATAAATAAATTATCAACTTTGACATTTCCGTAGGAGAAAAAAAACAACGCACAAGATGAAGATAATTTCCCCAAGGATATGTTAAGGGTTCAGTTTAATATTTCATACGTGTTTCATTTGAATTTTCGACAAATTTTGTTTTTTTTTGTGGGGGTTAAATGAACATTTTTATAAATGAAGTTATCAAAAGGTTTGAATCTTCGACCCAAACAAGTTGAGTTGTTAGAGCTTTGATGGATATACGGGTAGTGAAGATTCAAATGTAAAGTATTTTTTATATAAACTTTTTTTAGACATCTTATAAATTCCAAAAATCTACATTTTTATTTATGAGCCGTAAGCAGATAGGAAGGGTAGGAAGGCTGGAAAGAGTGATCGAAAATTGGATCTTTCGAATGGATCGCCTTCAGCTCAGTCGCATATATTCTGACATATACTTGAAGAATTATATGTCAGAAATTGTTCTTTTGGGCCATAATAAATATTCTGATATCGAATTATATTTTAAGATTTTAATTGTATGTTAACAAAGTTGATAACAATATAATATTATAACAAGTAAGAAAGTTCAGTCGGGTAAACCGACTTATGAATCCCCTCACCAAAAAATATTAGTAAATTTATTTATTTGTTTGTTTTAATTAAATTCTTGTTATCAATTTACATTGCATTTAATATCTTTAAAGTATGTACTGGTATTAAAGTTGAAAGCTGTTTTTTTGGTACAAAATGGTTCATTTGTGTTAGAGGTACCACAAGAGGCGTCCCAATAACGGTTACTTTCCTCTGGACTCTAGGTACTATAAATGCAGTACACTGTACAAAATGTCAAGTATTTATATGCACTGGTATTAAAGCTAAAAGCTTTTTTTTGGTACAAAATGATCCATTTGTGTGAGAGGTTCTAAAAGAGGCATGCCAATAACGCCCATTTTTCTCTGGACTTTAGGTACTATTAAAGCATTACACTGTACAAAATTTTAAGTCTTTGTATGCACTGGTAATAAAGTTATAAGCTATTAACCATTGGTTCAAAATTTTCCATTTGTGTGGGAGGTACCAAAAGGGACGTGGCAACTTCGCCCGTTTTTCTCGAGGTAACAGTGACTTATAAGCTAACACTATGTGTAGAATTTCAGAGGATTCAAATAAGTAGTATAGAAGTTATTAAATAAACAATATTTCACTAAATGTTAACCCTTTATGGGGTAGGTACTAGAAAGAGTCGACCAATATGGCGCATCTTCGATATAGAAGAAAATATTACCTCATACCAAATTTGAAGTCAATCGGTTACTCCTTTCGAGAGTTATCGTGCGCACCAGCCAGCAGATAGACAGACAGACGGCCGGACGGACATTGCTCATTCGACTTAAAATGACCCAAAACGGATAACCGCCGAACATACTTAGGGTTTCAGGTCACTCCTACGATGTGTTACACTTTTGGCTCGTAGCAAATGATATATACCCTCCTCTCTAGAATGAGGGGATAACCAGTCAGCTATGCCGAAATTTAATAAAGGGTGGTTAAATTGTAAGGGCCGATGTTGAATGTGAACCACACCGAAACGTCAAGTTTTTTTCTGCATTTCATTTGACATTTCTCAATTTCAGACTAACTCAAGTTGAACCATGGAAAGATACACAATCGAGCAATGTGTTAAATGTTTTTAGCCTTTTTATGGCGTTCAAATCAAAATGCATTTCGTGCACTTCGTGATGTTTTTTTGATCAGCATAATCGACCAAACAATCGGGAGAATTGTGCGCAAACTTCGGCAAACCGGGTCTGTAGGAGATGTGAAAACACCTGTGCATGCTCGCCCAGTTTGGTGCGGCTTATGGGCTGGCGACGTCATCGGGCCATCACATGTTCTTCGCCGATAGTTTGTTCCAAATATAATTGAACCATACCAATATTATCATAATAAAAGCAGTAAGGAAAGGCTAAAGTCGTGCGGGCCGACTATATAATACCCTACACCACTCTCGTAATATTGAATAACTCTGATATATAAATTTTGTAATTCATATATAAATTGTTTACATAAATTTACTTTTGGGACATTTTATACTTAAATAATACCCTGTACCACAGTGTGGTGTAGGGTATAAAAACGATTGGATCTAAAGAGCCAAATCGGATAAAACATATGTATATATGGGAGCTATAGCTAAATCTTAACCGATTTTTTTATTTCCGGCAACGTTGGTTCAAGGATCAAGAAACTCTACCATTCTAAATTTCAAAACGATTGGATGTAAAATATAGCTTCTATAGAACTAAAGGGCCAAATCGGACGAAACATATATATGGGAGCTATAGCTAAATCTTAACCGATTTTCTTCAAATTCGGCAATGTTAGTTCATGGATCAAGATGCTCTACTATTCTAAATTTCAAAATGATTGGATGTAAAATACAGCTTCTACAGGACTAAAGAGCAAAATCGGACGAAACATATATATGGGAGCTATAGCTAAATCTTAACCGATTTTCTTCAAATTCGGTAGCCTTGGTTCACGGATCAAGAAACTCTACCATTCTAAATTTCAAAATGATTGGATGTAAAATACAGCTTCTATAGGACTAAAGGGCCAAATCGGACGAAACATATATATGGGAGCTATAGCTAAATCTTAACCGATTTCAACCAAATTCAACAGCGATCTTAACAGCTGCGAAATACTCTAAACTGCAAAATTTCAGAACGATCGGAGTGAAATTGCGACCTGTAGTCGACGAACAACTTCACATGGACAGACGGACGGACGGACAGACATGGTTAAATCGACTCAGCTAGTGATTCTGAGTCGATCGGTATACTTTAAGGTGGGTCTAGCTGTGTTATTTTCAGGTGTTACAAACATCTGCCGTGAAACAAACTTATAATACCCTGTACCACAGTGTGGTGTAGGGTATAAAGAAATGACAATAATTTACTAAATAATTTGTGTTTTATTCAAAATCAACATCGGCCCTTAAAATTTAACCACCCTTTATAATACTTTCAATTGAAAGTAAAACCGAGCCAGATTCTACTCTTGGGGAGTCTGCTCCTCCGTTTACAACTATAAAATATTGGATGGCAGACTGTAAAAGTGCTGTCAAGACGAACACCGTAGTGGTGGACCAATTAAGGTGTCCATTCACGCCAGAAATAGTTAAACAAATCCACAAAATGGTATTGCAGGTTCGTGGGCTATCTGAAGTCAAAGTCATTGCAAAAAGTGCTATACATCGCATATTGACGGAATGTTTGATGATGAGAAAACTGTGCACAAGATGGGTGCCGCGTTTGCTCACGATCTTGACACCCATGAGCAATATTTTAGCTCTCGTTAAGATCTATATTTTTGCCATTGACCGATTGTGGCTATGTGCCACACAGCAAATGAAACAATTGAATTGTTGCGAGAAAAGTTTGGAGATTCGATTATTTCAAGAAATTGTGATATTGAATGGCCTCCAAGAAGTTGAGATTTAACACCATTAGACTATTCCTTGTGGGGTTATTTGAAGTCATTGGTCTTTCGAAATAAACCAGACTCTCTTCAAGCTTTACAAGTCAATATTGAACTTGCCATTCATGACATTCGTCTTGATGTAGTGGAAAAAGTGCTCGAAAATTGGGTTCATCGAATTCGTTCGTGCAGAAGAAGTCGTGGAGGCCTTTTGAATGACGTTTTATTTAGAACTTAATTTTATCGATTGTAACGGGTTTTCCAACAAGAGGTGTTATTTTGAATCACCCGGTCTTTCGGTAGCTGTCACTTTTGAAGCTTTTATTCTTTGACAGTTGACAAGTAGAAACTACGCCATCACCAAAAATGGAACGATACACGATTCAACAACGCATTGAAATTATTAAAATTCGAAAAATCATCTTGACTGATGAGGCCCATTTCTACTTCGGTGGCTACGTCAACAAGCAAAAGTGTCGCATCTGGGGCTCGGAAAACCCAAGAGTTATTGTTGAGAAGCCTCTGCATCCTCAACGTGTGACTGTTTGGTGCGGTTTATGGTTCGGCGGGGTCATTGGACCTTAGTTTTTCGAAAATGAGGTTGGATCAACAGTTACGGTGAATGGATTGCGCTATCGAGAGATGATTAATGATTTTTTATGGTCGGAGTTGGATGGTACTGATCTGGACAATGTTTACTTTCAACAAGACGGCGCTACATGCCACACAAGCAACGAACTCATTGCTCTATTACGGGAAAAGTTTCCGGACCGTATTATCTCTCGAAGAAGTGATCATAATTGGCCAACGTGATCTTGTGATTTAACACCTTGCGACTTCTTCCTTTGGGGCCACGTGAAAGATAAGGTCTACGCCAACAGCCCAGCAACGATTCAAGACTCAAAGATAGAATTCGTGAGGCTATCGAGGACATAGGGCAGCCACTTTGCGATTTGGTTATGGAAAATTTCATGAAAAGGATATGGTCCTGTAAGCGTGGTCGTGGTGGCCATTTGGCTGATGTTGTTTTTCATTATTAACGGCATACCTTCCTCTTTATTATGAAATAAACATCCGATCATTTATCTCAAAAAATGGCATTTTCTTTGAATACCGAAATAACACCTCTTGTAGGAAAACTCTTGTTGGAAAACCCCATTAAATAAAAAACGTTTGAATTTCCTTAACAAGAAGTGTGTTTTTTTTCAAAGAAATCATTTAACCCTTATTGGAAAACCCTCTACACCATATGGATACCTGATAGATAGGGACAACATTACAAATTCTCGAAGAATTTGCATATATAATGGTGCGCCACTTTCCTCATGCAAGCTTTGGAATTGGCAAGAGTCAGCCCAATGAGAGATGGACATTATTCGACATCTGTAGATAGCTAGATACATCTGGCTAAAATACAACTTAAGAATGTCAAAATATCTCCTCGCTCAGTAATATCAGTTCCGACGGAACATTGACTGTTCGGCTAACATGCCAGGAGGTTGAGAACTGAGTGCAGTGACTTCTGCAGAAGCTGCGAATATGAGAAGGAAGTGGAGAGCACTAAGCACCTGCTTTGTTACTGCCCAGCACTGAGTAAACAATTGACGCATATCAGAGAATGTGGCTGGAAGATACTGAAGAACTTCGTGTCAAGCACTGATTTCCTATAACTCTGAAGGTTTACAAAAAAAATAGCATAAATGAGAAGCGCATAACAGGCCGATCCACTGGCTTAAGTGTATGTCCATGGATATGGAACGTTTAAAACTACTCTACTCGCTTTCAATCTAACCAAACATATGCATAAAGAGGAATATATCAAGTTAATTTAATGAAGAATGATTCTTAGTTCTAAATAACGCAACACAGTACAACACATGATTTTGGGACTCTATTCTGAGAATTGGACGTAAAAGTAGCCCGAAAAATAAGAACTTCTGCATCATTCGTTCAGTCGAGTTGGCTAATTAATAATTTAATGGCCATACGAATTTTTTGCTCAATGTGGATTTTTTGCACTTTTTCTATATTTTTCTCTGGTATACCTTAGGGAATATCTCTTTTGTGTCTGAAGCAAAGTTGTAGATATTGAACAGGAGAAAAAAGTGCGGAACAAACCTACACGAAAAAAGTGCATAGTATACCTTAAAATTCAAAAAACTTCTCTTACGCAGGTGCCTCAATAATAAATCTATATATTTGTTTCGTCTGACTTTTTTTTTAAATACAAATAATCGCTAAACTGATAGTTAGATATGCGTTCCGTTAATCAAAAAAACTATAACGAAATAAATTAAACAATCAAAGCCAAATCTTTTTCTAGTGGACAGGCACATGTACTATCGTGCCACAAAATACCATCCAGGAAATCGTCTCGATTATTTGACGACGTTCTTAATAAATTAATCATTGTAATCTTTTAACACACAAAAGAAACATAAGAATGTACTTAAATTGCCAACACCTGTGCGCCATGAGGAGGACAACCTTATCGGAATGTACTTAATTTCTGGGACAATATGGGCAAATACACACGGGCAATAAACTCCCTAGAGCTTTTAATGGAAAACAATCTCAACGAAATAAAAAAAAAAAAAAGAACAATGCGCAGACTTCAAATAATTTTTGCCGAGTACATTTTTATTTTTTTGAAATTTCATGCATTACTTTTCATAGTTTCAAATGATTAATCAATAACGACAAAGTACTCATTGTTGTACTTATTGTATATATATCGGAGTAGTCACAATTGTTATCAGGTGCGGTGCACCCAAGTACGAGTATGAATGGCCGTAACGTACCCCGTAAAAATACTTGATAATTATGTGTACTTGAATCAATGGGCAGAGTCAGTTGCTTCGTTTCGTAAATATTGACATAAAAAAAGAAACGTTAGCAATCAGAAGAACAAAAACTGAATGAAAGATAAGTTTAGACTTATTTTAAATAAGTGATCAAAATAAAGGCATACGAGACTGTTCCTTTGTCTCAGGTGTGAAGTGGTGGATCCATGTTACAACCTTGGTTAAGTAGTGACACAAACACTCGGCGCTGTCATTTTTGAGCTAGCTCATGCACCTTCAACCGACAATCATCCAATACCATTTTTCGGGTTCTCTTAACCGTTTCTGTTTTGGACACCTCAATTGGTGGACCACTACGGTGTTCGTCTTGGCAGATCATACGGATTCGTTAAAACATTGCCACACAATATTTTACAGCCGTAAACGAAGGCGCAGACTTCCCCAGAGTAGAATATAGCTTGGCTTTTCCATGCTTGTAAATTCACTGAGATCATTTATTTTTACACACAGAATAGAATTTGGTTGACTTAACCGAATTATTTACTAACCGAATTTTGGTAGTTCTGTTTACTATCATGCGATTCCATCAGGACAACCAACATTTTGGTTGTGGTATACTTCTGCTTCCATGTTACCAACAATCATATTTGGTTGCGCCAACTACGAAAATGGTGGCTAAAACTATCTGTTGTATGTTGCCACAACCAACTGTTTTAAAAAATTGGTTGTTCTGACAATTTGTCAGTCATATACTACCGACAATTAATTAAAAACAGTTTTCATTAATTTTTATCCTATTTATTGAACAAAAAACCAAACAATTCATAACTAAATTAAAAATCCCATATTCATCACTATTATGAGATGTGGAAATATTTGACACATATTTAAGTACACGAAAAAACACAAAACTTGTATGCAAATATCGCTTAACCCTGTGCTTTCAATTTCATGATTGTTCCTTTTATTTTTTATTTATGTAAAACATTTTGCACAACATATTCTGCATTATCCACACTAGATTATTTTTGACTACATAATCCATTCTTGAACAAAATGTTGAAGATTTATTTATGTCGAATAATTTTATTTTTTGTTTGTCATGTATCAGCAAAAGAACAGCAATCAATCTTTCGGTTGTATTTCCCAAAATACATTTAATTATTCTAAATTTGGGAAATTATTGGGGTAACCAAAAAACTATTATTTATTAATATTTTTTCTGTTGTACTATCCAATGATTCGTTGCAATAATAATCTTTGGTCTATTGATACAATTTCTGTTGTCAAGAATAAAGCATTGGTTGTCACAACCAAAAATCGATGATGTGGTACTATAATGAAAGTTTAAAATTGGTTACCACAACTAACCGAGTGTTAATGAAAAAAAAAACAATCTTAATTCGATTGATACAACCATCGATTTAGTTGCAAGCATTTTCATTTGATCGTATCCATGTTATTATAGATGTTTCAACTATTTATATATAAATACAACCGACACACGGTGTAGGCAATATACTTTTTGTTGCTAGTACTATTTTTTTATTGTTACAATCGAATTACAACCAAATATTTTCCTGGGTATACCTAACAGTAACAGTAACAATTAAAAAGTATAGGACAGGTTAGGGTGGCAGCCGGAGTAACCAGCTCACATGACCAATTGAGGTCCCTGGTGCTACCATAGGCTTAGATGTCCCTCATGGAATCCAACCTGCTTGATACTCAAAATTATTGATAATAAGAAATTCGGTGCCGGCAAAATCTTTCAGACTTCCTAGAAAGGCTGACCCCAGTATATCCACACATCATTTACTCAATGCGAAACAAAGCAGATGCTAAATGCTCTCCACTTCTTCATCATTTCCGTAGCTTCTGCAGAAGTCGTTGGACTCAATACCCAACCTACTGGGATGTTCGCCAATCTAGCTGTGAACTGACACTAACGTAAAGTGTATTTTCGTTTCTAGTTCGAAAAGATTTATTTATTTATTTATATGAATTACAATACAAAATAAATGTATATTCTAATTTTACGGTCCAGGGAAAATCCGGGTTACAAAGACCATGTGGCTAGATTTTGCAGCGACAGACCAGAGCCTCGAGTGGGAATCGAACCCACGACCCCCAAACTCATAGGCGGGTACGCTACCAACGCACCTACTGGGGCGCTCTAGTGCGAAAAGATATTTTGACCCTTTGGTCGTATTTTTGCCCGGTTTTTCTAGCTAGCCTACAGCCATTTACGTCCATCTGTCATGCCTAAGCCAAAGCTTGAACGTGGGCTATGGTACACCAATATATGTAAATTCTTTAAGAATTTGTAATGTTATCCCTTTTCTAGCAAGTTCTTCGGCTTTGCAGTTCCCCGAGGTATCACTATGCGCCGGTACCCATATGGGTATATGTTAAATTGTTCAGCCATTTTGTTAAGAGATCTGCGGCGAGAGAGTTCGAGGTATGTTTGTGAAGATTTTATACGGCTGTCCGACTCAGATACTTCCCAAAGAATCTGGTAGTCTGTGCAATTTCAAGACTAAGTTCTTAACAGCGTAATCCGGAGCCCACCTTCTCATCAAACCATCTGTACGAACAAACAACGTATCTTCCCACAGAATGCCTACGAATTATACGTTTATAATTTTCCTCGCAAATTCTGTCCTCCGGAGACAGGACTTGTAGAGACGCTGTCGCTGTAGTCATTAAGGCTCCGCTTAAGCTTAGGCAGGTAGGTCCCTGAACCTTCATTGAGTGAATGGTAAGGGATCGCTTATCAATACAATAGTATTGGGCGTATTAATACAGGGTTTGCCAATAAGAGTGATATAATTTCTTTGAAAAAAAAAACACACTTATTGTTAAGGAAATTCAAAATTTGTTTATTTAATGTGAAGAACAATAAATAAAACGTCATTCAAATGGCCTCCACGACTTCTTCTGCGGGAACGAATTCGATGAACCCAATTTTCTAGCACTTTTTCCATTAAATCAAGTCGTATGTCATGAATGGCACGTTCAATATTGACATGTAAAGCTTTAAGAGAGTCAGGTTAATTTCCAAAGACCAATGACTTCAAATAACCCCACAAGAAATAGTCTAATGGTGTTAAATCACAACTTCTTGGAGGCCATTCAATATCACAATTTCTTGAAATAATCGAATCTCCAAACTTTTCTTCAATTGTTTCATTTGCTGTGTCGCACGTATCCACAATCGGTCAATGGCAAAAAGATAGCTCTAAACGAGAGCTAAAATATTGCTAATGGATGTCAAGTCCGTGGGTCGACTGGAAAGTGTTTTTTTTTTGGATTTAAAAAAAAATGGTTAGCATCATTTTCAAATGTGAACGGAAAGTTTATTTTTGCTCTAGCTCTTTAACGGTACGTCGGATTGGGAATCGGTCAATGGCAAAAAGGATAGCTCTTAACGAGAGCTAAAATGTCGTAGGTCGACTGGAAAGTGTTTTTATACCCTACACCACACTGTGGTACAGGGTATTATAACTTTGTGCATTTGTTTGTAACACCCAAAAGGAGAAGAAATAGACCCATCGTTTATTATACCGATCGACTTAGAATTACTTTCTGAGTTGATTTAGCTATGTCCGTCTGTCTGTCCGTCTGTCCGTCTGTCTGTGCATGTATTCTTGTAATCAAAGTACAGGTCGCAATTATGGTCCGATCTCGACGAAACTTTACACATATGTTTTATTTGGCCCAAGCACGATCCCTATTGAATTTGGTTAAAATCGGTTCAGATTTAGATATAGCCCCCATATATATGTTACCCCAGATTTGACATGTAAGCGCTGTAAAAACTTTATTTTATATCCGATCAGTCTGAAATTCGGCAGAAAGGGGTTTCTTATCATATGAATGAACACTGTTAAATTTGGAAGAAATCGGTTCAGATTTAGATATAGCCCCCATATATACGTTACCACCGATTTGAAGTGTAAGCACTGTAAAAATGTTATTTTATATCCGATCAGTATGAAATTCGGCAAAAAGAAGTTTCCTTCTACATGAATGAACACTGTTAAATTTGGAAGAAATCGGTTCAGATTTAGATAAAGCCCCCATATATACGTTACCCCCGATTTGAAGTGTAAGCGCTGTAAAAATGTTATTTTATATCCGATCAGTATGAAATTCGGCAGAAAGAGGTTTCCTATTATTTGAATGAACACTGTTAAATTTGGAAGAAATCGGTTCAGATTTAGATATAGCCCCCATATAAACGTTACCCCCGATTTCACATGTAAGCGCTTTAAAAATGTTATTTTATATCCGATCAGTGCGAACTTCGGCAAAAAGAGGTTTCCTTCGACATGAAGAAATACTGCCAAATTTGGAGAAAATCGGTTCAGATTTAGATGTAGCCCCATATATATGTTTCCTCCGATTCGACATGTAAGATGTCTTTTTACATGAATGAGTATTCAGGCAAAACCTTTTCAGATTTATATATAACATCCGTATATATGTTCCTCCTGATTTGGTATCAAAGCGCTATAGAGTTGTACCTTACTTCCGATCATTAAAATTTTCCAGAAATATGTTTCTCAATTTAGGAACGAGTACTGTTTAATTTAGCGATTGTCGGTTCAGAATTAGATAATATGTTCCTACCCATTTACCAATTATTCCAAATTATTATCGCAATGACCCTTATCGCATTATTAGGGAGGTGTAGGGTATTATATAGTCGGCCCCGCCCGACTTTCTGCCTTTCCTTACTGGTTTTTTTTTATAAAAAAATAGACTTGGCGCACGAAATGTTGCAATTGGAGAACGATTATAAATCTGAATAATTTGTAAACGTTGTTCTTGCGTATATCTCTGCATGATGAAATGGTAAACCCTACTGAATGTAATGAAAAACATGTGACAGATCTTGACATATTACAAATTGCCGAAACGTCAATTCAAAATCATATCATTCCTATTGGAGAACCCGTTATGTATAAAGCGTGATCCATTTCGAGGTTCCCTACTTTTTCAAAGAAAAAACACAGACAATTCAAATTTAATGGGGAATGTTTATTATCATTTGAAAGAACATTCTTTGGAATTTATTTTTTGAAGATTATGTCTACCAAATGTTGGCCGCGGCTACGTCTCAGATCGTTCATCCCTTGAGTCCAATTTTCGATGACTCGTTCGAGCATTTCGACTGGTAACTGGCGAATGACACGCGTGGTGTTTTGCTGCAAGCCCTGAATCGAAGCGGGTTTGTCCGCAAAAACTTTAGACTTTACATATCACCACAGGAAAAAGTCTAACGGTGTGATATCACACGATCTTGATGGCCAATCGACCGGCCCAAAACGTGAAATTATCTGCTCACCGAAGTGTTCTCTCAATAAATCCATTGATTGATGCGATGTGTGGGAAGTGGCGCCGTCTTGTTGAAACCAAATGTCGCCGAGATCACGAGCATCATTTTCAGGCATCAAATAGTCGGTTATCATGGCACGCCATTGGCGGTTACGTTTTCACCGGCATCACTTTTGAAGAAATATGGACCGATGATTCCACCGGCCCACAAACCACACCAAACCGTTGTTTTTTCAGGATGAAGTGGCAGCTCTTGAATCTCTTCAGGTTGCTCTTCGTTCCAAATGCGGCAATTTTGCTTGTTTACATACCCATTAAACCAGAAATGCGCCTCATCGCTGAACAAAATTTGGCTCGAAAACATCTTCTTGGAACTTTTCAAGAGCCCATAGAGCGAAGCGATGTCGCGGCGGCTTCTGTTCTTGCAGAAACTGTATTTTGTATGCTTTCAATTTAAGATCTCGGCGCCAAGTCGTTCCATACGTCAGTCCGAGTTGCTGAGAACGGCGCCGAACCGACTCTCCACGGTCTTCGTGTACACTCTCAGCTACGGCCGCTACATTTTCTTCACTGAGTGGTCTATTCGGTCGAATATTTTCCAATAATGAATGCTGGGTCTCAAGATCCCATCACGGTGTTGCGAATAGTACGCTCAGTAGGCCTATTATGTTGACCATATGTTCAGCGAAGTGCACGAAACACATTTCTCACAGAACGTGAAGTTTCGTAAAAAAGTTGAACGATTTGTAAACGTTGTTCTTGCGTATATCTCTCCATGATGAAATGGTAAACCCTACTGAATATAATGAAAAACAAGTGACAGATGGCCGAAACGTCAATTCAAAATCATATCATTCCTATTGGAGCACCCGTTATGTATAAAGCGTGATCCATTTCGAGGTTCCCTACTTTTTTAAAGAAAATAAAAATGCAATCAACGATAATGTAAAGTATCTTGGCATAATTCTTGACAAAAAGCTCACTTTTAAAAAACTCATCGAAGAAACGTGCACAAAATGTCTAAAGACAGTAAGAGCTTTGTGGTCTCTGATAAACAAACGTTAATCTCTAAACCTAAAAAACAAAAATCTTATTTATAAAAGTATAATAAGACCAACACTTACTTATGGATGCCCTGTTTGGTATAAAGCTGCAAAAACGCATCTTAAGAAACTTCAAATCGTACAAAATAAATGTCTGAAAATAATCTACAATAAACCCTGGAGTTACTCTACAGACATACTACATGAAGATACTGGCTACGAACGAGTACATGATTTCATTAAAAGATTTACTGATCATCATTTTGCTAAAATTGAAAATTCTTCTTATCCACTGATAAAAGAATGCGGAGAATTATCATAACAAAACTATGAACAAGTAAATTAGCAAATAGAAAATAATATGTATATGCGTGACTACTAATTATTAGTAGACTTACTCATATTTTTTTTTCAATAATATTTGAACTCTTTTTCCTTCTTATCACATAAAGGTTTTCTCCTAATTTTTCCTATAAAAAAAAATCAAAACATTGTTACTAATATTAGAATTTCTACGACTTACTCGCTGTAATATAGAATAATAAAATCTCGTAACATTGTAATTATTAATTAAATAACCTGTAAATAAAGATGAATATAAAAATTTAAAAATTAAAGAAAATATACAGACAATTCAAATTTAATGGGGAATGTTTATTATCATTTGAAAGAACATTCTTTGGAATTTATTCTTTGAAGATTATGTCTATCAAATGTTGGCCGCGGCTACGTCTCAGATCGTCCATCCCTTGTTCGAGCATTTCGACTTGTAACTGGCGAATGACAACCGTGTCCGCATAAACTTTAGACTTTACATATCCCCACAGGAATAAGTCTAACGGTGTGATATCACACGATCTTGATGGCCAATCGACGGGCCCAAAACGTGAAATTATCTGCTCACCGAAGTGTTCTCTCAATAAATCCATTGATTGATGCGATGTGTGGGAAGTGGCGCCGTCTTGTTGGAACCAAATGTCGCAGAGATCACGAGCTTCAATTTCAGGCATCAAATAGTCGGTTATCATGGCACGATAACGGTCGCCATTGACGGTTGCGTTCTCACCGGCATCATTTTTGAAGAAATATGGACCGATGATTCCACCGGCCCACAAACCACACCAAACCGTTGTTTTTTCAGGATGAAGTGGCAGCTCTTGAATCTCTTCAGGTTGCTCTTCGTCCCAAATGCGGCAATTTTGCTTGTTTACATACCCATTGAGCCAGAAATGGGCCTCATCGCTGAACAAAATTTGGCTCGAAAACGTCGGATCTTCTTGGAACTTTTCAAGAGCCCATAGAGCGAAGCGATGTCGCTTGAGAAGGTCGGGCGGCTTCAGTTCTTGAACAAGCTGTATTTTGTATGCTTTCAATTTAAGATCTCGACGTAAAATGCGCCAAGTCGTTCCATACGTCAGTCCGAGTTGCTGCGAACGGCGCCGAATCGGCTCTCCACGGTCTTCGTGTACACTCTGGAGTTACCGCCGCTACATTTTCTTCACTGTGTGCTGGACGTAGTCTATTCGGTCGAATATTATCCAGTAATGAATGCTGGGTCTCAAGATTGGTGATGGTGTTGCGAATAGTACGCTCAGTAGGCCGACTATGTTGACTATAAGTTGAGCGAAGTGCACGAAACACATTCCTCACAGAACGTGAATTTTCGTAAAAAAGTTGAACGATTTGTAAACGTTGTTCAGGCGTAAGTCTTTCCATGATGAAATGCCAAACAATACTTAACAAAAATAAAATGACAGCATGACACGACTCACACGTGATCTGTCAAAAAAAGGATCTCAACTTGGATCACCCTTTACATAATTAAAAAAACACTTAATATAACCGTTATACAATGTTTCGCTAAAGTCACTGTAATGAACCAAAAAGGCGGCCGCAAGCTGGACTCCAAGAAAATGCACCCCAAATTTAAAGTGAAAGTGCGCTCCGCTTGGGGCCTATTTTCGTTACAAAAACTGATTTAGGAATTTACAGCCCAATCAAGAAAACAGTATGAAATGAAAATAAACCCCAAAAACCTAAGAAATGTTCTCTTCGTAAATCTTGGGAGTACGTAATTATACACGTATACGAACATATTTTTTTTAATTATAAATATTTTCGGTCGTGTCGCCCTACGGCCTCTGTTTAAGACTTCCTCCTATGGACAGGATCCAAAGTTGGGAACGTGGAGCAAATCTTTTATGCGTAACCTCTCCTGTTTCTAAATTTATAGATGAAAATAAGTCCCAAAAAGCAGGAAACAAATGAAATAAAACCCCAAAAAGCAGACAAAAAATGAAATTAAGTCCCAAAAAAAATTATTGTGGTTTAACATGTTTTTTTTTGGGGCCCATGTTCATAAAAATATTGGGGTGTATTTTCCTGGGGCCCAATTTCATTCCGCCGCCAAAAATACTGTCATCAATTAACATGGAAATGCTCTCCGGTCAATTAGTGTTTCAATTGGAAACAGTTAACATTTTAATAATTTTTTTTAATCGGCATTTCTGTATGATATTTGTACAGCTTTCGCTTTGCTATTTCAGTGCCCATATATGTTAACAGCATTGATCACACACCTGTGACTTACATACATATATATTTTTAAGTGCAACCACCTGTAGAATTAGCAAACACAACACACCAGTGTGTTTTATTTTTTGTACCAAATATTTTGAAATGATAAGAAAATCTATTTTAAAAATGATGGTTTTGCACCTAAAACAAAGTTAACTATGTACATAGTAGTATGTACTACGTAGAAAAGGTAGATAGGTAGATAGGTAGGTAGGTAGGTAGAGGTGGTGGAGTATTTCCCCAAAGACAGAACACACCTGGCGCACTATCAGCTCAACGAGGTCGCCAGCCCCGATAGACATCGATAAAGAGTACAGGTGTACGCAAAATGTACCCGCTGGAAATTGGTGAATTCCATGAACTGAAAATGTTTAACTTTGTTTTGCCTCACTATCTAACACTTGCCCAGCCAGCCAGCTAGCTACCATCCATCCATATCGTTCCCCCCCCTCTGCAGGGCCAGCTAACACTAGCTAATTTGGGGCTATCGGGCCGACAAGTACTACTGATAGCTAAGTGCACGAGAAAGAGTGAAGCACCTGTTGGCTGGTGAATTTCTTGGGGTTATTTTCGGTAATATCGACGGTATCTATATTTGTTTCTATTACGAAATATTTGTTCTGGGTACATTTGTCGACTGGCAAAAAAAAAATGAATTTTCGATGAGCAATTTCCTATAGCAATTAGCGTTGGCTAAATAATTCGCACTTTATAGTCGCATTTATGACGGTTATGCAGGTGTTCCTTCAATATGTCATTTGTTTCAATTGAAGTGAGTTTATTGCCTGTATCATCGTTTCAGTTCATTTCAACTGCAATTGATAATGAAAATATTAATTAATTGTCGTAGGTTGTCATAACCATATTAACAGATTTTATTTTGCGATGTACGTAAATTTTGCACAAGCCCTTGTTGATAACTTTATTACGTATAGTTCGCAGGTACATCAATATGTTGTCCTTAAAAACAAATATCATCACTTTAGTGTAGGGTATACCCACATGTACTAAAGACATAAATTATTTGCTACGACCCAAAAGTGTAAAATATCGAAGGAGTGACCTAAGACCCTAAGTATGTTTAGCGGAAATTCACTCGAAGGCTTTTGAGCTATGTCCGTCCGTCTGGTTAGTTCGCATGATAACATTCAAAGAAGTAACGGATTGATTTTAAATTTCGTATGTGTTAATATTTTTTTCTATTATAGGCAAAGTGCGAAAATTGGCCATATCGGCCCACAGCTTCTATTATATCCCCACAAAGGGTTAAACTTTCGTGAACTATTTATTCTCTAATAATGGAACTAATCAACAGTGAAAAAATACACAGACTTGACAATATAGGTTCGATTCTTCTACCAAAGGCACGTATGATATTTTCATTGATATAAGTAAAAATATAATTTTGAAAATTAAGGTTGACAATAGTGTTTTTTGTGTCACAAAAGTTTTAGTTTGAATATGGAAAATTTTCATTGAGGGATTCGAGACTTGACTTTCGATTTGGAGTGAAGGAAATTTAAGAGTCAGAAATAACACACCCAGGAAAATAATTGGTTGGAATTCGATTGTAACAATAAAAAAAAACAGTAAGGAAAGGCAGAAAGTCGGGCGGGGCCGACTATATAATACCCTACACCTCCCTAACAATGCGATAAGGGTCATTGTCATAATAATTTGGAATAATTGGTAAATGGGTAGAAACATATTATCTAATTCTGAAACGATAATCGCTAAATTAAGCAATATTCGTACCTAAATTCAGAAACATCTTTCTGGAAAATTTTAATGATCGGAATTAAAATACAACTTCTATAGCGATTTGATACCAAATCAGGAGGATTATATATATGGAGCTTTAATACAAATCTGAACCGATCTTCCCTGAATACTCATTCATGTAAAAAGACCTCCTTCTGTCGAATTTCGTACTGATAGGATATAAAATACAGTCTCTACAGCGCTTACATGTCAAATCGGGCGTAACATATATATTGGAGCTATATCTAAATCTGAACTGATTTTCTCCGAATTTGGCAGTATTCCTTCATGTAATAAGAAACCTCTTTCTGCCGAATTTCGCACTGATCGAGAGTTTTTACAGCGCTTACATGTGAAATCGGGGGTAACATATATATGGGGGCTATATCTAAATCCGAACCGATTTTCGCCGAATTTGGCAGTATTCCTTCATGTAATAAGAAACTTCTTTCTGCCACATTTCGCACTGATCGGATATAAAATACAGTTTTTACAGCGCTTACATGTGAAATCGGGGGTAACATATATATGGGGGCTATATCTAAATCTGAACCGATTTTCTCCGAATTTAGCAGTATTCCTTCGCGTAATAAGAAACCTCTCTTTGCCGAATTTCGCACTGATCGGATATAAAATAACATTTTTATAGCGCTCACATGTCAAATCGGGGGTAACGTATATATGGGGGCTATATCTAAATCTGAACCGATTTCTTCCATATTTAAAAGTGTTCATTCATATAATAGGAAACCTCTTTCTGACGAATTTCATACTGATCGGATATAAAATACAGTTTTTACAGCGCTTACATGTCAAATCGGGGGTAACGTATATATGGGGGCTACATCTAAATCTGAACCGATTTCTTCCAAATTTAACAGTGTTCATCCATATAAGAAGAAACGTCTTTCTGCTGAATTTCATACTGATCGGACATAAAATAAAGGTTTTACAGCGCTTACATGTCAAATCGGGGCTAACATATATATGGGGCTATATCTAAATCTGAACCGATTTTAACCAAATTCAATAGGGATCGTCCTTGGGCCAAAAAAAAGATATGTGTACAGTTTCGTCGAGATCGGACCATAATTGCGACCTGTACTTTGGACGGTGGACAGACAGACAGACGGACATAGCTAAATCAACTCAGAAAGTGATTCTAAGTCGATCGGTATAATAAACGATGGGTATATTTCTTCTCCTTTTGTGTTACAAACAAATGCACAAAGTTATAATACCCTGTTCCACAGTGTGGTGTAAGGTATAAATACACAGACTTGACAATATAGGTTCGATTCTTCTATCAAAGGCACGTATGATATTTTCATTGATATAAGTAAAAATATAATTTTGAAAATTAAGGTTGACAATAGTGTTTTTGTGTCAGAAAAGTTTTAGTTTTAATATGGAAAATTTTCATTGAGGGATTCGAAACTTGACTTTCGATTTGGAGTGAAGGAAATTTAAGAGTCAGAAATAACACACCCAGGAAAATAATTGGTTGGAATTCGATTGTAACAATAAAAAAAATAGTACTAGCAACAAAAAGTATATTGCCTACACCGTGTGTCGGTTGCATTTATATATACATAAAGAGTTGAAACAGCAATAATAACATGCTTGCAACTAAATCGATGATTGTATCAATCGAATTAAGATTCTTTTATTCATTGACACTCGGTTAGTTGTGGTAACCAATTTTAAACTTTCATTATAGTTCCATATGATCGATTTTTGGTTGTGACAACCAATGTTTTATTCTAGACAACAGAAATTGTATCAATAGACCAATGATTATTGTTGCAACGAATAATTGGTTACTACAACAGAAAAAATATTAATAAATAATCGTTTTTTGGTTATCCCAATAATTTCTCAAATTTAGAATAATTAAATGTTATTTGGGAAATACAACCGAAAGAATGGTTGCTGTTCTTTTGCTGATACATGACAAACAAAAAATAAAATTACTCGGCATAAATAAATCTTCAACATTTTGTTCACGAACGGTATATGTAGTCAAAAATAATCTCGTGTGATAATAATGTGTGGAATGCAGAATATGATGTGCAAAATGTTTTAAATAAATAAAACAAAAAAGCAACAATCATGAAATTGAAAGCACAGGGTTAAGCGATATTTGCATAAAAGTTTTGTGTTTTTTTTTCGTGTACTAAAATTTGTGCCAAATACTTCCACATCTCATAATAGTGATAAATTTGTAATATGGGATTTTTAATTTTGTTATTAATTGTTTGGTTTTGTGCTCAATAAATAAAATAAAAATTAATGAAAACGGTTTTTAATTAATTGTCGATAGTATATGACTGACAAATTGTCAGAACAACCAATTTTTTAAAACAGTTGGTTGTGGCAACATACAACAGATAATCTTAGCCACCATTTTCGTAGTTGGCGCAACCAAATATTATTGTTATCAAAATGGAAGCAGAAGTATAGTATGTTGGTTATCCTGATGGAATCGCATAATAGTAGACAGAACTACCAAAATCGGTTGGCAAATAATACGGTTGAGGCAACCAAACTGCATTGGAAATTTAATAAACCTGAAAATTAAATTGAAAAGAATATTCTTAAACTTCTGGACTCTTTATGCGCTAAATTTTATTGATGATTGTGAAAACGTAAATAGCTTGACGGTAGGATCATAATCTGCTTCCAGCTTTGTATTTGGTATGAATCCTGCGAATTCCGATAACCCATAGAATTTAATGTTGCGACAACTCTTCTAAAATCGTTCATTATACGAGTATACATATCAATTGTTCGCCCAATACTGCTGTATGGCATTATGGGGTGGTGGATGGCAACTGATAAGCGATCCATCACCACTCAATTAATGAAGGATCAGAGAACACAAGTCTAAGCATAAAGGGGCTTGAAATACTACAGCGACAGTGTCCACACAAGCCCTACCCCCTCTACTTCCGATTGATATTTGTAGCTATGGAGGTGACAATAAGAGGGGCATTAAGATTGAATATTTTTAAAGGGGGAGGTACAAGAACTACGGCAACATGAGGATGATAACCGACCGAGTGGACTGTATACCAACGATGTACACCTTCGGGACGAACTTTGCCGCTATGGTACTTGTCAGAATGTTAGCAGAATACCACATTTATACAGATTGTTCGAAACTTGATTAGAAGGTTGGCCTCGGTTTGGACTGTAAAGAACCTAGTCTTGCTACAGTCGACAGACTACGAGATTATTGCAGTGTCTATCAAGTCGAAATAGTGGCAATAAGTGAAGTCGCTAAAAGGCTAAGTAGCAAAATTAGGACCAACACTGGCGTTGTCATTTACTCGGACATCCAGGCAGCCATTTCTCTGGAGGCTACATCTGTAAATTCGTAAAGCAGCCCTCGCTTATATATCAGGCATATGGATACCTTATATACAGGGTGGCTGATGAAAGCTGCTACCAAAAAAATATTTAATAACTTTTTTTTCTATTTAATGAATCTGGTTAATTTTTAGATTTAACAAAAATGGATAACTGGGACACTGAAACAAGAATTTGGATTGTCCGCCGCTATTACGCACTGAAGTCCGTAGTTTCGGTTCAAAGAGAGTATAGGGGCACGTTTGGCGGCAATCCTCCGAGCAGATGGACCACAAAGAGACTTGTTAACAATTTTTGAGAGCATGGGACAATCAACAGAATACCTTACCATCGAAACCCTTCAGTTCGGATGGAGGAAACAATCGCTGCTGTAGCTGATGCCATGCAAAACAATCCAAAAACCTTATCTGCTCAAATGGGTATAAGCAGACAGTCATTGCAGTCAATAATGCACAAAGATTTGGAGTTCCCATATACAATTCAAATGGCCAACAAAGTGAACTCAGCAGACTTCCCGATTCGCTTGGAATTTTGCCAGAAGATGCTTCAAATGGTGGAAGAGGATGGAAACATGTTGAACTGTATTTTCATGTCTGACGAGGCCCTTTTCGATTTAAACGGCAACATAAACAAACCAAATTGTCAAATATGGAGTCCTTCCAACCCACAGATACTCCATGAGACGGAATTGCATCCACTTCGTGTCACAGTGTGGTGTGCGGTTTCATCACTCTGCATTGTCGGGCCCTACTTCTTCGAAGAAAACGGGCACACCGTTACAGTTACTGGAGGCCGTTACTTGAGCATGTTGAGAGAGTTTTTCTAGCCAGAATTACGCCGAATGAGAATTTCTTTCAAGTCTGTGTGGTTTCAGCAAGATGGTGCAACTCGTCACATAGCCGGCCTGTTATGACAGAATTGCGGCGAAAATTTCCCAATAAGCTGATATCCAGAAACTCCACATTCCGTTGGCCCCCCAGGTCGCCTGACCTTACTGCACCTGACTTTTTCTTGTGGGGTTATTGCAAACAGGAAGTCTACAATTGCAAACAGGAAGTCTATAAAGGGGGGGGGAGTGGCATTTAAATTCTATTATTTTTAAAACTAATTAAGCTATATTTAATTAAGTTTAATGAGCTTTAACATGAATAAAAGAAAACTGAATTCCATACACTGGAAAAAAAGTTATTTGAGTTTCTTAATGTAGCAATATTCATCAGCCACCCTGTATAAGGACAACATTACAAATTCTCAAAGAATTTGCATACACAGCATTTTCCAATAAGAGTGATATGATATCTTTGAAAAAAAACACACACTTATTGTTAAGGAAATTCAAACGTTTCTTATTTAATGTGAATGTGAATCGTGATGATACCGAAACCAGGCAAAGATCCAACTCAAGTCAAATCCTATCGCCCTATAAGCTTACTATCGATACTGTCAAAAATGTTTGAGTCCATTCTCATGAAGAAAATCACACCTCACATAATTTCTCACAATATTATACCTGACCATCAATTTGGTTTTAGAAAAAGTCACAATACTATAGAACAGGTACACCGTATAGTAACCTGCATCAGAAGAGCTTTTGAGAATAAAGAATACTGTTCGGCGTTATTCATAGATATTTCCCAAGCATTTGACAAAGTCTGGCACGAAGGACTTTTGTACAAAATATGTGACCTTCTGCCAATCAACACGCATAAACTGTTCAGGAGCTATTTGACTAACCGGTCTTTTCAAGTTAAATCAAATTGCATTTTTTCTAGCCCTAAGAAAATAAATGCCGGTGTCCCACAGGGGAGCATTCTTGGCCCTATACTGTACGTTATTTTTACGGCAGATATGCCCATAACCAACTTTACGCTCACGTCTACTTTTGCGGACGATACTGCTTTCGTCAGTACTCACAAGAACCCTTCAGTTGCGTCCGATCGACTGCAGTCGCATGTCCGAATCCTAGAAGAATGGTTAAAAAAATGGAGAATAATGGTGAATGCCTCAAAGTGTACTCATGCTACTTTTACCCTGCGAAGGGATGCAAGTCCTCCAATTTCTATTTTCAACTCACAGATTCCCCAAAAGGATCATGTAAAATACCTTGGAATCCACTTAGATCGGCGTTTGACGTGGTCGCGCCACATAGACTCTAAAGTAACTCAAATAAAACTCAAAACTAATCAACTTCAGTGGCTTATCAGCCAAAGATCTGCCCTAGATCCAGAGTATAAAGTTCTTTTATACAAAACGGTATTGAAGCCAATTTGGACATATGGTATCCAGCTCTGGGGTACAGCGTGCGCTTCAAATGTATGCAAATTACAAAGAAGACAATCGAATATTCTTCGTTTAATTACAGGTGCACCATGGTATATAAGAAACGCTAACATCCATAAGGATCTCAACATGCCAACAGTAAAAGAGGAAATTGAAAAATATTGCCGGTGTTACGTGGGTAAACTATTCAATCATCCAAACATCCTGGCTCGAGAACTACTAAATTTTGAAGGTCATGACCGTCTTAGAAGGAGAGATACGCTGGACATGATATAAATTAAACAAATCCTAATCAAAATCTAAAACAAAAAAATGAAATGAAATTATGAATTCCTAAATTTGAAATGTTAACCTTTTGTTTAAGTAAAAAAAATCGTGTAAAGTCTCAATGGTTTGTTCGCAATGGCAACAACCCAGAGAATAGTATTTTAGGTTAAGATTTGTCCACTTATTGTTATTTTCATTGTATAATAATGAAAGATTCAATAAAAAAATTTAATGAATTGGAAAAAAAAAATTTAATGTGAAGTACAATCGATACAATTGAATTCTAAATAAAAAGTCATTCAAATGGCCTCCACGACTTCTTCTGCAGGAACGAATTCGATGAACCCAATTTTCGAGCACTTTTTCCACTAAGTCAAGTCGTATGTCATGAATGGCACGTTCAATATGGACTTGTAAAGCTTGAAGGGAGTCTGGTTTATTTCGAAAGCCCAATGTCCTCATATAACCCCAGAAGAAATAGTCTAATGGTGTTAAATCACAACTTCTTGGAGGCTATTCAATATCACAATTTCTTGAAATAATCGAATCTTCAAACTTTTCTCGCAACAATTCAATTGTTTCATTTGGTGTGTGGCACGTAGCCACAATTGGTCAATGGCAAAAAGCTAGCTAAAATATTGTCGACTGAAAAGTGTTTTTTTTTTTGGATTTAAAAAAATGGACTTAGCGCACGAAAGTTACAATTGGAGAACGATTATTTTGATAATACAACTGAATAATTTGTAAACGTTGTTTTTGCGTATATCTCTCCATGATGGAATTGTAAACAGTACGTAATACAATCAAAAACAAAGACAGATCATGACATATTACAAATAGCCGAAACGTCACTTCAAAATCATATCATCCTTATTGGAAAACCCGTTATAATCGTGCGCCACTTTCCTCATGCAAGCTTTGGGTTTGGCACGAGACAGCCCAATGAGAGATGGGCATTATTCGACACCTGTAGGTAGGTACCTAGATAAATCTGGAACCGAAATATAAATAGCAACCCTCGTAGTATAACCCTTTACTCGGTTTGGAGAAATTGGTGACCAATTTTTTTAAAATCGGTCTCAAAAGTTTCTGAAAAATCAGTGGGCCCCTCAAAAAAGGTGTACTCAGCTTTTGTTCAACAACTAATTGAGACTTGGTGACACCGCTTAACTATATTTGGCAATAATGTAGCTAAGAATATGCTGAACAAAGTTTCTTAACATGTTATGCGTAAAAAAATTTTTCCCGCATTTTTTTTGAAAAAGTAAAGAAAACAAATATGTTTATACACCCCACCATAGGATGGAGGGTATATTCATTTTGTCACTCCGTTTGTAATACCTCTAAATATCGATCTGAGACCCCATAAAGTAAATATATTTTTAATCGTCGTAAAATTCTAAGACGACTTAGCCATGTCCGTCCGTCTGTTGTAATCACACTACAGTCCGCAATAATAGAGCTAGGTTGATCAAATTTGGTAGATATATTTCTTATAGTTGCAGGCTGTTTGGGATTGCAAATAGACCATATCGGTCAATGTTTTGATGTAGCTCCCCTATAGAGGTCGCTCCAAAATACGGTTTTCGAGCCGCAGACACCACATTTTTAAAGCAATTTTGCAGAAACTTTGCATTTTGAATTCTATTTTGACCAGAATTCATCACAGGAAAAATTGTACAAATCGGTTTATATTTTGTTATAGTCATCCTATATAGGTCGCTCCAAAATATACGTATTTAAGCCATAAATACCATATTTTCTAAGCGAATCTTTGCATTTAATTAAGACTAGAATTCATCGCAGTAAAAAGTTTTTAATTTAGTTAATATTTTGTTATAGTCCACTTATAGATGTCGCTCACAAAAAGGCTTATTTAAGCCATAAACACCACATTTTCTAAAAAAATTAGCTGAAACTTGCATTCTATTTTGGTTTGCATTCTTATTGTGTTTGTGTTCCGTTTTGGGCTTTGTTGGTGTGTTCTGCCACATATAGTAAAATCTTATGGCCAACATTTTTGTAAAACATTTCATTCCCACCCTCCCCATTTTAAGGGGTGTTTTTTACGATTTGTTAACATTGGGCCAAAAATTACCGTTATGTGGGCTAGAGTGGCGCGAGGCTAGAGAGCTAGAGGGTTAATATGTTCCACAAAAAAAATTTACTCCTACTCAATATCTACAACTTTGCTTCAGATACAAAAGAGATAATCCGTACGGTTACCGAGAAAAAAATATAGAAAAAGTGCATAAAATCTACATTGAGCAAAAAAATTCGTATGGCCATTCAATTATGATTTGAGCCAACTTGACTAAGCGAATGATGCAGAAGTTCTTTTTTTTAGGGGCTACCTTCACGTCCAATTCTCAGAATTGACTCCCAACTCAATGAACTGAGAAAAGGCCGTACTGTTTAATTAATATGGATGGGGAAAAAGGGCCGTTTGACCAAAACTTCAAAACTCAACACCCGGCAACGCGAACTGTCCTTAACCGATCGCGTTGAAATTTACTATCCAATAGGACTAAACTTGGCGCAAGTTGTATACCAATCACAAGACATCGCATTTAAAAATTCGCTCATTTGACATGAAATCCCCCTTACATGAAATTTTGTCGAAAAATGCAATTTAAAAAAATTGTTCTATAAAATTTTTTTCTATGGAAAGGTGCAATTTCATATACATAATTAAATTTTTCTTGAAAACTTTGCGGAAATTGCATTGTTTAAAAAAGTCATTGAAATTGCATTTCACTAGAGACCTAATAGCATTTTTTAAAATTAGATTTTGCTGAAATTCCATTCTTGTAGCAAATGTCATCAACATTTAATGCTTAGAATTTTTTAATTGCCTTTTTCCAACATTTCGTTTAATTTTTCTAAACATTTTCTTGAATTTTTTTATTTATTTTTTTAGAAGATTGCATTAAAACAAATAATATTTTTACCAAATTTTGTTGAAATTTGTTTTTCTACAAAATTAACTACAGCTTTTTATTTTTCTAGAAATTTTTTTTATATAAAAGTTTTCCACAAAATTTCCTGAAATTATATTTTTCTTGAAAATTTGACTGAAATTGAATTTGTCAAAAAAAAAAAATTCGTTGAATTTCATTTTTCTACAAAAGTTTTTAAAATAGTTTTTTGAAGTTTTCCACAAAATTTCATAATTATATTATTCTTATAACTAATTTTTTTCAAAAAAAAGTACTTGCAAAAAGTACTACAAAATTCCGTTAAAATTGTATTTTTGTAGAAAATTTCATCAGAATTTAATTTTTTAGAAGTTCTAGAATTTTTCTAAATAGCTTTTTCCTAAAAAAACAATTTTGAAAATTCCATATTATATTAGAAAATTCCATCAAAATATATTTTTTTTAACAAATTCCTTTGCAATTTATTTTTCTACAAAATATCTTTATTCTAGAAAATTTTTTGAAATTAAACCGATATTTCCATAAAGTTTCATAAAATTAAATTTTTTTAAAATTTCGTTGTTTCATTTTTCTACAAAAGTTTTTAAAATCGTTTTTTTTTAAGTTTTCCACAAAATTTCATGAAATTATATTTTTCTTGAAAATTTGACTGAAACTGAATTTCTCCCCAAAAAAAAAGTTCTTGAAAATTATGTTGAAATGTAATTTTTCTACAAAATTCCGTGGAATTGCATTTTTGTAGAATATTTCATCAACTTTTAATTTTTTAAAAGTTGTAGAATTTTTTTTAAATTGCTTTTTGCTAGCAAATAATTTAGAAAATTCCATATTATATTAGAAAATTCCATCAAAATATATTTTTTTACCAAATTCCGTTGAAATTTATTTTTCTACAACATATCTTTATTGTAGAAAATTTTTTGAAATTATACCGACATTTCCATAAAATTAAAAATGAAATTAAATTTTCCAAAATTTCGTTGAATTTCATTTTTCTACAAGTTTTTAAAATTGTTTTTTTTTAAGTTTTCCACAAAATTTCATGATATTATATTTTTCTTGAAAATTTGACTGAAACTGAATTTTCCAAAAAACAAAAGTCCTTGATAATTATGTTGAAGTCATTTTTCTACAAAATTCCGTTGAAATTGCATTTTTGTACAAAATTTCATAAGAATTTAATTTTTTAGAATTTCTAGATTTTTTTAAATTGCTTTTTGCTACAAAATAATTTAGAAAATTCCATAATATATTAGAAAATTCCATCAAAATATATTTTTTTTTACCAAATTCCGTTGAAATTTATTTTTCTACAAAATATCTTTATTCCAGAAAATTTTTTGAAATTAAACCGACATTTCCATAAAATTTCATGAAATTACATTTTTTTAAAATTTCGTTGAATTTCATTTTTCTAAAAATTTTTTAAAATCGTTTTTTTTTGTTTTCCACAAAATTTCATAAAAAATATATTTCCTGAAAATTTGACTGAAACTGAATTTTTCCAAAAAAAAGTCCTTGAAAATTATGTTGAAATGTCATTTTTCTACAAAATTCCGTTGAAATTGCATTTTTGTAGAAAATTTCATAAGAATTAAATTTTTTAGAAGTTCTAGAATTGTTTTCCTTTTGTAGAAAATAATTTAGAAAATTCCATATTATATTAGAAAATTCCACCAAAATATATTTTTTTACCAAATTCCTTTGAAATTTATTTTTCTACAAAATATTCTTATTCTATAATTTTTTAAAATTAAACCGACATTTCCATAAAATTGCATGAAATTACATTTTGTAAAAATTTCGTTGAAATTCATTTTTCAACAAAAATTTTTAAAATGTTTTTTTGAAGTTTTCCACAAAATTTCATGCTATTACATTTTTCTTGAAAATTTGACTGAAACTGAATTTCCCAAAAAAAAGAGTCATTGAAAATTATGTTGAAATGTCATTTTTCTACAAAATTTCGTTGAAATTGCATTTTTGTAGAAAATTTCATCAGAATGTAATTTTTTAGAAGTTCTAGAATTTTTTTAAATTGCTTTTTGCTACAAAATAATTTAGAAAATTCCATATTATATTAGAAAATTCCATCAAAATATATTTTTTACCAAATTCCGTTGAAATTTATTTTTCTAGAAAATATCTTTATTCTAGAACATTTTTTGAAATTAAACCGACATTTCTATAAAATTTCATGAAATTACATTTTTCAAAATTTTGTTGAATTTAATTTTTCTACAAAAGTTTTTATAATAGTTTTTTGAAGTTTTCCACAAATTTCATGATAATATATTTTTCTTGAAAATTTGACTGAAACTGAATTTTGCCAAAAAAAAAAGTCCTTGAAAATTATGTTGAAATGTCATTTTCTACAAAATTCCGTTGAAATTGCATTTTTGTAGAAAATTTCATCAAAATTTATTTTTTTTAGAAGATCTGGAATTTTTTTAAATTACCTTTTGCTACAAAATAACTTAGAAAATTCCATATTGTTTTAAAAATTCCATCAAAATATAGTTTTTTTTTGCGAAATTCCGTGGAAATTTATTTTTCTACAAAATCCTTTATTCTAGAAAATTTTTTGAAATTGAACCGACATTTCCACAAAATTTTATGAAATTACATTTTTCAACTCTTCGTTGAATTTCATTTTTCTACAAAAGTTTTTGAAATAGTTTTTTGAAGTTTTCCACAAAATATCATGAAATTATATTTCTCTTAAAAAAATTTTTTTTTCAAAAAAAAAGTACTTGCAAAAAGTACTACAAAATTCCGTTAAAATTGTATTTTTGTAGAAAATTTCATCAGAATTTAATTTTTTAGAAGTTCTAGAATTTTTCTAAATAGCTTTTTCCTAAAAAAACAATTTTGAAAATTCCATATTATATTAGAAAATTCCATCAAAATATATTTTTTTTAACAAATTCATTTGCAATTTATTTTTCTACAAAATATCTTTATTCTAGAAAATTTTTTGAAATTAAACCGATATTTCCATAAAGTTTCATAAAATTAAATTTTTTAAAATTTCGTTGTTTCATTTTTCTACAAAAGTTTTTAAAATCGATTTTTTAAGTTTTCCACAAAATTTCATGAAATTATATTTTTCTTGAAAATTTTACTGAAACTGAATTTCCCAAAAAAAAAGTCATTGAAAATTATGTTGAAATGTAATTTATCTACAAAATTCCGTGGAATTGCATTTTTTAGAATATTTCATCAACATTTAATTTTTTAAAAGTTCTAGAATTTTTTCTCAATTGCTTTTTGCTAGAAAATAATTTAGAAAATTCCATATTATATGTATTAGAAAATTCCATCAAAATATATATTTTTTACCAAATTCCGTTGAAATTTATTTTTCTACAACATATCTTTATTGTAGAAAATTTTTTGAAATTATACCGACATTTCCATAAAATTAAAAATGAAATTAAATTTTTCAAAATTTCGTTGAATTTCATTTTTCTACAACAGTTTTTAAAATAGTTTTTTGAAGTTTTCCACAAAATTTCATGATGTTATATATTACTATAAAATTTTACTGAAACTGAATTTTTCCAAAAAAAGTCCTTGAAAATTGTGCTGAAATGTAATTTTTCTACAAAATTCCGTTGAAATTGCCTTTTTGTAAAAAAAATTCATCAGAATTTAATTTTTTAGAAGTTTCAGATTTTTTTAAATTGCTTTTTGCTAGAAAATATTTTAGAAAATTCCATATTATATTAGAAAATCCCATCAAAATATATTTTTTTTACCAAATTTTGCTGAAATTTGTTTTTCTACATAATATCTTTATTCTATAAATTTTTTTGAAATTAAACCGACATTTCCATAAAATTTCATGAAATTACATTTTTCAAAATTTCGTTGAATTTTATTTTTCTACAAAAGTTTTCCACAAAATTTCATGAAATTATATTTTTTTTTAAAAAATTTTAATGAATCTGAATTTTCCGGAAAAAAATCCTTGAAAATTATGTTGAAATGTAATTTTTCTACAAAATTCCGTTGAAATTGCATTTTTGTAGAAAATTGTATCAAATTTTTTTAAATTGCCTTTTGCTACAAAATAATTTAGAAAATTCCATCAAAATATATTTTTTTACCAAATTCCTTTGAAATTTATTTTTCTACAAAATATTCTTATTCTGGATTTTTTTGAAATTAAACCGACATTTCCATTAAATTGCATGAAATTAAATTTTTCAAAATTTCGTTGAAATTCATTTTTCAACAAAAGTTTTTAACATGTTTTTTTTGAAGTTTTCCACAAAATTTCATGCTATTACATTTTTCTTGAAAATTTGACTGAAACTGAATTTCCCAAAAAAAAGTCATTGAAAATTATGTTGAAATGTCATTTTTCTACAAAATTCCGTTAAAATTGCATTTTTGTAGAAAATTTTATCAAAATTTAATCTTTTGGAAGTTGTAGAATTTTTTAAATTGCTTTTTGCTAGAAAATAATTTTAAAAAATTTCATATTATATTAGAAAATTCCATCAAAATATATATTTTTTTACCAAATTCCGTTGAAATTAATTTTTCTACAAAATATCTTTATTCTAAACATTTTTTGAAATTAAACCGACATTTTCATAAAATTTCATGAAATTATATTTTTCAAAATTTTGTTGAATTTCATTTTTCTACAAAAGTTTTTAAAATCGTTTTTTTGAAGTTTTCCACAAAATTTTATGATATTATATTTTTCATGAAAATTTGACTGAAACTGAATTTTTCTAAAAAAAAAAGTCCTTGAAAATTATGTTGAAATGTCATTTTTCTACAAAATTCCGTTGAAATTGCATTTTTGTAGAAAATTTCATCAAAATTTATTTTTTTAAAAGATCTGGAATTTTTTTAAATTACCTTTTGCTACAAAACAACTTAGAAAATTCGATATTGTTTTAAAAATTCCATCAAAATATAGTTTTTTTACGAAATTCCGTGGAAATTTATTTTCTACAAAATTCCTTTATTCTAGAAAATTTTTTGAAATTGAACCGACATTTCCACAAAATTTCATTAAATTACATTTTTCAAATCATCGTTGAATTTCTTCTTTCTACAAAAGTTTTTAAAATCATTTTTTTAAGTTTTCCACAAAATTTCAATACATTATATTTTTCTTGAAAATTTGACTGAAAATGAATTTTTACAAAAAAAAAGCCTTGAAAATTATGTTGAAATGTCATTTTTCTACAAAATTCCATTTAAATTGCATTTTTGTAGAAAATTTCATAAGTTCTAGAATTTTTTTCCTTTTGTAGAAAATAATTTAGAAAATTCCATATTATATTAGAAAATTCCATCAAAATATATGTTTTTACCAAATTCCTTTGAAATTTATTTTTCTACAAAATATTCTTATTCTAGAATTTTTTTGAAATTAAAACGACATTTCCATAAAATTGCATGAAATTAAATTTTTCAAAATTTCGTTGAAATTCATTTTTCAACAAAGGTTTTTAAAATGTTTTTTTGAAGTTTTCCACAAAATTGCATGCTATTACATTTTTCTTGAAAATTTGACTGAAACTGAATTTCCCAAAAAAAAAGTCATTGGAAATTATGTTGAAATGTCATTTTTCTACAAAATACCGTTGAAATTGCATTTTTGTAGAAAATTTCATCAGAACTTGATTTTTTTGAAGTTCTAGAATTTTTTAAATTGCTTTTTGCTAGAAAATAATTTTGAAAATTTCATATTATATTAGAAAATTCCATCAAAATATATATTTTTTTTTACCAAATTCCGTTGAAATTTATTTTTCTACAAAATATCTTTATTCTAAACATTTTTTGAAATTAAACCGACATTTTCATAAAATTTCATGAAATTATATTTTTCAAAATTTTGTTGAATTTCATTTTTCTACAAAAGTTTTTAAAATCGGTTTTTTGAAGTTTTCCACAAAATTTTATGATATTATATTTTTCATGAAAATTTGACTGAAACTGAATTTTCCAAAAAAAGCACTTGAAAATTATTTTTCTAAAGTCATTTTTCTACAAAATTCGTTGAAGCGCCGAATATTTCATCAAAATTTAATTTTTTAGAAGTTCTCGAATTTTTTAATAATTATTAATTTCAGTTGAATAAACGAAAACGTCAATTAAAATTTCGCTTAATTGCACTCTGATTTATTATATCACAATTATTTAATAATTGAATATTATTTCAGTGCTTACTCATTTATCCCTGCAGACATGATGTGGCTTATTTCGTAAATACGATTTGCCGATAGCTCTAATTGTGTCTAAATCATATCTGAAAACAAAATCTAATTAAATAAATCGAATCATCAATGTAAAATTAATTTCATACTAAAAATAAAACGTATATGTCTTTATGGCATTACAACGCTAGTGCGGCAAACTTGATTTTGGCTTGATGATCAGAACCGGTGGCCGAGTCAAGGTCTAGCGTTCGCTGTTAATTCCGTTTTAGACTGAACAATTAACAGTTATGGAATATGGCATTCATGGTAGAGTTGAATAGCTGCCGTGATAGGTAATGTAAACTATTTTTGATGTAATCGCTGAAGCGCAAATCAAATCGAATTGAATGCGTTTCTCGGTTCGTCTGTCGATCCGTCCGTCTGTCAAGTATTTATTAGTCATCCAACCATCCATAAACATGTGCCGTCGAGTGAACAATTGCAGAAGCTATTCTCGTGTTCTCGTATGTAGTCGTATGCAATGGATCAAATGATCAGCATATGTTTATGAAGGGGTTTACAATTAGGGCGGTCGAATCTGAAAAGTGAAGTATGAACGACATTCATTTGAGATGGGATTTCATTCATTATGCCACTTTGTTTCTAAGGACAGATGGCGGATCTCATAAAGTCGTATCGTATCCCATACACTTAGATGTATGTATATTCCTGATGATATTCTGCTACGACGTCTGCTGAGAAATCAGAAACTTCGGAATACATGCTTTATTCCAAAGAAGGAATTAATGTGGACTCTTGGAGAATAATTTCTCTCAAAATAACCTACCCAGCTTCCCACCTCCTTAGCCGCAAAAAAATTGCAATCAAAAATTATAATATGTTTACATTATTTCTTACTTCTTATTTCACTTTTTGTCTTAGCCCCGAACTTCGCATCGACCCACCCTAATTGCAAAACCCTAGAGCAAACGATGAACATCTGATGATGATCATCATCATCATCCGCATCGTCATTATCTTTTTGCCATCAACTGAATCGACATTTTGAGGGCAATGTTTGCACAGATGTTCTTTATTAAATGAAAGCACGTGTGATTTGGAATGGACAGACAGACGGACAGCCGGACGGACAAACGGATGGATACATCTGTGAAAGAAGATACCAAATCGCATCGCCACCACACACATGATCATCTCAAGCATCGTTTTGCTGTCAATGGGTAAAAGTGGCATTGATGATGTCGTACCGCCATCCGTTGAACATAAAAGGGCAACACACCAAATACCAAACCAAACATTATGAAATAATACTATGTATTGAATTTTTCTTTTTTGGTTGTTCAACCACTCCACTTTTTGCTTAAGTGTAAATATATGTTTTATTCGAAAGCTTTTTATTCTCCAATTTTGGTTAAAATGTTGTTAAAGCACCTCCTCCTCATGTTAAATGAAAAATTAATGTTGACGATGATTTGAAAATCATTAATAACCGAAAATTCAAACTCAAGATGATCGTTCGATATGAAGTGTGCACAACAGGCACATCAACACGGTGAGTCCATGGGAAAGAAGAGTTTCGACATACACTTGAAACTGAAATTTCTCCTAAAGCAGATAGGTACTTAAACACCTCCCCACATTTGGAATAAACACTCTCTACGAGTACAATACTCCGGCACTACCACCGTCAACAGACAACACTAAATTTAACGACAGACACTTGGCATTCATCCGGACTAGAGTTGAGGTGAAGTTAGTGTCGGCGGTGTTGGTGTTGTTATCGCAAAGTGCCAAGTGATGGCTGGATCAAAGTGACTGGACTGTGGTTTGGAAAAGGCAATTATCGCATATAGCTTCACTAGCCAGAATATTCCCGAAAATATGGAGTAAACTGACTGAATTACACCCACAGTAAATTATAAAATTAAATTTGGAATTTGCACGGAAAAACAATTAAAAAATATTAAGTTTTATTACAAAATTTGTGCAGTGTCAAGACCACTGTGGTCTTCCTCCATACTAGAGTCGGCCACTGAGATCTTCCTCTACACTAGAGTCGACCACTGAATTCTTTCTCTATACTAGAGTCGACCACTGTGGTCTTCCTCTATACTAGAGTCGACCACTGTGGTCTTCCTCTATACTAGAGTCGACCACTGTGGTCTTCCTCTATACTAGAGTCGACCACTGTGGTCTTCCTCTATACTAGAGTCGACCACTGTGGTCTTCCTCTATACTAGAGTCGACCACTGTGGTCTTCCTCTATACTAGAGTCGACCACTGTGGCCATAAATAGATACTAAAGTCGACCACTGAAGTCTTCCCCTATACTAGAGTCGACCCTAGAGGACTACCTCTATACTAGAGTCGACCTCTGAGGTCTTCCTCTATACTAGAGTCGACCACTGAGGTCTTCCTCTATACTAGAGTCGAACTCTGAGGTCTTCCTCTATACTAGAGTCGACCACTGAGGTCTCCCTCTATACTAGAGTCGACCGCAGAGGTCTTCCTCTGTACTAGAGTCGACCGAAGAGGTCTTCCTCTGTACTAGAGTCGACCACGGAGGTCTTCCTCTGTACAAGAGCCGACCTCTGAGGTATTCTTCTATACTAGAGTCGACAACTGAGGTCTTCCTCTATACTAGAGTCGACCTCTGAGGTCTTCCTCCATGCTAGAGTCGACCACTGAGGTCTTTATCTATACTAGAGTCGACAACATTGTTCTTCCTCTATACTAGAGTCGACCACTGAGGTCTTCCCCTTGAATTTCAATAATAATTTAAATATGTAAATTGAACTTCTTAAATTCAATTGCTGCGCATTTTCTTAAATTTATATCAAACTACTGTGCTTCGACAATAAGATCATCATGTAAAAAGGCACCAAATATCATCAGTCCAAAGCGAATGTGTGGCACTAATGTGTTAAGTATCTGGGATATGATGAGGTCTTTCTGATGTTGGCAGCTTCCAGATGATCCTCATTGATGTTCACCCATCATCGGCCGAATGAAGGGGCTGACGATGATGTAGAAGATGATTATGATGAACTACAGACTGAGTGTACTTGTTTCATATCATCCTGGGTGATCTATTGACTGCCTTCGGCCTGTAGCTGTTGCTCTGCTCTTTTGTACTGTGATTGATGTTTGCAGCTGCAATTTCCTTCGTTCCATTGGAGAACATAAAATGAAATGCAAAACGTTTTCTTTTCCACAGATTTTCTTCTTCTTTTTTTTCATATTTAATGTGCATTTTAATAAACAACAAATTCAGCAATATGACGTACAACCTTACTATATGAACGTCGAAGAGTCGGTCTTCGTCGTCGTAGTTGGTTGGCCTCGCACATATGTTGTCTATTTATGGCCATATTGATGATCTTGCCATGTCGATCATTATCGACACCCATCATATTTTTATTCCAAACAAATGTGCAATGTGCACATCTACTCCCTTCAATTCCTCAGTAGGGGAAGACTGGACGGGCAGTCGTTTAAAATATTTATATAAATCTATGAGATCTGAAGTCGACTCTACTATTGAGGAATAACTCAGTGGTCGACTCAAGTGCAAAAGAATACCTCATTGATCAACTGTAACACAGAGGCAGGACTCAATGATCGACTCTAGTAAAGAGGAAGACCTCAGAGGTCGACTCTAGTACAGAGGAAGACCTCAGAGGTCGACTCTAGTATAGAGGAAAACCTCAGAGGTCGACTCTAGTATAGATGAAGACCTCAGAGGTCGACTCTAGTATAGAGGAAGACCTCAGAGGTCGACTCTAGTATAGAGGAAGACCTCAGAGGTCGACTCTAGTATAGAGGAAGACCTCAGAGGTCGACTCTAGTATAGAGGAAGACCTCAGAGGTCGACTCTAGTAAAGAGGAAGACCTCAGAGGTCGACTCTAGTAAAGAGGAAGACCTCAGAGGTGGACTCTAGTATAGAGGAAGACCTCAGAGGTCGTCTCTAGTATAGAGGAAGACCTCAGAGGTCGACTCTAGTATAGAGGTAGACCTCAGAGGTCGACTCTAGTATAGAGGTAGACCTCAGAGGTCGACTCTAGTATAGAGGTAGACCTCAGAGGTCGACTCTAGTATAGAGGTAGACCTCAGAGGTCGACTCTAGTATAGAGGAATACCTCAGAGATCGACTCTAGTATAGAAGAAGCCCTCAGAGGTCGACTCTAGTATAGAGGAAGACCTCAGAGGTCGACTCTGGTATAGAGGAAGACCTCAGAGGTCGACTCTGGTATAGAGGAAGACCTCATAGGTCGACTCTGGTATAGAGGAAGACCTCAGAGTTCGACTCTAGTATAGAGGAAGACCTCAGAGGTCGACTCTAGTATAGAGGAAGACCTCAGAGGTCGACTCTAGTATAGAGGAAGACCTCAGAGGTCGACTCTAGTATAGAGGAAGGCCTCGGAGGTCGACTATATTATAGAGGAACCTGAGAGGTCGACTCTAGTATAGAGGAAGGCCTCGGAGGTCGACTATATTATAGAGGAAGACCTGAGAGGTCGACTCTAGTATAGAGGAAAGCCTCAGAGGTCGACTCTAGTACGGAGGAAGACCTCAGAGGTCGACTCTAGGATAGAGGAAGGCCTCGATGATCGCCAACAGCATAGTGGAAAACATTAGTGGCAAAAGAAGTCAATTTTATCGACAGAAATTGTGTTATTTTAATTTATTTTGCTGTTTATTGCTTAATTTGAAAAAAAACTTCAATCGCACAAATGTTCATGCATTTCATCAACACTTGATTTTATAAAAACGCCAAAAGAAGTAACGCATCTGCTATACTCAAAATGCACAAATTCCACTTTGCTTTTTGCACGCGCAAATGCATTTTGTGGCAATTTATTTTGCAATTTCTGTTTATTTTCCTTATTGGCTATGTAACAGCAGTCTTTGATCTGCCGCCAAATGCTTAGATTTTTAGACCAAAAATAATCGGCTGCCTCCAGCCGCGTTCGGTTATCACGAGTTCTTGGAAGGATTGTCCAGAAGAAAATTTGATCCATAAACTGTTTCATTGGGTTAGTAGATGAATTGGGGCGACGGCTTTGGCTATGATTTATTCTAGGAATAAATAATATGTTTTCATATTGATTTTTTTCGTTCACTGCATCCGTTCGAAAAATCGTAAAAATTCGTTCATGACTGATGGTGATGGCGATGTTGTTGAAGAGGATGATGCGATACTTTGATGTCGACGAGCATTTATTTTATGGAGGAAATGTAAATATTTTTTTAACCTACTGCTGCGAAAAATTATTTGTTTATTATGGCCTCCATGTGATCGACTATTATTGCAGACGAAATGTCTGATATACAAATTTAAGTTAATATTCCGGGGATATTTGTATTGAATTTTATGGTGTAATTTGTAAAATTATTTTGTGTGAATTTCGCCGATGTCATAATTTTTTTTTTAATTTTGCGGATTTTATGGGTTATGTACACTCGGGAAGAAAAAATTCTACTCACTGGAAACAAATTTTAGACAACTTAACTGTTAACACTTTTTGGGCAAATGAAAGCTTCTTTGTTGATCTGGAAATTTTTTATAGTTCTTTTTTGTCAGCAAAAAAAGATTCTGTTGTCGGAAACTCGCAGTGCAGTCTACTAAAATATATGTAGTTCATGCGTAAAGACTTTTACGTTGCGTTGAAACCTATCAAAAATCTCCAGTCCTGAGCCAATTCCAGGTGGCAAAAGAGTATGAATACCATCATCTGCGACAATACGAAGACTTTGGAATCTGTTACTCACCTACATCGATGGTTGGTACCTTGGGCTGTTAAGGGAGTATAGGCCATTCCGATCGATAAGATCTCTTGCCTGACGACCGTGGGTTCGGCTAGTTTAGGTATTGTGGTAGTCTGTGGTCATAATCACTTACGCTTATAGTCTCTTGTAATAACACAGGGACTGACTTTTAATACACCTAGACTTTCCCGTTGAACCAGTAGCTTTAAAAAGCAATACGTTGGCCGATTATGACGTTAGCTAAATCTGCTAGCTCCGTTAAGGAACTGGAGCTCAGAGTAGCCAACCACTTTTTCGTTGGTTTGGAGTATACAGAGTTAAGATATTTTACAGACAACTCCTGCCTTTAGTTTCAACAACACGAGAACAACCAGATCGTTGGTAACAACACTACGAGGAAAGAAGAGTCATTGGGACCAATCACAGATCCGATGACGTAGGGATTATTTTGTATCAATTAATTAGAGATAAATGCTGCTATTGCTGAAAGTAAAATGTTATCATACGACAACAACGGATAATACTACTTATTGGCCGGCCAGTTCGGTTACCTACTCGCTACTATACTACAACTTAGGTTATATACCCCATAGTAGAGGACCACTTGAGTTTTCTACTCCTAATTTAGTAGCAGTTGGTTTATCTAATCTTTAATGGGCGACCCGTTGGTTTATGTACTACTAAGTAGAAGACCAGTTGGGTTATCTACTACTTAGTAGAAGATAACAGTAAGGTTATCTAAAATTTTTGTTATTTGCTCCTTAGTATGCGGTCGGTAGGGTTATATACTCCTTAGGAGATGACAAGTTGGGTTATAAGTTCCTTAGCTCCTACTACCTACTATACTACAAGTTGGGTATCTACTCCATAGAAGAAGACCACTTGAGTTATCTACTCCTTAGTAGAGGACCACTTGAGTTATCTACTCCTTAGTAGAGGACCACTTGAGTTATCTACTCCTTAGTAGAGGACCACTTGAGTTATCTACTCCTTAGTAGAGGACCACTTGAGTTATCTACTCCTTAGTAGAGGACCACTTGAGTTATCTACTCCTTAGTAGAGGACCACTTGAGTTACCTACTCCTTAGTAGAAGACCAGTTGGATTATCTACTCCTTAGTAGAGGACCACTTGAGTTATCTACTCCTTAGTAGAGGACCACTTGAGTTATCTACTCCTTAGTAGAGGACCACTTGAGTTACCTACTCCTTAGTAGAGGACCATGTGAGTTATCTACTCCTTAGTAGAGGACCACTTGAGTTATCTACTCCTTAGTAGAGCACCACTTGAGTTACCTACTGCTTAGTAGAGGACCATCTGAGTTATATACTCCTTAGTAGAGGACCACTTGAGTTATATACTCCTTAGTAGAGGACCACTTGAGTTATCTACTCCTTAGTAGAGGACCACCTGAGTTATCTACTCCTTAGTAGATGACCACTTGTGTTATCTACTCCTTAATACAGGACCATTTGAGTAATCTTCTCCTTAGTAGAGGACCACTTGAGTTATCTTAGTAGAGGACCACTTGAGTTATCTACTCCTTAGAAGAGGACCACCTGAGTTATCTACTTCTTAGTGGAGGACCACTTGAGTTATCTACTCCTTAGTAGAGGACCACTTGAGTTATCTACTCCTTAGTGGAGGACCACTTTAGTTATCTACTCCTTAGTAGATCACCGTCTGAGTTACCTACTCCTTAGTAGAGGACTGTTTCGCTTAGCTACTACTTAATAAAATAGCAGTTGGTTTATCTACTCCTAAATGGGCGACCCGTTGGTTTATATACTACTTAGTATAAGACCTGTTCGGTTATCTACTACTTAGTAGTAGATAACAGTAAGGTTATCTAAAAATGTGTTTATTTGCTTAGTATGCGGTCAGTAGGGTTATATTCTCCGTAGGAGATGACAAGTTGGGTTAGTTAGTTAGTTCCTTAGCTCCTACTACCTAATATACTACAAGTTGGGTATCTACTCCTTAGTAGAGGACCACTTGAGTTATCTACTCCTTAGAAGAGGATCACTTGAGTTATCTACTCCTTAGTAGAGGACCACTTGTGTTATTTACTCCTTATTATAGGACCACTTGAGTTATCTACTCCTTAGTAGATCACCGTCTGAGTTACCTACTCCTTAGTAGAGGACTGTTTCGCTTAGCTACTACTTAATAAAATAGCAGTTGGTTTATCTACTCCTAAATGGGCGACCCGTTGGTTTATATACTACTTAGTATAAGACCTGTTCGGTTATCTACTACTTAGTAGTATCTACTACTTATTAGTAGATAACAGTAAGGTTATCTAAAAATGTGTTTATTTGCTTAGTATGCGGTCAGTAGGGTTATATTCTCCGTAGGAGATGACAAGTTGGGTTAGTTAGGTAGTTCCTTAGCTCCTACTACCTACTATACTACAAGTTGGGTATCTACTCCGTAGTAGAGGACCACTTGAGTTATCTACTCCTTAGAAGAGGACCACTTGAGTTATCTACTCCTTAGAAGAGGACCACTTGAGTTATCTACTCCTTAGATGAGGACCACTTGAATTATCTACTCCTTAGTATAGGATCACTTGAGTTATCTTTTCCTTAGTAGAGGGCCACTTAAGTAACTAATCCTTGGTAGAGGACCACTTGAGTTATCTACTCCTTAGTAGAGGGCCACTTAAGTAACTAATCCTTGGTAGAGGACCACTTGAGTAATCTAGATGACCAATTCGCTTAGCTAATAATAAAATAACAATTGATTTATCTACGCTTTAGAAGGCAACCAGTTGGTTTATCTAATTCATAGTAGGCGACCAATTGGGTTTTCTACTTCTTAGTAGACAATCAGTTGGTTTATCTACTCTTTTGTAGATGACCAATTTGGTTATTTGCTCCTTAGTATGCGGTCAGTTTGGTTCCTTAGTCGACGTCCATTTGGTTTATATCCATACCTCCATTCTAAAACATGCTAAGCGACTTAGTTGTAGGGAGATTACATTTTTCTAAATATTTCAAATTATATTCAGTCAAAATTTGGTGTTTATCCGTCAATCAAGTTAAAAGATATTCACCAAATAGTACAGGTCATTCGATTTGCATTATAAAGGAATCCCACACAAATTTAAAAAATTCATCAAACTTTGATCGGCTCTCCTGAAAAACTACCTTTTTGCACTTAGCATAGTTAAGAATGGAGGTATCGATATCTCAGTAGAATTATTTGCCACTTAGTATAGAGCCAGTTGGATTATTTACTCCTTAGTTAACGACCTGTTGAATTAATACTCCTTAGTGGACGACCAGATTAATTATATATTCCTTAGTAGAGGACCATGTGGTTTATCTATTCCTTACATGCGTTATATATTCATAAGTAGTTGACCAGTTGGTTTTTCCATTCCTCAGTTGGGTTATGTACTCCTTAGTGGGCGACCAGTAGGATTATCTATATCTTGATTATTACCTCTTATCTGATTATTTACCCTCTAATATAGAGCCAGTTGGATTATTTACTCTTTCGAATAGAGCCAATTGGGTTATCTACTTCTTAATTGACGGCCGTTGTTGGATTATATTTTCCTTAGTATATGACAAGATGGTTTATCTATTCATTAGTTGCATTGTATACTCTTTAGTAGTTGATCAGTTGGTTTTTCCATTCATTAGTTGTAGGCGACCAGTTGGATTATCTACTCCTTAGTTGACGACATGGTGGGTTATCTACTGATTGGTAGAAGTCGACAGTTAGTTTATCTACTCATTAGTATACCTTAGGAGGCGGCCAGTTTGGTCATCTACTCATTAGTAGACCACCAGTTGGGTTATCTGATCCATAATAAAGGACATGTTGGAACCAGTTTTCAGAAGTTCAGCAATTAAACAGTGAACAAAACATTATACTGTGTATCTAGAAAAAGTAATTATGTATTCTCTAAGACATGTTCGTGAATATGTCACAAAGTGGCAATTCACAACCTCCAATGGCAAAGCCTTGTAAAAGACACCGGTTGTTTTCATAAAATGGGGGCAATCTGTCAACCGAGTCCCGTTCTCGGCGGACCTAACATCGCTTTGATTTTGTACCGATCCAATTTCCCGTTAGAAACGTTCGATCTCTCAGCTAACCTTCCTATAAGACAGATACCTGCCATGACATATACAGATAATGAGGCATCCTCTCTTGATAACGATAGCAAATCATGGGACCGTTAATATTAGTAAGTTTACAAGACGTTCAATTGGCCTATATACATACTCCTTAGTTGACGACATAGTGTGTTATCTACTGCTTACAAGAAGACGGCAGTTGGGCTATCTACTCATTAGTAGGCGACCAGTTGGATTATTTACTCCTTAGTAGGCAATAAGTTTGGTCATCTACCCATTACTAGACCACCAGTTGGGTTATCTATTCCCTAATAGAAGACAGGTTAGGACCAGTTTTTGGAAGTTCAACCATTGCAAACAGAACGTAAAATATGCTGTGTATCTAGATAAAGGTTTTATACTGGTCCAATTTCGCGTTGGGAACTTTCAATCTCTCCTATAAGACAGATACCTGCCATCGCGTATACGAATAGTCTTGATACTCGTAACGATAGCAAATCTTGGGACCATTTTAAATTTATGCAGATACTAATCAGAGGTAGTTTTGTGTAATCATTATGGGAACCTAAGGCATGAATGGACTGTTACGAAAGTTCGACCTAATACTAAGGGAAATCAATTTAGTTTCACATGGAATTCTAAACATGAATTCCGACAAACAAAAGACTTTTAGAGTAGAAACATCACCGACAAAAGAATGGTGAATGGATCCTGGCATCATTACGTTTGGATCCAAGATGAATGCAAGTATAAGATCTAAAGTTTTCTCAGAATATCTAAACCTTGGAATCTGACAAAAGTCGGTACCAATATTTTGCCTGATAGTAAGGCTGCTACCAAGTCCCTGGAAACTATATTCCTGAATTCAGAACTGTCCTCGGCTGCAAAGCAGATAGCGATAAATAACTCCAACTGTTTTGTTCTACATAGATGATGAATTCATTCAAGTAATATAAACAACCTAAAATAGATGTGAGTAATGTCATCTGTTATTGGAGTGTATGCAACGTATGTATTTCTGCATATTGTGCGTTAGACTTTATTCACAAGTCCCTAAGAAGTCAATGTGGTTTATGTTCTTTTATATTATATTCTGAGTTCTTTAGAAATCATCTGACCACATTAATGTGGTGATTCATATATTTTGAAAGACTCGTTTCTCCCAGAATAAGTGAATTTTTTGCCAGTACTTCGAAAGACTTCAATATAAGAGCAACCACCACTAGTCAACCGACTGTTTTTTAAAAACAAAATCAACTTAAAAATGGATTTGCAAGGATTTGAACAAATTTCTACAAATGTTGATGTCATGATTTACATATACAATCTATTAAGTTTCGAGGATCAACTAAAGCTGGCGCAAGTTACTGCTGATCTCATGAAAGTCCACCAACACTTCATATGGACTGTGGACTATAGTACATTACAACTGTACGATTGTGGTCTCGAGTATATTGTGACAAACGGAGCAAATGCCCAACGCAAACTTCTAACTAAGGATGCATTTGAAGAATTTAAGACCTTATATGCAGATCATGTCAATGAATTGTGTATAGAAACTATCAACAACATATTAGGATGGCAAAAAAGGTCAATCGTTTCAACCGAAAGACCCAACTATGATCTGAAACCATTTCAAAATCTCCAAAGCCTAAAATGTTCATCGCCTAAAATACACTTAATTCTACCGCAGGTGGTTGAGAATCTACCGCATTTGAAAAGTCTACATGTAACCGAGAATTCACATTTACTTTGGACAAATGATAACTTAACGCAGGCAATTGAATATTTTCTAAAAATGAGAAATTTAAAACGATTGTATTTGAACTGTAATGGAAAAACCGTAATAAAATTTCAACAATTTTGTAAACTTATCTATGACCTGCAACTGGAAGTATTGGAAGGATGGCTTGAGTTGGAGCCGGATCATGAGGATGATGGTGGGAGTGCGAGTGGTAGTGACAGAACCATGGAGCATTTAATTTTAAAACAAGGAGTGCCACTGCAAGAATTACGAATTCTAACAACATTCAATGAACACAAATGGTTAAGCAGCTATCCAACGTTTCTGAAAGTTTTTGAAAATCTTACCAATTTAGACCTCATCAATACTGACAATCTTACGCAAACGATGTTGTCTGCTCTCAACACATATTGCCAACAGCTCACCACACTAGTTATAAAATGTACTACATTCGTTCATATTACAACATTCGCAATACCCTCGAAAGTCGCAAAATTGTATCTATTAGGTTGTCGTGGTTTGACGGAGAAAAACTTGCTTCAAATTCTAACTGAAACAAATATCTCAGAATTCAAATCTCATGATACACATTATATGTTCACGAAGGAATCTAAGCATTTCTCAATTTCACCACGAATAGAACATTTGGATATAGATGCCATAGATATGTGTAAATTCCCATTGTTGTATGAGAGAAATAAAAACTTAAAATATCTTAAATGGACTCACGGTAGAACGTGCAAAAACCGGCTATCCATAACTGCCCCTCTGGCGTTATGCTACAATTTAGAAACTCTACAAATGAACGATGACTGTGAATTGGCATTGGACATTTTGTTACAATTGAAACATCTGCGCAAGTTCATCACTTATATAGATTTGCCTAATCAGTGGTCTTATCTCATCGCCCTTCTGAAGCACTCATCACTTCGGGAGCTGAACATTACGCTAAGCGAATTTCCAAGTGATAATATACCGCCGGAAGGGTTTTCAACACAGGTGACTGCTTTGAAAGTGGATTATAAAATATACAGTGACTTCAGTGTAGATTTCTTTTTGGATTTATTTCGAAAAAATCGTAATATGAAAATGTCATTCTTCTGTTGGCATTGTCCCCCAATGGACATTCTAAAGACTTTAGTAATGCATCCAAGTTTCCCCAGAGATTTAAAGAGAATCGTTATATGCGGTTTTGCAATAAGTAAGTACTCATATGTAAATGTAAATTAAGAACATTTATTTATTTATATGAATTACAATACAAAGTAAATTTATATGCTAATTTTAAGGTCCAGGGAAAGGCCGGGTTGCAAAGACCATATGGCTAAATGTTTGCAACGACAGACCAGAGCCTCTGGTGGGAATCGAACCCACGATACTTTCATTTGAAAGGTCTCAGTCCAACTAATATTAAAACCTAAATAGATTTTACTTTGGGGGAGTCTACTGCTTTGTTCACAACTATAAACTCTGTCAGAGTTTAAAAGGGGCCGTACGAACTACCAAGACGAACATCGCAGTGGTCGAAATGATTAAAAACAAGTAAAGACGGATAAAGTTCGGGATTGCATGTGAATGGTTTCGGATACAGACGAACTCATTATACCAAATTTCAGCCATTTCGTAGAAATTTCAGGTCTTTGTATGTGGGCTAAATCAAAACATGGACCTATGACTAACGTTGTTCGTGTGAAGGATTCCGGGTATAAATAAACCCAATTTAAGCCAGATCAGTTGAAATTTGTGGTCTCCGTGGCGTTAAAAATTCAAATCGGAGAGATGCTATATATGGGGGCTATATCAACAAATGGACCGATATTGCCCATTTTCAATCTGAACATACCTGCAGATATAAGAAACATATGTACCAAATTTCAACCCCCTAGCTCAAGTATTACAGATTGCAGCGTAATTACAACAGACGGACGGACAGACAGAGGGACGGACATGGCAAAATCGTCTTAGAATTTAACGACCATTAATAATATATATACGTACTTTATGGGGTCTGAGATCAATATTTAGTTGTGTTACGAGCGGAGTGACAAAATGAATATACCCCCCATCCTATGGTGGAATGATGACATAATAATATTGTTAATTTAAAGACAGGCGTTTATAACATCATTACAATCGATGAATGGAGTAGCCTTGGAGTGGCCCTTTATTGGACTTATGTACAATATAAGAGTACATTTTTATGGTGATATTTTCTTGAAGCTCGGAATGTATGCATTTTTGAATATCAATGAATATAAAACATTACATCCCAAACAGGACGGGCAGGACAACGTCTGCCGCGGTCAGCTCGTAAAAAACACACTTATTGTTAAGCAAATTCAAAAGTTTTTTATTTAATGTGAAGTACAATCGATACAATTAAGTTCTAAATAAAACGTCATTCAAATGGCCTCCATGACTTCTTCTGCAGAAACGAATTCGATGAACCCAATTTTCGAGCATTTTTTCAACTAAATCAAGGCGTATGTCATGAATGACACGTTCAATATTGACTTGTAAAGCTTAAAGAGAGAGTCGGATTATTTCGAAAGACCAATGACTTCAAATAACCCCACAAGAAGTAGTCTAATAGTCCTAAATCACAACTTCTTGGAGGCCATTCAATATCACAATTTCATGAAATAATCGAATCTCCAAACTTTTCTCGCAACAATTGAATTGTTTCATTTCCTGTGTGGCACGTAGCCACAAAGAGTCAATGGCAAAATTATAGCTCTAAACGAGAGCTAAAATATAGATCATGGGTGTCAAGGTCGTAGGTCGACTAGAAAGCGTTTTTTTTTTTTGGATTTAATTTTCAAATGTGAACGGAAAGTTTATTTTCGCTCTAGCTTCTTAACGGTACGTCTGATCGGGAATGGGTCAAAGGCAAAAAGGTAGCTCTTAACCAGAGCTAAAATATCTAACCAATATCTAAATATATAACCAAGATCGTAGGTCGACTGCAAAATGGTTTTTTTTTTTGGTTTAAAAAAAATGGACTTAACGCACGAAAAGTTGCAATTGGAGAACGATTATTTTAATAATAAAACTGAATAATTTGTAAACGTTGTTCTTGCATATATCTCTCCATGATGAAATTGTAAACACTACTGAATACAATGAAAAATAAATGGCAGATCATGACATATTACAAACGGCCGAAACTTCACTTCAAAATCATATCATCCCTATTGGAAAACCCTTTATATTATGTAATGATTTTTTTGTAGAAAGTCGGTTTACTTATCTGATATTTTCTTCTTTAGGCTTATCTAAGAAGAAGCATTCTGCCTTAAAATAATTTTCTCTTAAATTTCTTGATCATTTCAGGCTGTTCTGATCTAAGGAAGAATTATGATGCGGCCATGAGACATGTCCGAGCTGTGCATTGGAGTGATCCCATGTATTGTATAATTATGTGCAGAAAATAAATGGAAATGAAGACTTTTCGATCAGCGCACAGTGGGTGGAATTCCAAAAAAAGGAGAAAATAATTCGGCCGTTTCTTAACCAAGCAACCGATTGCGACCAGTTTTAAATGTGAGCCCTATAGGCATTGTTGCCAAAAGAATTTGGGCCAAAATCGTCAAAGAGAGGTCACAAAAATCGTCAAAATATCTTTACGAAATCGTCATTCCATAAATCTACTATCTCTACATACCGATTTAGATCCATTTGAGCCGAGGAAGCGCTTCAGCGACTGTTATGTATTAATAAATGCTTTCAGGACATGAAATTGAGAACCGTCCTCACTATGAAATACGCATGTTATTGAACTAAACGACTGAAATTTTTTGTTGATAAGGATGATTAGGTATTTATCATTATACCATCCACAATAAGTTTGTAATTTCGTTTAAAATATTGAAATGTTTATGTGCAACCCTATGAAGGATATAATGAGCACTAATAACACTTAGCAACAAATGAACACTTTGTGAAAAATACACGGACTTGATAGTATAGGTTCGATTCTACTATCAAACGGTAATATAACCTTATACTCGGTTTGGCGAAATTGGTGACCAATTTTTTTATGGGCCTCCAAAGTTTCTGAAAACACTATGCAACAAAATTTTTGTCCAAGGGATGTGGATCACAGTTTCTAGTGCAATTAGGTGTCACAAACACGAAAAAAATATTTAAAAAAATTGTTATGGTAAATTTTTTTTTAAATTTTTTTTTAATTCCAGCTTTCATGGAAAGTACACTCAGTATTTGGACCATAATTTTTCAAGTATAAGCCTGATTGAGCCGTGTTATGCCTCAAATATGAGGGCTACATATGCTGCAAATATCGATTTCACATAGAATCTTTGGTTTAGTTACAGTCGTCAAAAAATATGAGAAAAAAATTATTTTTGTTTTTAAAAAACACTTTTTCCTGGTACAAAAAAAACCATAAGAAATAGAAACAAAACCGAAAAAATTATTTGATCACATTTTTAAAAAGCCAGCATTCTTTCATATTTTTTCCTTTTTAAATGATGTTTCTGCTTATTCGCCATATGTGAGAGAGACATATAAGAGACATTGCACTTGCATTTTATTTTATGAGGATTGATGTCAGACATTAAAAAATTATAGAGAGGACGAGGTTTTATGGCCGTTCGTAACCCTATATTGGATGAGATCCGCTCAGATAGAGGGTCATTCAACAATATTTGTGGTTTTTTATTTATGAGGTTTCCATTCAGTTGCGCCTTTTAGGGGCATGGACATCCCAGTAGTATATACAGGTAGTAAAATTATATGTATTGGGTTTCTACGTTCGAAGCAAACTATATGTTAGCTACAGGTTCTGAAATTAGTTTTTAATAAATAACTGTAATTCAGCGCCTTAAAGAGATAAGTCGATTTTCTGAAAAATATTATAAAGTTATATTTCGACGTATGAGTAAAAGGCAAAGAAATTTTCAATGTGTAAATGATCCCGACAATTTCTGCTACTTCTGCGAAAAATATGTAATTAAAAAAATCGACGTGCGTTTAGTAAACTAATAGAAGAAATATATGTGCAATATTTTGGTATACGAGTTAAAAATATGAACGAACCGTGGACACCTAGTATTTTGTATAATTCGTGCCATGTAAATCTTACTCGATGGAGTAGTGGAAGCATGCGGTAAGAACTTTACAATTAATGTATTACATTGTGCCTAATTCGGAAACATCATCAAGTTCAACTGAGTACTCAACTCTGAACGATTCAAGTTTGAGTCTGAAGTCATCGCTTTTAACTCAGTTTCAACTCATTGATCTAGTGAGAGATTTGGAACTGACCAAAGATAAGGCAGAACTACTTGCTACTGGATGGAAACAGTACAATATTTTGGGCCCAGATGTTAACATATCATATTATAGAGTCCGTGATATACCTTACAAACAATTTTATACAACTGTGGATAACAGATGCTTTTGCAAGGACATTCCCGGATTGTTCGAGGAACTTAATCAAACATACAATTCAAAGGAATGGCATTATTTTCTTCGCTAGGATGCAAACTTTTAAAAAATAAAATAAAATATTTTTTTCGATTTTTATCTATTTTTTTGTTTTTTTTTTGTCCAAGGATTTTTTTTTGTTTTTTGAAAAAAATCTACTTTTTCCAATTTGTTTAATGACTGTTACCACTGTTTCTAAGTGAAAAAGATATTTCCAACATTGGTAGCCCACAGTAATAGCTTCAATCTAACGCATAAGTCGACCTGATCGGCCATATACTCCAAAAATTATAGTGCAAATATTAAGGGTACCATCCATTATCGATAAAAAAATTTTTGGTTTTGATTTTATATACAATTTTTAGGTCTAGGACAGAAAAAAAATTTTTTTGTTGCGTAGTGTAATCATCCATTAAAATATTAATTGATAAAAAAATCACATTATACAACAGAATTTTTGTCGAAGGGCCGTACATATATTTTTATGGTGTAATTGAACACGAAAAAATCAATCAATTTTTTATGGTAAAATTTCAATTCAAGTTTTCATGGATTGTACACCTAGGAAATAATCGGTTGGAATTCGATTGTAACAATAAAAAAAATATTACTAGCAACAAAAAGTATATTGCCTACACCGAGTGTCGGTTGTATTTATATATAAATAGTTGAAACAACAATAATAACATGGATACGATCAAATGAAAATGCTTGCAACTAAATCGATTGTTATATCAATCGAATTAAGATTGTTTTTTTCATTGACACTCGGTTAGTTGTGGTAACCAATTTTACATTTTCATTATAGTACCATATGATAGATTTTTAGTTGTGACAACCAATGTTTTATTCTTAACAACAGAAATTGTATCAATTGACCAAAGATTATTATTGCAACGAATAATTGGTTACTACAACAGAAAAAATATTAATAAATACTCGTTTTTTTGGTTATCCCAATAATTTCCCAAATTTAGAATAATAAAATGTATTTTGGGAAATACAACCGAAATATTGATTGCTGTTCTTTTGCTGACACAGGACAAACAAAAAATAAAATTACTCGGCATAAATAAATCTTCAAAATTTTGTTCAAGAACGGTATATAGGAGTATAGTATAATCTCGTGTGGATAATAATGTGTGGAATGCAGAATATGTTGTGCAAAATGTTTTACATAAATAAAAAATAAAAGCAACAATCGTGAAATTGAAAGCACAAGCAACGAAACCATTGCTCTGTTACAGGAAAAGTTTCCGGACCGTGTTATCTCTCGAAGAGGTGATCACAATTGGCCACCGAGATCTTTTGATTTAACAACTTGCTGCTTCTTTCTTTGGGGCCACGTGAAAGATCTACGCCAACAGCCCAGCGTCGATTCAAGACCTCAGAGATAGAATTCGTGAGGCTATCGCGGACATAGGGCAGCCACTTTGCGATTTGGTTATGGAAAATTTCATGAAAAGGATATGGTCCTGTAAGCGTGGTCGTGGTGGCCATTTGGCTGATGTTGTTTTTCATTATTAACGGCATACTCTTTATTATGAAATAAACATCCGATCATTTATCTCAAAAAATGACATTTTTCTTTGAATACCAAAATAACTCGTCTTGTTGGAAAACCCTTTACTAAAATTTTGAGTGTATTTAGTAACTTAGTTTTTAATTGAATTTGAGCTTTTTTTGGTTTTTGTGTTATGTTTTGGGCTTTGGTGTGTTCTGACACATATAGTAACATTTTATGGCCAACATATTTGTAGAACATTTCATCCCCGCCCTCCTCATTTAAGGTATGTTTTTTACGATTTTTAAAAATAGGGCCAAAAATTACTGTTATATGGGGGAACTAGAGCATTAATATGTTCCACAAAAAGATTACCTTAATCTATTGATATAAAATTGTTGCGTGACTGACAGACTAATTGACTGACTGATCATCGCCCAGCCTAAACGGCTGAAGCTAGAATCATGAAATTTGGTGGGAGGGTAGTCTTTGGGACGTAGCCTTAATATTTTCTATAAAGTTGCTGAACATACCCTACACCAAAAAAAAAATATATTTGTAACAAAATAGTGATATACTAAAATTTTTGAGGTACAATATGGTCTTTTTGAGCTATTGAGATTGTATTAATATGTTCATAAAAGTTGTTCAGATTTACGTTGGTGAAAAATTACGAGTCCCTGAATGTTATGCTGAAAAAAGTGAAAAAATATTTTTTCCTTCACTTTTACAAAAAAAAAAGTAACGGAATTTTTTTTCGCATAAAATGTTAAGAAACTTTTTTCAGTATATTTTTAGCTACAATATTGCCAAATATAGTTAAGCGGTATCACCAAGTCTGAATTAGTTGTTGGACAAAAGCTGATGACACCTTTTCGAAAGGCTCACTGATTTTCAGAAACTTTTGAGGCCCATAAAAAATTGGTCACCCATTTTGTCAAACCGCGTATAGGGTTCACCAACCTTTGGTAGTAGAATCGAACATATACCGTCAAGTCCGTATATTTATCAAAAAGCGTTCATTTGTTGCATAGTGTTATCAACCTAGAATCACTCTCTTGCCCGTTTTATTTAATTCATCCTCTATATGTGTGCCTAGTATAATTGCAAGATAAAGTCGCCCCACTGTACAGTGTTCATTCACTCATTCATTCATCCACATATCTATTGAAGCGATTTAACCCAATTTATACACTTCATTGATCTTGTCCACATGACCCATAGTGATTATGGGGTTTCTAAGTGCATACTACAAATTTACACTATCACTTAGGAACGATGTAAAATGATAGAGCAACTTGACTGAGTGACTGCTTGACTGACTGAATGAATGGTTCACTGAGCACACATGGACAACAACAGTACTTGTGTTAAAAAAGGGAAAGAAAAAAAACGCACAGAAAAATACTGTTCAATGAATTTCCAAGATACCGGCCAAAGTATCCGAACTCATATTGGTTTGAAATTAATACGATCACGAGGAGTGAGTGACTTAGTCAAGCAGTATTCTCCTATCTACAAAACAGAACAGATCACTGAAGTCATTCGAATTCATTCCCATTACCTCAAAGAGGTGCGGTGCGTACACCGGAGCATATGGAAGGAAGTGTACTGGTATGTCCGTCCGATTTAGAGCACTTGGAACACTTGTGATTTCGGTAATGTGTTTTTCGCTTTTACGCACTTTGTTAGCAATTAGTGTTAAAAGACATGAACTGCCACAAATTGTTAACACATGCAACAAATCCCCACTCAATCCAATTCAATCTGATGCGATCTATGTATGTTCTATGTCTACCCCCTCTATGGAACAACGAAATGTTTTGAATATAAAACCCACAAAAATCAGATAATACGGAAGACATTCGAAAGATAAAAATGAAAACATAAGATAAGCAAAACTGATAATCAACAGACCCCAAAACATTTTATCAAAAGACCTAAAACAAGACGATAACACTACGCAACAAAATTTTTGTCCAAGGGATGTGGATAACAAATTCTGGTGAAATTAAGTGTCACAAACACGAAAAAAATATTAAAAAAAAAATTGGTATGGTAAATTTTTTAAATTCGAGCTTTCATGGATAGTACATTCAGTATTTGGACCATTTATCAAGTATAAGCCTGATTGAGCCGCGTTATGCCTCAAATTAAAGGGAATTATGAGGGCTACATATGCTGCAAATATCGCTTTCACGTAGAATCTTTGGTTTAGTAACAGTCGTCAAAAATATGAGAAAAAAATTATTTTTTAAAAAAAAAACACTTTTTCTTGGCGCAAAAAAAAAACATAAAAAATATGAAAACAAGTAAAGGCGTTAAGTTCGGCCATGCCGAATCTTATATACCCTCCACCATGGATAGCATGAAAACTCAAACCTACAAAATAACTCAAACCTAAAGAAAATAACACCGAAAACACACAAAAAATATAGTAGATTAGAACAGTAGGAAACATATAGTAGATGAGAACAGTAGGAATAACAACTAGTTAGATGATATATATGGGAGCTATATCTAAATAAGGACCGATATCGCCCAATTGCAATCCCAAACAACCTGCAACTATAAGAAGTATTTGTACCAAATTTGATCAACCTAGCTTTGTTATTGCGGACTGTAGCGTGATTACCACAGACGAACGGACGGACGGACAGATCGACAGAATTTTACGACGATTAAGAATATATATACTTTATGGGGTCTCAGATCAATATTTAGAGGTGTTACAAACGGAGTGACAAAATGAATATACCCCCCATCCTATGGTGGAGGGTATAAAAATCGAAAAAATTATTTTATTACATTTTTAAAAAGCCAGCATGCTTAAGAAGAAAACACTGTCTATTTGAGAAAAATCTATGGATAGGTGTAAAAGTTATGAGTCATTTTGTAAATGTTAGGGAAATTCAAAAAATCTTGTTTCATATTTTTTCGTTTGAAATGATGTTTTTGCATATATTGAATTCGCCATATGTGAGAGAGACATATAAGAGACATTGCACTTGCTTTTTATTTTATAAGGATTAATGTCAGACATTATAAAATTATAGAGAGGACGTGGTTTTATGGCTGTTCGTAACCCTCCATAAAACATGATATGCAATGTGAGAGCCATATTGGATGAAATCCGCTCAGATAGAAGGTCATTCAACAATATTTGTGGTTTTTTTATTTATGAGGTTTCCATTCAGTTTCGCCTTTTAAGGGCATGGACATCCCAGTCGTATATACAGGTAGTAAAATTATATGTACGCAATACAAAGTAGTACGCGGCAGTCTTGAAAATATTGGGATTTTCGAAGCAAACTATATGTCAGCTACAGGTACTGCAACTTATGTACTTTAAACCCGGAATTTATGAATGAAATTTCTTATTAATAAATTAGTGTAATTCAGCGCCTTAAAGAGATAAGTCGATTTTCTGAAAAATATTACAAAGTTATATTTCGAAGTATGAGTAAAAGGCAAAGAAATTTCCAATGTGTAAATGATCCCGACAATTTCTGCTACATCTGCGGAAAATATGTAATTAAAAAATCGACGTGAGTTTAGTAAAATAATCGAAGAAATATATATGTAATATTTTGGTATACGAGTTGAAAATATGAACGAACCGTGAACATCTTACTCGATGAAGTAGTGGAAACATGCGGTAAGTACTTTTCAATTAATGTATTACAATGTTTTGTGGAATAAAACGTTTTAATTTTAGACATCACGTGCAATTTGGAATGCCAATGATTTGGAGACAACCATTCATTCACGATACGGACAGCTATTTTTGTCTAAGTAAACAGATTGGAGTAGGAAGGAGCATTCGCTGGAATTACGCTGAAGTAAAATCTGTCACTTTGACAGTTGCACACTCGGAAACAATACCAATTCCCAAGTGTCCAAGTATAGCTAACAGCCCAATTACGGAAACATCAGCAAGGTCAACTGAGTACTCAACTCTGCGCGATTCAAGTTTGACTCAGAAGTCATCGCTTTTAACTCAGTTTCAACTCAATGATCTAGTGAGAGATTTGGAACTGACCAAAGATAAGGCATCTCGGATGAAACAGTACAATATTTTGGCCCCAGATGTTAACATATCATATTATAGAGGCCGTGATATACCTTACACACAATTTTATACAACTGTAGATAACAGATGCTTCTGCAAGGACATTCCCGGATTGTTCGAGGAACTTAATCAAACATACATACGCCATTCCGGCGGTTACTTGTTGACAGCAGTAAAGAAAGTTTGAAAGCAGTACTTTTACACAACGGAAATCAGAAACCGTCGATTCCCATTGCTCATGCTGTCAACACTAAGGAATCATACGAAACAATGGCTAAATTGGTAAAATACATAAAACATGAACAACATGACTGGAAACTGTGTTGCGATTTAAAAGTAAGTGGGATGTTATGTGGAATGCAAGGCGGATATACAACATATTGCTGTTTTTTATGCCTCTGGTATAGCCGTGCTCGCGAAGATCATTACAGAAGAAAGAAATGGCCAACAAGAAAAGACATTACATTGGGTGCAAACAACATAAAATACATACCTCTCGTCCAAAAAGAAAACATTATTTTGCCACCACTGCATATTAAGCTGGGGCTCTTTAAAAATTTTGTAAAAGCCTTAAGGAAAGATGGCAATTCACTCTCATATTTAAAAAGTTTATTTAAAAGTCTTTCTTTTCAAAAAATCGAAGAAGGCGTTTTTGATGGGCCTAAAATAAGGAAACTGATGAAAGATGTAAATTTCGAATCCTATTTGACGTCCAATGAAATTGCAGCATGGAGGTCGTTTAAGCTTGGATCCAATAAAAGACCGCAATATAAAACAATGATTAATGATTTGTTAAAAAATTATGAAAAAATTGGTAAGAAATATATTTTTCTATATTTATGTTTATAAGACATATGCATGTATTCTTCTAACTTTTTTTTCGCTTTATGTATTCCAACAGGTGTAAATATGTCCCTAAAAATTCATTTCTTGCATTCTCATTTAAACTTTTTCCCCGAGAATCTTGGCGACGTAAGCGACGAACATGGCAAAAGGTTTCACCAAGAATTGAAGTCCATCGAGTGGCGTTACCAAGGGCACTGGGATGAAATAATGATGGGAGATTATATTTGGTTCCTCATTAGAGAAACCGATTCCGAAATCTACAAACGTCAACAACGAAATCACAATTACTTCTAATGAAACTTGTTCATGTAAATAAACTCAAATGTACATAATATAAATAAAAGTAATAAATAAAATCGCTATTTAAACAGAAATTTGAAAAAAAAAAGATTTTTTGAAATTCTCTTACCTGTACCAAAAGTGCTATAATTTCTACATTTATCCATAGATTTTTTTAAATAGGCATTATTTTCTTCGCCAGGATGCAAACTTTTCAAAAATAAAATAAAATATTTTTTTTCTATTTTTTTCTATTTTTTTATGTTTTTTTTGTCCCAGGATTTTTCTTTTTACAAAAATCTATTTTTTCCAATTTGTTTAATGACCGTTACTAAACCACTGTTTCTAAGTGAAAGAGATATTTCCAACATTGGTAGCCCACATTAATGGCTTAAATTTATCGCATAAGTCGACCTGATCGGGCATATACTCCAAAAATTATAGTGCAAATACTAAGGGTACCTTCGACGATAATAGTATTTTTAATAAAAATTTTTTTAAAAAAAAATGTATCCATAAAACAATTTTTGATTTTGATTTTATATAACAGTATGCTACAATCTATACAAAAAAATAATTTTTAGGTATAGGACACAAAAACAAATTTTTTGTTGCGTAGTGTAATTGGCCTAATCCTTTAATAGAAAATGTATATGGGAAAACAAGCTAAACAAACTCAAAAAAATTGCTAAAAAAAAAGAGGCTGAGTGAAGTAGAGGGCTACGGAGATAGATTCACAACAATGTTTGGGAAGAAATTAAATAGAGGGTCATTGGGTTTGCGTCGAATGTACATTAGGCCGGGTCGATTTGTGGGGAGGCAAAAAAAGTCGCCATTGAAAATCGTATTCTAGGGATCAAAATAAGAAACTTTGCCTAAGGAACCATACCTCTAAAACGAATTCTGATGTCCCGGAATTTGGGTCGATCTTTTGGGTAGGGGCAAATATTGAAACATCCCACTTTGACCCATTTAGAGTGCTCCAATCGAGTCCAAATGTATGACCGACCCCCACTAACTTTGGAGGACCGACCCACCGATGCCAGTGGCACACCCCCTGGAACCCCCTGGGGGTTCCATACATTTGGACTCGATTGGAGCACTCTAAATGGGTCAAAGTGGGATTTTTTCCGGGACATCAGAATTCGTTTTAGAGGTATGGTTCCTTCGGCAAAGTTTCTTATTTTGATCCCTAGAATACGATTTTCACTGAGCAATGGGCGATTTTTAAATCGACCCGCCCTACAGTACATACTTCAAAGTTAGTAAATGCAATTTAAATTGATAATAATTTAATTAAAACAAAAAAATAACAAAATTTACTAATATTTTTTGGGACTCAAGGTGAGGGGATTCATTAGTCGGTTTACCCGACTAAACTTTCTTACTTGTTTTTATTTCGAGTTGTTACGCTTTTATGGCACAGCTGCGATATGTTTTAGAATGTCGCCACTTTTCACGAAAGTAATTTTTTCAAGGTACGAGTACTAGGATCATCTGTATGTCAGGTCGACTAATTTTGAGACGGCCCTCGTACCTGTCGAGACAAAAGTGATGGCCATTTGAGCTTATAACGGGTTTTCCAATAGGGATGATATGATTTTGAAGTGACTTTTCGGCCATTTGTGATATGTCATGATCTGTCATTTGTTTTTCATTGTATTCAGTAGTGTTTACAATTTCATCATGGAGAGATATACGCAAGAACAACGTTTACAAATTATTCAGTTTTATTAACAAAATAATCGTTTTTGACTTAGCGCAGTTGAAGAACTATTGAAGGTTCTTCAACTGCGCTAAGTCAATTTTTTTTAAATCCATAAAAAAAAACACTTTCCAGTCGACCTACGTTGTTGACACCTATGAGCAATATCTTAGCTACCGTTAATACCTATCTTTTAGCCATTGACCGATCCCCGATCCGACTTACCGTTAAGAAGCTAGAGCAAAAATAAACTTTCCGTTCACATTTGAAAATGATTGATTTTCCATCCCATTTAAATCAAAAAAAAAACATTTTCCAGTCGACCTACGACCTTGACACATTTGACTTGATATTTTAGCTCTCCTTAAGGGCTATCTTTGTGCCATATACAGATTCCCGATCCGACGTACCGTTAAGAAGCTAGAGCAAATATAAACTTTCCGTTCGCATTTGAAAATGATACTCCAAGTAAGTCCATTTTTTTTTTAAATAAAAAAAAAAAACTTTTTCCAGTCGACCTACGACCTTGAGCAATATTTTAGCTCTCATTAAGGGCTACCTTTTTGCCATTGACCGATTGTGGCTACCTGCTTAAGAGCAAATGAAACAATTGAATTGTTGCGAGAAAAGTTTGGAGATTCGATTATTTCAAGAAATTGTGATATTGAATGGCCTTCAAGAAGTTGCGATTTAACACCATTAGACAATTTCTTGTGGGGTTATTTGAAGTCATTGTTCTTTCGAAATAAACCAGACTCCTGTTCAAGCTTTACAAGTCAATATTGAACGTGCCATTCATTACATACGCCTTAATTTAGTGGAAAAAGTGCTCGAAAATTTGGTTCATCGAATTCGTTCCTGCAGAAGAAGTCGTGGAGGCCATTTGAATGAAGTTTTATTTAGAACTTAGTTGAATCGATTGTACTTCACATTAAATAAAAAACTTTTGAATTTCCTTAACAATAAGTGTGTTTTTTTTTTCAAAGAAAAATGAATTGAATTCTTAGCTTTATTAAGTGGAACGTAAAACGCTATGTTTCCGTAACAAGGCATAACCACCAACCGGTAAGGCTTCAGATGAGCCTCGAAATCAAAACATCTGAAAACTTCTAGTTTAAATAATACTTCCTTCATATCGCTTTAGCGAAAGGATACGAAGTGCCAGTCATAATTACATCATATCCTAATGTTCTTAACATTCGATTGAGTATGAGATGAAGTCAGAAAACAACATGTGTGGCATCCAACTATTCGGGCCACACTTGTTACTGTTGTTCTTGTTGTTGTTGTTAAGTGTAGGACCACGAAAATTACGAGTATTTATGGAGCTCTTATTAGGGGGGTCCAGTGAACAGCGAGCAAGTCATGCTGACTGCTCTTATGATTTGCAACAGCGTACAACAACAAAAATAACAGCAGATTCATCCGCCAACATTGCCGCAGATCGCCATCATTTAGCCCTGCAGTCATTCAGTTATGAAATCATTATTCGAAATTAGAGATTGTTGATGATGGTAATCACACATCACAGCGTTGCAGCAGCAGTGGCGGCGTTTCTTCCTGATTCTTCACATTGTTTGTTTTACTCCAAAGAGTTCAGTTCAGCATTTTCCAGCGCTTCTCATGGTGAAGATGATGCGAACTCGAGGCAGGGGCATGATTTCTGTGATGATGGGGCCTTTCAAAATAAACATTTATGTTGAACGCGTACGCGAGTGAATATACGAGTATTTTGGAGTATGGGAAATGGGCAATGGGTCGATTTTCAGCTTGTTCTTGGCACCGATCATGTTCCCGGCCCGCAATGTGTGAGCTGATATGTTGGTGGTCCAGCCAACACAAATATCCGAGAGTATATATTTATGTTTATGGTTCACCCCAAAACACAATCTGTTTAATTTATGTTCATACTCGAAAGCCCAGCACAGCTTTTGGTTGGCCATAAATATTGATATTATTTTGATATATAGCAGATAATTTATTATTAAAAAATTTATGGTTTCAATAACCGCAGATTATGAAAACAAGTGATATACTACATTCGTAATGGGGATCTGCAATAATCAATCAGAACAAATGGGAAAATGTCAATTTAGTTAACGCAGCGAAGTATATCCTGACTTTCAGAGAACTATTATATAAAAGTTGGCACTTTATGTGAGAGATAACCGAACGGTGGAAGAATATAGTTCATTTTTACTTTAATTATAGCAATTCGAAAAGGAATCTAAAATACCGAATGATAACACAGTGCGACAAAATAAACTCAAGTTGAGAAGCAAATGATGCGATAATATTTTTCCTGTAGGTCTAGTCGAGTAAAACACGAATCTTTTTTTGGAATTCCCCGAACACCCCCAAAAACCGGATTTACGGGTAAAAAAAACCGATATTCTTGCCTTTTTTCACTTGAACGCATATAACTTTGTTAATTATAAACCGATTTCCAATCTCTAAAAGAATTTGGAAAGAAGAGAATTAGACCTTTCGAACGATGTATATGTATAGGTTTATTTGCCCTACAAACACATTTTTTTCATTTTTGTCCGCCATTTTCTAGATTAGACAATGTTTTTACCAATTATATTGTGAGATACCCGTACGATTGATTGATTTACATATCTTTATATATAAAATCCTTTGTACGTTTGTTAGTAACGCATGATCTCCGAAACCATAAAAGCGAATGGGCTGAAAATTTAACAATATATTCAGTTTGGGGTCATTTGTGTTTTAGAATTATTTTCACAGCGATAAGTTGCGGAGTGGTCAAGATATTTGCAAAATTCGCATTTCCATAGCTATTTGGCTGAAATTTAAAATGTATGTGTGGTTTTTCTTTTGTATGTATTATTCTAACCGGTAGATGGGGTTTTAGTGGACATATGGTCAATATTCGATTTTGATGATTTTTTCCTGAAACTCGGCATGTATGCATTTTTGAATGAAATATCAATGAATAACAAACCAATACATCACATCCCAAACAGAATGGGCAGGACAACGTCTGCTGGGTTCAGCTAGTATAGTATATTTTATGAGGAAAAAAATGCAACCAGCCTCTTAAAAATCCGTTTGCAATTAACCGAGTTATTAAAATTTCATTAAAACTAAATGTGTACAAAAATACTCGCCAAGACCCACAAGAAAAATAGTATCGCGGTTTTTGGTTTTTTGACTGTCGCACTGTGTAATATATTAGGATGATTGCTACATAACTTAAGGTAAATGACATTAACATTTTCATTTCTTAAATTACTATTTTTCTCTGTTTTTTATGGTTTTTCAGTCAGCAAATAACGGGCTTTTTCAAAAAACACATCATCGATAACACTATGCAACAAAAATTTTGTGCAAGGAATGTGGATAACAGTTTCTGGTGTAATTTAGTGTCATTTTGGTGTAAGCCTGATTGAGTCGAGTTATGCGTTAAATTAAAGGGAATTATGAGAGGTACATATGCTACAAATATCACTTTCACCTAGAATCTTTCGTTTAGTAACAGTCGTCAAAAATATGAGAAAAAACCAGTAAGGAAAGGCTAAAGTCGGGCGGTGCCGACATTATAATACCCTACACCACTCTCGTAATATTGAATAACTCTGATATATAAATTTTGTAATTCATGTATAAATTGTTTACAAAAATTTACTTTTGGGACATTTTATACTTAAATAATACCCTGTACCACAGTGTGGTGTAGGGTATAAAAACGATTGGATCTAAAGAGCCAAATCGGATGAAACATATATATGGGAGATATAGCTAAATCTTTACCGATTTTCTTCAAATTCGGCAATGTTGGTTCATGAATCAAGAAACACTACCATTCTAAATTTCAAAACGATTGGATGTAAAATATAGCTTCTATAGAACTAAAGGGCCAAATCGGACGAAACATATATATGGGAGCTATAGCTAAATCTTAACCGATTTTCTTCAAATTCGGTAGTGTTCGTTCATGGATCAAGAAACACTACCATTCTAAATTTCAAAACGATTGGATGTAAAATACAGCTTTTATAGGACTAAAGGGTCAAATCGGACTAAACATATATATGGGAGCTATAGCTAAATCTTAACCGATTTTCTTCAAATTCGGTAATGTTGGTTCATGGATCAAGAAACTCCACCATTCTAAATTTCAAAATGATTGGATGTAAAATACAGCTTCTATAGGACTAAAGGGCCAAATCGGACGAAACATATATATGGGAGCTATATCTACATCTGAACGGATTTCAACCAAATTCAATAGCGATCTTAACAGCCGCGAAATACTCTAAACTGCAAAATTTCAGAACGATCGGAGTGAAATTGCGACCTGTAGTCGACGAACAACTTTACATGGACAGACGGACGGACGGACGGACAGACATCGTTAAATCGACTCAGCTAGTGATTCTGAGTCGATCGGTATACTTCAAGGTGGGTCTAGCTGTGTTATTTTCAGGTGTTACAAACATCTGCCGTGAAACAAACTTATAATACCCTGTACCACAGTGTGGTGTAGGGTATAATGATTTTTTAAAAAAAAAACACTTTTTCCTTCCTGGTACAAAAAAAAAACATAAAAAATAGAAAAAAAAAATCGAAAAAATTATTTTATCTCATTTTTAAAAAGCCAGCATGCTAACGAAGAAAACACTGTCTTTTGAAAAATCTATGAATAGATGTAAAAGTTATGAGCCTTTTTGTAAATGTTAGGGAAATTCAAAAAAATCTTGTTTGTTTCATATTTTCTCGTTTTTAAATGATGTTTTTGCTTATATTGAATTCGCCATATGTGAGAGAGACATAAAAGAGACATTGCACTTGCATTTTATTTTATGAGGATTGATGTCAGACATTATAAAATTATAGAGAGGACGAGGTTTTATGGTCGTTCGTAACCCTCCATAAAACATGATATGCAATGTGAGATCTGTATTGGATGAGATCCGCTGAGATAGAGGGTCACTCAACAATATTTGTGGTTTTTTTATTTATGAGGTTTCCATTCAGTTACGCCTTTTAGGGGCATGGACATCCCAGTTGTATATACAGATAGTAAAATTATATGTACGCAGTACAAAGTAGTACGCGGCAGTCTTGAAAATATTGGGTTTCTACGTTCGAAGCAAACTATATGTCAGCTACAGGTACTGCAACTTATGTACCTTAAACCCGGAATTTATGAATGAAATTTCTTATTAATAAATTAGTGTAATTCACCGCCTTAAAGAGATAAGTCGATTTTCTGAAAAATATTACTCGTATAAAGTTATATTTCGTAGTATGAGCAAAAGGCAAAGAATTTTTCAATGTGTAAAGGATTCCGACAATTTCTGCTACATCTGCGGAAAATATGTAATTAAATAAATCGACGTGCGTTTAGTAAAATAATAGAAGAAATATATGTGCAATATTTTGGTATACGAGTTAAAAATGTGAACGAACCGTGGACACCTAGTATTTTGTGTAATTCGTACCATGTAAATCTTACTCGATGGAGTAGAGGAAGCATGCGGTAAGTACTTTACAATTAATGTATTACAATGTTTTGTGGAATAAAACGTTTTAATTTTAGACTTCATGTGCAATTTGGAATGCCAATGATTTGGAGACAAGCATTCATTCACGATACGGACTGCTATTTTTGTCTAAGTAAACCGATTGGAGTAGGAAGGAGCATTCGCTGGAATTACGCTGAAGTAAATGCTGTCACTTTGCCAGTTGCACATTCGGAAACTATACCAATTTCCAAGTGTCAAAGTATAGCTAACAGCCTAATTACGGAAACATCATCAAGTTCAACTGAGTACTCAGCTCTGAGCGATTCAAGTTTGAGTCCGAATTCATCGCTTTTAACTCAGTTTCAAATCAATGATCTAGTGAGAGATTTGGAACTGACCAAATATAAGGCAGAACTACTTGCAACTCGTATGAAACAGTACAATATTTTGAGAGATTTGGAACTGACTAAAGATAAGGCAGAACTACTTGCATCTCGGATGAAACAGTTCAATATTTTGCCCCAGAGGTTAACATATCATATTATAGAGTCCGTGATATACCTTATACAACAATTTTATACAACTGTGGATAACACATGCTTTTGTAAGGACATTCCCGGATTGCTCGAGGAACTTAATCAAACACACAATTCAAAAGAATGGCGGTTATTTGTTGACAGCAGTAAAGAAAGTTTGAAAGCAGTACTTTTGCACAACGGGAATCAGAACCCGTCGATTCCCATTGCTCATGCCGTCAACACTAAGGAATCATACGAAACAATGGCTAAATTGATAAAATACATAAAATATGAACAAGATGACTGGAAAATTTGTTACGATTTAAAAGTAGTTGCTATGTTAGGTCTCTGGGATAGCTGTGCCCGCGAAGATCATTACAGAAGAAAGAAATGGCCAACAAGAAAACACATTACATTGGGTGAAAACAACAGAAAATACACACCTCTCGTCCAAAAAGAAAACGTGCATGCCACCACACTTATATTTAAAAAGTTTATTTAAAAGTCTTTCTTTTAAAAAATCGAAGAAGGCGTATTTGATAGGCCTAAAATAAGGAATCTGATGAAAGATGTAAATTTCGAATCATATTTGACGTCGGATGAAATTGCAGCATAGAGGTCGTTTAAGCTTGTGGTTTCCAATAAAAGCCCGTAATATGGAACAATGATTAATGATTTGTTAAAAAATTATGAAAAATTTGGTAAGAAATATATTTTTCTATATTTATGTATATAAGACATATGTATGTATTCTTCCAACTTATTTTTCGCTTTATGTATTCCAACAGGTGTAAATATGTCCCTCAAAATTCATTTCTTGCATTCTCATTAAAACTTTTTCCCCGAGAATCTTGACGACGTAAGTGACGAACATGGCGAAAGGTTGCTCCAAGAATTGAAGTCCATCGAGCGGCGTTACCCAGGGCACTGGGATAAAAGAATGATGGGAGATTATATTTGGTTATATTATTATATTCAAAGAACTCACAATTACTTCTAATGAAACTTGTTCATGTAAATAAACTCAAATGTACATAATATAAATAAAAGTAATAAATAAAATCGCTATTTAAAGAGAGTTAAAAAAAAGTTTTTTTGAAATTATCTTACCTCTACCAAAAGGGCTATAATTTCTTCATTTATGCATACTTTTCAAAAATAAAAATATTTTTTTATAAATTCTGGCTGAATAACAAAAGCACAGACCAACAATAAATAACAACACACATACAAACACATGAGGTACGATGACGTCGGCATTAGCCGTTGACAAAACTACATTTGTTTTCGTGGTTCGCGATGCGAACCCAAGCAAAAAACAAAAATGTATTGGTATGAGAGTTTTAGTATGTTGACTTAGTTCGGCACAATACGGGTTTGGTTAGCAGTTCTTGTTAAATTCAATTTACTGCTTCCACAAGTATTTCAGCTGATTTAAGTTAAAGACATACACTATTGCTACTGAATTCTGAAGATGATAGAGTAGTGTCTATCGAAACTGCAGTCAATTCTACCAAGCAATTAAAACTCTCTACCAATTTTTGTATTTGTTTCTATTACTTTCTTGGAATAGACAGAAAGTAAATGGAACATATGGTCTCAAACCAAAAAAATAAATTCTGACTGAATAACAAAAGCACAGACCAACAATAAATAACAACAACACAATATTTTTTATTTTTTTTTTGTCCCAGGATTTTTTTTTTTTTGAAAAAAATCTACTTTTCCCAATTTGTTTAATGACTGTTTCTAAACCCCTTTTTGTAAGTGAAAGAGATATTTCCAACATTGGTAGCCCACATTAATAGCTTCAATTTAACGTTTAAGTCGACCTTATCGGGCATATACTCCAAAAATGATAGTGCAAATACTAAGGGTACCTTCGACGATAATAGCATTTTTAATAAAAAAAAATGTATCCATAAAAAATATTTTGGTTTTGATTTTATATAACAGTCTACCACAATCTATACAAAAAATTATTTTTAGGTCTGCGACACAAACAATTTTTTTTTGTTGCATAGTGTTATTAATTGAGCCAACTTGACTAAAGGAAGTTCTTATTTTTGGGGCTACTTTCACGTCCAATTCTCAGAATTGAGTCGCAATTTAATGAACTGAAAAATGCTGTATCTACTGTGTTTTCTAATACATTCGAGTAAAAATCACAGCATCTACAGGGTGGGCCTAAAGAAACCAAGGGGTGTAAAAGTTTAATAACTTTTTCGTTTATTAATTTTTTTTCATTTTTTCTTCCAGATTATATAATATACAAAAGGCAAATTTTTTTACACTAAGTATGAAAAATAATGTCTCTTAAATGACCACCGTTTTCAGCTTCGCACTGAAAGGTGTTTTCCATAACACCTTTCAAAACTTGTGGTTGTAGCGTTCGAATTTCTGCAACAATGTTTGCCTTGAGTTCAAGGATTGTCTCTGGCTTGTTCACACACACTCGCTCCTTCAAATAACCCCAAAGAAAATAGTCGGGTGCTGTCAAATCTGGCGATCGCGCTGGCCAAATAATTTCCGAATTTCTGGAAAATTATTCGCTCTCCAAAAATTTTACTTAAAAGTGCCATTGTGTCTCGGGCAGTATGGGCAATGGCTCCGTCCTGCTGAAACCACATACCAGGTCTGTTTTCAAGAGCAGGACGTAAAAAATTTTCTAAATATAATATAAAGTTGTGACCGATATGCTAATTTTACAAAAACCTCAGGTATAAAAATTAAAGAAAAAAATAATCATAACTCAACTATAAATATTATACTAGCACTTACCCGATTGCTTCTGCCAATAATCTGCAAAATAAAGAAAATGTCTTAGTCTTCTAATAGTTATATTTTAAAGTCTTTCAGAAGGCCAGTTCACCAAAAGTATCAACTGAAAATTTCTTGAAAATAGACTTTTCAAATATAAAGGGTTTTCCAACAAGAGGTCAAAAAAAAATGCCATTTTTTGAAATAAATGATCGGATGTTTATTTCACAATAAAGAGGAAGATTGCCGTTAATAATGAAAAACACCATCAGCCAAATGGCCACCACGACCACGCTTGCAGGACCGTATCCTTTTCATGAAATTTTCCATAACCAAATCGCAAAGTGGCTGTCCTATGTCCTCGATAGCCTCACGAATTCTATCTTTGAGGTCTTGAATCGACGCTGGGCTGTTGGCGTAGACCTTATCTTTCACGTGGCCGCAAAGGAAGATGTCGCACGGTGTTAAATCACAAGATCTCGGTTGCCGATTGTGATCACCTCTTCGAGAGATAACACGGTCCGGAAACTTTTCCCGTAACAGAGCAATGGTTTCGTTGCTTGTGTGGCACGTAGCGCCGTCTTGTTGAAAGTAAACGTTGTCCAGATCAATACCATCCAACTTCGGCCATAAAAAATCATTAATCTTCTCTCGATAGCGCAATCCATTCACCGTAACTGTTGATCCAACCTCATTTTGGAAAAAGTAAGGTCCAATGACCCCGCCGGACCAATTTTTGCTTGTTCACGTAGCCAGCGAGGAGGAAATGGGCCTCATCGCTTCTACAAAAATCTCTTTATTTTTGCGAACTGCAAGATTTTCACCATTTTTATACCCTCACTTTAGTGTGACGAGGGTATATATCATTTGCTACGAAAAAAAGTGTAACACATCGAAGGAGTGATCTAAGACCCTAAGTATGTTCGGCGGATATTCATTTTGGGTCATTTTAAGACGAATGAGCAATGTCCGTCCGTCTGTCTGTCTGTCTGTCTATCTGTCTGTCTGTCTGTCTGTGTGTCTGTCTGTCTGTCTGTGTGTCTGCTGGCTGGTGCGCACGATAACTCTCGAAAGGAGTAACCGATTGACTTCAAATTTGGTACGTGGTAATATTTTTTTCTATCTCCGGCTAAGTTCGAAGATGGGCCGTATTGGTCCACTCCTTCTAGTACCTCCCCCACAAAGTGTTAAAATGTTGTGAAATATTGAATCTTTAATAACTGCTATACTACTTATTCGAATCTTCTGAAATTCCACACATAGCATTAGTTTATTAGTCGCTATCAACTCGAGAAAAATGGGCCATGTTGCTACGCCCCTTTTGGTACCTCCCACACAAATGCACCATTTTGCACCAAAAGTTAACAGCTTATAACATTAATACCTGTGCATAAAAATACTTGAAATTTTGTACAGTGTAATGCTTTCATAGTGCCTACAGTCCAGTGAAAAATGGGTGTCATATTCACGCCCCTTTTGGTACCTCTTACACAAAGGTACCATTTTGCACAAAAAGTTAAGAGCTCACAGCATGAGTACCAATGCCCGAAAATGCAACAACATTTTGCACAGTATAACGCTTCTGAAGTCCCTATAGCCCGTTATCACCACGCCCCTTTTTGTACCTCCCACACAAATTGGCCAAATCATACCAAAATTTAATATTTCATAACGTTAATATACCAGTGCAAAAAACGTTTATAATTCGGCGCAGTGCATTTAAAGAATCTACTATACAGTGAAAAATAGGTGTATTTGTTAAAAACATTCTGGTACCTCCCATACAAATTGACAGAATAATTCGTTTAATATTCCATATTACATTACTCACAAAGTGAGGGTATACCTTAGTCGGTTTACCCGACTGAAACTTTCTTACTTGTTGTAGTGAATTTTAATAATTTCAATGCGTTGTTGAATCGTGTACCGTTCAATTTTTAGTAATGGCGTAGTTTCTACTTGTCAAATGTCAAAGAATAAAAGCTTCAAAAGTGACAGCTACCAAAATACCGGGTGATTCAAAATAGCACCTCTTGTTGGAAAACCCTGTATATTATTTGATCTCTGAGCTGTATTTCAATTTCGCAAGAATTTTGCGGATTCGAATTCTACTAAGAACGGAAATGTTAAAAATGGTGCGTTTTTATCCCCTCACCATAGATAGCAGGGTATAACACATCGAAGGAGTGATCTAAGACCCTAAAGGCCCAACTATAATATGCATAAGCAATTCCGTACGGAATGTGCGTTAAGTTTCGCACCCTGCTTAAGCAAATGGGAACTGAGAGAACTTAACGAAAAGTTCACTGAAGTACATTATAGTTTGGCACATACGATTTCATGCATTCGCACAGTTGCTTAAGCTAGCTTATGCATATTATAGTTGGGCCTTAAGTATGTTCGGCGGATGACTTAAATGGCCTAAAACAGATTTCCGACAAATATTCTTGTTATGTTGAAATTCTCTTATTTCTACCAAAAGTGCTATGAATTCTACATTTATTCATAGATTTTCTTCGTTAGAATGTTATCTTTCAAAAATTGCAACATACCATTTTTTTGCGAATTTTTTTTTGGAGACTATAGCTATGAATTGAAACTAGTCAAATTGGGAAGAAGCAGAAGATATTGAGCGCCACATTGTTTGCTGGGCATACCGTTTTCATACCAAAATTATTTTTTGCTGTTTATTTATTGCAGTATTCAATTCATATACATAATGTTAATATGCTTTTAGGGAATTCTTCGCGCTTATGTTCACCCCACCCAAGTGGTTTATGGTAACCCAAATATTAAGATCCTGCCGAAAAAAAAAATAATTCGAAACAACTCATAAACAAACTGGCCAAAGCAAATTAAAAACCAATCTAGAGATCATTTGTACTTTGCGGACGGACGGATGGACAATGGACGTCCAACCCAACGGCGGTCCGGCAACAAATTAGAACATTGAAGCTGCAGAAAGCAGCCGCTCGCCGCTCCACTCAGTCAGCCCTTGAGCTAAAGAAGCATTGTTTTCGACTTAATCAAACAGTTTGTTGTTTCTCTTTTTGTATAAATATTTATTTAACATCCGAGAGATGATGACGACGATGATGATGTTGCAGAAGATACCTCCTCCTCCTCCTTCGACTGCCAGCAAAGGAAGGAAATCCAAAATATTTTTAGTGAATTTTCTGTTTCACTTCATATGTGTGTTTAGTGTTAAAGGAGGCTTCAAGTGTTGAATTGGTTATTTCGTTTCAGCTAAATTCAACACATTTATCTTGGCAGATCGATCAGTAAAATAAACATTTGTTCCTGGTATCCCCCCCCCCCCCAAAAAAAAATATGGCATGTTAAATTTATTGTTGATTTGATGGCTCATTTGAATGAACATCATAAGTTTACGTCCAAAATGTGCGTCAAAAGTGGGACAGTACACTGGGATTATCTAAAGGTTTGCAAGGCTTCTTGAAAAGCGTACTGCATCTGCAGAATAATGCCTTATATTAACAAGAGAATAATGCACATATATCCAGAACAAATACATGTGTTAAAGATGAGTATTCTGCATTTGATTTTTTGAAATGCGAATTCTGTACCTAAAAAGTCAAATCAGACGATATCTTACAGTTTTCACGCTGATGTAGCAACAACGTGCTCATTTTTTAACAAGCGTCAGTCTATTATGTTGCTTACATGCCTACAGAATCGTTCCGATTTACATCGCAGTTAAATGTTGTACGATAGCAGACCCAAAGTAAAGTTCGACTTCTGGTTCTTCAATAAAAAGTCCCAGACCTGTCCTTCCTCCTAGCTTGGACCCATCCATGTAGCAGCTGGTTCACACTGGCACAAGAGCCAGCATCAAAACGCCCCTCACAAACTTGCAAATCATTACTTCAATTGGAGGTTCATGCTTAGATTCGAGGACGTACTCCGCTACCCTCGTATAGACCAAATCTACGAAGTTACTCTCATGGTCTTCGGGGATTCTGCCAGATGCACTACTGCTTCAATTATGGTATAACATATGTATATCGTCTCGGAAATGTTGTTTAGCTATTTACCTACCTTTCCTACCCTTCTTTATGGTCAATTGCTTTTTTCCGTGTCTTTAGAGTCTGTTTGTTTAAAGCCTCATCCCTATCTAATGATTTGGTTGACTTTATCTGCGTTACCGGATCATCTGTACCGTCCACGATCGAAGAACCCCGACTAGAGACTTCCTTTTGTGTGGATACGTTAGGCTTCTCCGAATTGCTGAAAGACGGCGTATCCCTTTTCTTCTTAGTTTCTTTCACAGCCCTAAGTTCTTCGGTAGACCTGACTATCTTTATTTATTTCTTATTTATGGCCAATTGATTGTTCCGTGTCTGTAGAGCCTTTTTGTATAAAGCCTCATCCTTAACGGATGATTTGAATGACTTGATCTGCGTTACCGGATTAACTTTACCGTCCACGATCGAAGTACCCCGACTAGTGACTTCCTTTTGGGCGGTTACGTTAGGCTTCTTCGAGGTGCTGGAAGACGGCGAGCCATTTTCTTCTTAGTTTCATTCACAGCGATATGTTCTTCGGGAGACATGACTCTTTTAGCTGCCTCCATGTCTGTGTAGGAGGTAGATTTGTCAGGTTCAACCCGTAATAGGTTCTGTCGGTTCAGCTTATTCAGCTTCCTTCTTTTTGCCCCTGACAGTCTCTAGTGATATAGTTTTCATTTCATGCTTCAGAGTTAGAGCCAGTGGGGGGCTTTTAAAGGCAAGGTTTGCTTAGAGCCCCAACTGGGTTCTGCTTTATCTGCTTATGTTTTGTTTTGCCTGCGGCTGGATGTGCTCTTGTTTCATTTTGTGTGCTCACGATTGTTCGTTAACGACGACACATGGCTAGTGAGCGAATCAACCCTTGTCGCCGGCACTGGAGTTTATTCCCCTGCGCCGCAATCTTCTTTGTCTGTTTTTTGGTTTAAGTTGGGGTAGCCAGTTTTAGCTCGTAATAGGTACAGCGATGTATGTCTACCAGACTAAGCTCAGAAATTTCTGTCCAGAGACCAATGCATCAGATTCGACCTACGCTTTAAAAACAACAATCCACGTGGTTGCGTAGTGCGTAGGTGAATAGGTACTGCGTAATAGACGCTCTGCCAATCTCTTTTTGAGTGTTACAAAAAAATGTCCAAAGTTATACTGCCTTGAAGAACTCTGTGGTATAAATATTTAATTAATATTTATCTCAAAGAAATCGATTTTCCTATGTTGCAGGGTAACATCAATTCGACGTGACTCTCAACCGATCGATCTGATGTTTCTTTTTGTTTATTAGCTCTTCCGAGTCGATCATCTTTATACAGATACTTGTATCACTGAAATGTTGAGTTAATCCATTCGCCCATCATCTGTACTTCCTTCTCCACCGCGTGAGTTTTTTTGTGTGTCTGTTAGTTGTTTTTAGATTCTGTTTATTATCATTTATCCCCACCATCCAAATCATTCAAAATGCGTTCAATTTCATTTGTTTGGAAATTATTCCATTCATACGTTCGATTGGTTTTGTGATTTAACGCATTTAAATGCTCAATTTCCATCAACTTTGCAATTAATTGTTTATTTGCTTAAACATTTATTAAGAAATAAATTGTTGAGTCTATTGTTGATTTGGCCAAACTGGAAACAGAAACAAATATGCGCCACAAGAGGCATCCATTAACACTCTAAGCGAATCATCAACAAAACGGGAAAGATGTGTTCCGAAATGTAGCGGATTTTGAAAAGAAACTAATTTTCAAAAATTTCTAACGAAATATAAGGAACAGGATTATTGAAACATTAACAGAAGATCGAAACAGGTTCAAATTCAATATATATTTCATGTAGTGTGATAGTTATGTTCAAGATATTGAAATAATAAAAGGAATAAAAAAACACAAGCTACGGATGGATTGCTACTCTACCTATCGCACAGAAGAACTAAGAAACATACAATATACGACGAAACAGATTTGATTACATAGTTATACCCTACACCACACTGGGGTACAGGCTTTGTGCATTGATCTGTAACATCCAAAAGGAGAAGGGATTGACCCATCGTTTATTTAACAATATACTTGAGAAGGTAATTTTCAAAACTTTACTATTCCACTTTTTGTGTTTTTGCTCAATTTGAGAAAATACTATACCCTATGTAGTTAACCCGAATTTTGGTGCATTATTAAAGACGTCAAAATTGATCATACAGATTTCGCACAATTTTATTTTCGCTTCGATTTGAATTCAATGCTACCAAACAAACACAAATTAAAAAATCAGTTCTGTCAAAAGTGGAATAGTCAAGATTTGAAAAGTACCCCCTCACTTTGAATCACTTTAAGAGTCGATTTAGCTATGTCTGTCCATCTGTTCGTCTCTCCGTGTATCTTTGTAATACAGGTACATGTCGCCATTATTTGCTGATCGCGATAAAATTACGTAAAATACGTATTTGACGTTGGAACATATCCACAAATTACTTGAGAAATTCTTACGACAAATTAATTAATTAGCCGATTCTAACGGAATTTGTGCAATTTTGAAGACAGCATAAGGAATTAATTTAAGATATAGAGCTTAAACATTTTTTACTTTTTTTTAATTTTCAAACCAATTATTTTATTGAATATTTTATAGAAATTTTAATTTTATTCAAAATTTTGTAGAGATTTCACTTTAATAGAAAATCTCATCGAAATTGTACTTTTATAGGAAATTATGTCGAAATTTAATTTTTTTGAAATTTTCCTAAAAATTTAATAAATTATATTTTCTCAAAAATCTTGCCGAAATTAAAATACTGTAAATTTTTATTGGCAAATTTTAATAGAAAATTACAGTCGAAAAAAGTAGATTTTTTTAGGAAAATTTTGTCGAAAATGTATATTTAGTGAAAGATTGAAAGAAATCGCAGTTTTTTACCAAAATTTTTCAAAATAGGTCCTTTTAAAAAATTTTATTTTTCTGGTATTCCTGTAGAATTTTGAAGAAAAATAAATTTATTTGATTTTCGTATAGTTCCGCTGAGGTCCTTTGTTGGAAATTAAAACTCGTTAATTTTCGATTTTTAATTTATTTATTTTTGTCCTATATTTCGATTAAAATCTTTAGTCATCTGACTGAAGAAAATTAACAAGTTTTAATTTATTTTTCTTCAAAATTTTGTGGGAAATTTAATTTTTTTTAAAAAAAACTAATATCAATAAAAAATTTCGTCAAACTTACATTATTGGAAAATTTTGTAAAAATTGCTTCCTTGGAAAATTTTTGTCGAAAATGGATATTCAAAGGTTTTTTGAAATTATTATTTTAAAAAATTTTGTCAAAATTGTATTTTTCTTCCAAATGTTGTTGAAAATTTAATATTTTTTTTCGAAAACTACATTGAAATTACATTTCTATAAAAATATTCGTCAAAATTGCATTTTTTTTAAATTTTTGTTAAAATTGTCTTTTTTTGTCAAAATGTATTTTCAGTGAAATTTTAAAAAAAGAAATTTTTCATCAAATATTTTCAAAATAAGTTTTTTTTTAAATTTTTTTCTCAAAATTTTGATAAAAATTTCTTATCTATTTTAAAAACTGCATTGAAATTACATTCCCTTAAATAATTTCGTCAAAATTTTGTGAAAATTGAATTTTTTGGAAAATTTTGTCGAAATTGGAATTTAGGGAAATTTAAAAGACATCAAATTTTGGTTACCAACATTTTTTTTATTTTTTCGAAATTAGTATTTTAAAAAAGTTTTCACAATTTTATTTTTCTTTTAATTTGAAAATTTTGTACAAATTTCACTTTAATAGAAAATCTCATCGAATTGTACTTTTATAGAAAATAATGTCGAAATTGAATTTTATTGAAATTTCCCTAAAAATCTAATAAATTATATTTTTCTCGAAAATCTCGCCGAAATTAAAATACTGTAAATTTTTATTGGAAAATCTTATAGAAAATTACAGAAAAATTTTATTTTAAAACAGTTCCAACAAAGTTGTTTTTTTTATGAAAATTTTGTCGAAAATGTATGTTCAGTGAAAATTTAAAAAATCGCAGCTTTTACCAAATTTTTCAGTTGGTATTTTTAAAAAAAATTATTTTCTTCAAAATTTTGTTGGAAATTTAATTTTTTTTAAACAAAACTACGCTGATTAATATCAATAAAAAATATCGTCAAAATTACATTTTTTGAAAATTTTGTCAAAATTGTTTTTTTGGAAAATTTTGTTGAAAATGGATTATCAGTGAAAATGTTTCAAAGAAATCGCAGTTTTTACCAATTTTTTTTTTGAAATTTGTATTTTTAAAAAAATTTGTCACAATTTTATTTTTCTTCCAAATTTTGTTGAAACTTTAATATTTTTTTTTTCAAAAACTACATAGAAATTACATTCCTATAAAAATATTCGTCAAAACTGCATTTTTAAAAATGTTGTCAAAATTGTTTTTTTTTTGGAAAATTGTGTCAAAATGTATTTTCAGTGAACATTTAAAAAAACAAAATTCTTTATCAAATATTTTCAAAATAAGTTTTTTTAAATTTTTCAAATTTTTGTTGAAAACTCATTTATTTAAAAAACTACGTTGAAACTACATTCCCTTAAATAATTTCTTCAAAATTGCATATTTGGAAAATGTTGCGAAAATTGAATTTTTTTTGGAAACTGTCGAAAATGGAATTTCAGGGAAAAAAGAAATCGCAGATTTTTTACAAAATGTTTGAAAATTGGTACCTTAAAACAATTTTATTATGCTTCAAAATTTTGTTTGAAATTAAATTTTTTGAAAGAAAACTGCGTTGATTTTATCAATAAAAAATTTCGTCAAAATTTAATTTTTGGAAAATTTTTTCAAAAATGGATTTTCAGTGAAAACTTTCAAAGAAATCGCAGTTTTTACAATTTTTTTTTTAAATTAGCATTTTAAAAAATTTGGTCAACATTTTATTTTTCTTGCAAATTTTGTTATAATATATTTTTTCAAAAACTACACTCAAATTACATTCCTTAAAAAATCGTCAATATTGTATTTTTTAAAAATGTTGCCAAAATTGGATTTTTAATTTTTTTTTAAAATTGTGTTTTCTTTGGAAAATTTTGTCGAAAAATGTATTTTCAGTCGAAATTTAAAAATAGAATTTTTTACCAAATATTTTCAAAATAAGGTTTTTAATTTTTTTTTAAATTTTGTTGAAAATTTCTTATTTATTTCAAAATTACATTCCCTTAAATAATTTCGTCAAAATTGCATTTTTGGAAGATTTTGTGAGCATTTTTTTTTGGAAAATTTTGTCGAAAATGGAATTTCAGTGAAATTTAAAAGAAAACGCATTTTATTTACCAATTTTTTTTCGAAATTAGTATTTTAAGATTTCAAAATTTTGGAACATTTCCAAAAATTACTTGAGAAGTTCTTACAATAAATTAATTAATTAGCCGCTTCTAATGGAATTTGTGCAATTTGTAAGACAGCATAACAAATTAATTTAAGATATAGTGCATAAACATTTTTTACTTTTTTTTTTAAATTTCAAACGAATTATTTTATTTGCAAATTATATAGAAATTTTAATTTTATTGAAATATTTGTATAAATTCAGATAACTACATTTAAAATTTCACTTTAATAGAAAATCTCATCGAATTGTACTTTTATAGGAAATTATGTCGAAATGAATTTTATTGAAATTTTCCTAAAAATCTAAGAAATTATATTTTTCTCGAAAATCTTGCCGAAATTCAACTATTGTACATTTTTATTAGAAAATTTTATAGAAAATTACAGAAAAATTTTATTTTTAAAACAGTTCCAAAAAATGTCTTTTTTTTTTAGGAAAATTTTGTCGAAAATGTATTTTCAGTGAAAATTTAAGTTTTTATCAGATTTTTCAAAATTGGTATTTTTAAAAAAATTCGTCAAAATTGAATTTTTTAAAAATTTTGTCAAAATTGTTTTTTTTTTGGAAAATTTTGTCGAAAATGTATTTTCAGTGAAAATTTAAAAAATTTCAATATACGTTTTTTTATTTTTTTTTTTTCAAAATTTTGTGGAAAATTTCTTACTTATTTCAAAAATAAATAATACATTCCCTTAAATAATTTAGTCAAAATTGCATTTTTGGAAAATTTTGTGAAAATTGAATTTTTTGTGGAAAATTTTGTCGAAAATGGAATTTCAAGGATATTTTCAAAAAACGCATTTTATTTACCAAATTTTTTCGAAATTAGTATTTTAAAAAAAGTTTTCAAAATTGTGGAATATTTCCAAATATTACTTGAGAAGTTCTTACGATAAATTCATTAATTAGCCGAATCTAATGGAATTTGTGCAATTTATAAGACAACATAAGAAATCAATGTAAGATAAACATTTTTCACTTTTTTTAAATTTCAAACTAAATATTTTATTGAAATTTTTAATTTTATTAAAAATTTTGTACAAATTTCACTTTAATAGAAAATTTCATCGAAATTTCACTATTGTAGGAAATTATGTCGAAATTGAATTTATTTTGAAATTTTCATAAAAATGTAAGAAATTATATTTTTATTAAAATAAATCGGTTTTTTTACAAAATTTTTCGTATTTTTTTTTTGAAAAACTACATTGAAATTACATTTCTTTAAAAAATTTCGTAAAAAAACTCATTTTTGGAAAATTTTGTCAAAATTACTTTTTTTTGAAAATTTTGTCTAAAACGGATATTGAGCGCAAATTTTAAAGAAATCGCAGTTTTTTACCAAATTTGTTCGAAATTACTATTTTAACGGTAATTCGTGCATAAAAGTCACATTTTTATGATATTTTTGTGAAGCAACGATTAAAATTTTTTGATTGAAACCAATTGTACGAGTACATTAAAGTGTAACTTTTAAAGTTTATTGTGTAAAATATTCATAAGAAATATGGCAAAGACAGCATTTTCGAAAAAATAAAGTTGAATTGCGGTCCCCCTCATAACTCGATACCTGATCATTTGAATTTAAAAAAAAAATTTATTTAGTTAGATAGTCCCCTTAAAAGAATCGCATTTTTTTACCAATTTTATTAGAAATTAATAACATTACTAAATTTTTCAATTTTTTTTTAAAAAATTTCATATTTTTTTTCAAAAAACTACGTTGAATTACATTTTTAAACAAAATTCGTCAAAATTGTTTTTTTTTTAAATTTTGTCCAAATTCTTTTTTTTGGAAAATTTTGTCGAAAATCGATATTCGGTGAAAATTTGAAAGGTTTTTACCAAATATGTTCGAAATTACTATTTTTAATTTAATTTTTTTGTTTCAAAATTTTGTTGAAAATTTCCTATTTCCAAATATTCCAATTTCATATTTTAAAAATTTCGCCAAAATTGCATTTTGTAACCCCTCACCTTAGAGAGGAGGGTATAGATCATTTGTTACGAGCCAAAAGTGTAACACATCGAAGGAGTCACCTAAGACCCTATGCCGTAGGTCGACTGGAAAGTGTTTTTTTTATTTTTTTTGGATTTAACAAAAATTACTTAGCGCACGAAAAGTTTCAATTGGAGAACGATTATTTTGACAATAAAACTGAGTAATTTGTAAACGTTGTTCTTGCGTATATCTCTCCATGATGGAATTGTAAACACTGCTGAATACAATGAAAAACAAATGACAGATCATGACATATTGCAAATGGCCGAAACGTCACTTCAAAATCATATCATCCCTATCGGAAAACAAAAAAAATAAATTTACTAATATATTTTTGAGACAAGGTGAGGAGATTCATTAGTCGGTTTACCCGACAGAACTTTCTTACTTGTTTTATTACTCAATTTACAAGAAAATATTTATTTTCTGATAAATTTTTGCATGGCGATTTTTCACATGCTGATGGGGAGCCGCATGGTTGTATGTGTGGGAAAGCCCTGCCTATGAATGCTTTTATGTCCTGCATATAAGAACCCCAACCATACCTTATCAGACCTTCTAAGTTCCCAAGCAAATCCTTAAGAATATACTCATTATTTGCCATTATTTACCTAAGACCCATAGACAAAAATATCTGATGGCAGAGCCGACAGGCCATAAACCACAATGTTTATTGTAGCGAAAAACAACAATTCATTGCCATAAATTATGCAAATACATTTTGGGCTAATCGAAAATCCAAAATAAAAATTCACTTTGTTGGGGCGCACAACAATTGACGTACATTTCATCAGATCAAGTAAAAAAAACCAAAAAAAAAAAAACTGAAACCATTCAATCCATTCCAGTCAAAACATCCATCAAAGTTGCGAGAGCACTGATGAATTGGACCCATTTTTGCAGATAACTTTATTGTTGTTTAGACAAAAGTTATGATTATTGCTCGAATGGAAAAATAGAGGAAAAAAACAATGTAAAGTCTTCCACACAAAAAGCGAAACATTTCTACGTTTTCATTTAAATTTCAAAACAAAGCTATGGAAAAAAAAACGATTCAAAAATATGTGCCGAAAAGACCCTCACATGGCGAAGGCGGCCGGGAGTGAGAGATTAAAAGTATGGCCGCCTTAAAGACAGCCAACAAACGAAGGAACCCCCACAGTTGAGGTGGGGGATGACCGCTGTCTGTTTTGTTATGGCCAACCAATCAACTGGCCGTAGCCGTAGCCACAGCCACAGCCACAACACTGAAACGTCAACCAATAAAGCCAAGTTTAATTTTCATATTGTTTTCTGTGTTGACTTTGTTTGGTTTCTTACTGTGTTTACTGTGTTTTATGAACGTGACACGCATGCGCTATGTGAACAAAAGCGTTTTGGTCATTTCGGGTGATTTCATAGGTATAAAAATAAACTATTCTGAAAGGGTTTTCAAGTTTGCATGTGATGGAGATTTTTTTTATTTGGGTTTTATAGAACAAGAAACAAATCAACAAAGAAACAGTCAAGTGTTTGAAGTAATCAGTAATCATACAGCAAAAGTACTGTGTACTATTGTTGCTGGTGCTATTTGTAATAGGATACCTATTAATTTGATTTACCAATTCAATTCGAGAAAGGTCTGGTGGCGCCACATAGAGTATAAAATGTTTCGGCATAGAATTTATAATATCAATTGTAAAACAGAAACTTAAAATATAACACGATGTTGTCCATGTATTTTAATAGGTAAATAACACCATATGCAACAAAATTTGTTTGTGCCCAAGACCTAAATACAGTGATGCCAATCGAATTTGACGCAAATTCGTCAAAATCACTTTTCAAAATCGTCAAAAAATCTTCATTACAAAAATTTACCATTTACAGAGGAAGAAAATGTTTCAGAGACACATATGTATTATTATTAGTACTTTCAAGACTTTATTGAGTAGATATATATTTCTTAGAAATCGATATTAACATACATCTAAGTGCACTTAAACACAAAATACACTTAAGTGAACATAAAAAATTGATTGGTACTGCTCTGCCACATTTCCGCTTATTTGCAAAACAGACCATATTTCTACCAAAAAGGATGATTCGGAAATAACTACTTTTTTAAAATGCAGATAAGAATGATGAGTCTAATTTAGACGTGTCTGTCTGTCTATCTGACTGCTGAAATCTGTATAGGGTAAAAATAAAACAAGTGTGTCAATGATTTTTTGAAAGTTGTGTGCGATTTTAGAAATTTGTATTTGGTTCGGTGCAGAATTGCAAAAACATAAAATAATTTGAACAGTTTAGCAAAAAAAAAAATTGTTCGCGACATATAGCCGAGTCCTTTTTTTCCAGTGTATTTAGAAAATTTGGCACATGGGTTCAAAAAAAATTAAATTATTAAGATTTATTCACATTTCAAATTTTTAATCGGACGTTTTTGAAAATATTGCAAAATATTTTTTGCACATGCGAATATATCCACTCTCTGGAGCAAAAATTTTAAAATTTTATTTGCAAAATTTTTCTTATATTGTTATCAATGATAATTAGAAAAAATATTTTGATAGATCGCGGCCACTTAGACGCTACATTGATTTTATTAAGACCATTTTTTGCAATAAACCATTACACTGTGGAACAAAGTTATACTTTTTCAATAAAAACAAGTTTCTGGACAACGGATTCTGATAGAGGTTGTAAAAAAGGATATACGTGTATCGGCGTTTTGACAGTTCACATATGCCGGTCATTTTAGAGGGGCATCGATATTTCCCCCTTTTTGCACATCCTTATAATGAATCGGCATTGGAAACCGTGTGATCCTTACATGTTAGGTATAGGATATGTTCAGCAACAGTTCTTAGAACACTACAAGGAATATTTTAGTTGAACATTTTAACCCGCTAGCTCGACAATCTAGGGGTCTTGTTGAAGTCATAACAGCTGACAGTCGAATCCATCGCCACCTAAGTCAGATTTGGAGCCGTTCGTTTACCCCCAACGCCGCAGAACTCACTACGTGATGGTAACGCCTTTAGTGTTTTTTTTTAGTTCACGACTCACCCGCTTTTGGCACATTGCCACCGCATACGGCTCACGGCCGAAATAAAGTAATAAAATATTTAATAAAATATAAACTTTTTTTTATGTTTTTCTTTTTTTAACTCCCGCACTCTGACGCGGAGTTAAACAGGTCTTTTTGGTTCCTTTTCCGGAAAAAGGTAAAAATCGCCCCTAAAACAAAAGTCTAACGAGTCGAAATGTTTTACAAAATTAGCCGATATTTTTAAGACTAATATATCTAGTATCCTTTAAACGAAGATAATGGGTTTTCCAATAAGGGTGATATGATTTCTTTGAAAAAAAAACACAATTATTGTTAAGGAAATTCAAAAGTTTTTTTTATTTAATGTGAAGTACAATAGATACAATTAAGTTGTAAATAAAACGTCATTCAAATGGCCGCCACGACTTCTTCTGCAGGAACGAATTTCGATGAACCCAATTTTCAAGCACTTTTTCCACTAAATTAAGTCACATGACATACATGTCATCGCACGTTTAATATTGACTTGTAAAGCTTGAAGAGAGTCCGGTTTAGTTTGGAAAGACCAATGACTTCAAATAACCCCACAAGAAATAGTCTAACGGTGTTAAATCACAACTTCTTGGAGGGCATTCAATATCACAATTTCTTGAAATAATCGAATCTCCAAACTTTGCTCGCACCAATTCAATTGTTTCATTTGCTGTGTGGCACATAGCCACGAGAGCTAAAATATTGTTCATGGATGTCAAGGCCGTAGGTCGACTGGAAAGTGTTGTTTCTTTGGATTTAAAAAAAATGGACTTTGCATCATTTTCAAATGTGAACGGAATGTTTATTTTTGCCTCCTTAACGTTACGTCGGATCGGGAATCGGTAAATGGCAAAAATATACATAGCTCTTAACGAGAGCTTATATATTGCTAATGGGTGTCAAGGTCGTAAGTCGACTGGAAATTGTTTTTTTTTTTATTTAAAAATAAATGGACTTAGCGCACGAAAAAAAGCGCAATTGGAGAACGATTATTTTGATAACAAAACTGAATAATTTGTAAACGTTGTTCTTGCGTAGATGAAATTGTAAACACTACTGAATACAATAAAAACCAAATGACAGATCATGACATATTACAAATGGCAGAAACGTCACTTCAAAATCATACACCGCAGGCGGCAATCGACATGGTATTGAACCTATAACCTGTAGGTCTTTTTGTTAAGTGCAGTGCTACAAAATGCGCGCTCAGACTCCGAGAAGCTCGTGTCTGGCGTAACGCGGAGTGGGTCCACTCGACCATTCTCATTGAGGCATCAAGAATGTCTGATCTAAGGGATCTGGCAGGACCGACAGACTATTTGTCATCAGTTCAGAAATTCTCCTCAAATCTCTACAAAATGCGCTCTCAGACTCCGAGAAGCTCGCATGTGGCGTAACGCGGATTGGGGTCACTCGGCCATTCTTATTGAGGCTTCAAGAAATATGGAGGCTTCGAAGGGCTCTGGCAGGAGCGACAGACTATTTGTCACCAGTTCAGAAATTCTCCTCAAATCTCGACATTATGAAAATATTAAAAAAATGTTTATGGTAATTTTTTTTTTATTTTTTTTTTAAATTCCAGCTTTCATGGAAAATACATTCAGTATTTGGACCATAATTTGGACAAGTATAAGCCTGATTGAGCCGTGTTACGCCTCAAATTGAGAGGGAATTGTGATGGCTACATATGCCGCAAATATCGCTTTCTCGTAGAATGATTGGTTTAGTAACAGTCGTCAAAAATATGAGAAAAAAAATGATTTAAAAAAACACTTTCCTGGTACAAAAAAAAGACATAAAAAATAGAAAAAATTGAAAAAAAATATTTTATTATATTTCTAACAAGCCAGCATGTTAGCAAAGAATCACTGTATATTTGAAAAAATCTATGGATAGATGTAAAAGTTATGAGCCATTTTGTAAATGTTAGGGAAATTCAAAAAAATCTTGTTTCATATTTTTTCGTTTTTAAATGATGTTTTTGCTTATATTGAATTCGCCATATGTGAGAGAGTCATATAAGAGACATTGCACTTGCATTTTATTTTATGAGGATTGATGTCAGACATTATCAAATTGTAGAGAGGACGAGGTTATATGGCCGTTAGTAACCCTCCATAGAACATGATATGCAATGTGAGAGCTATATTGGATGAGATCTGCTCAGATACAGGGTCATTCAACAATAGTTGTGGTTTTTTATTTATGAGGTTTCCATTCAGTTACGCCCTTTAGGGGCATGGACTTCCCAGTCGTATATTCAGGTAGTAAAATTATATGTACGCAATACACAGTATTACGCGGCAGTCTTGAAAATATTGCGTGTCTACTTTCGAAGCAAACTATATGTCAGCTACAGGTACTGCAACTTATGTACCTTAAACCCGGAATTTATGAATGAAATTTCTTATTAATAAATTATTGTAATTCGGCGCCTTCAAGAGATAAGTCGATTTTCTGAAAAATATAAAGTTATATTTCGAAGTATGAGTAAAAAGCAAAGAACTTTTCAATGTTTATATGATCTCGACAATTTCTGCTACATCTCCGGAAAATATGTAATTAACAAAATCGACGTGCGTTTAGTAAAATAATAGAAGAAATATATGTGCAATATTTTGGTATACGAGTTAAAAATATGAACGACCGTGGACACCTAGTATTTTGTGTAATTCGTGCCATGTAAATCTTACTCGATGGCGTAGTGGAAAGTTGCGGTAAGTACTTTACAATTAATGTATTACAATGTTTTGTGGAATAAAAAGTTTTAATTTTAGACTTCACGCGGAATTTGGAATGCCAATGATTTGGAGACAACCATTCATTCACGATACGGACTGCTATTTTTGTCTAAGTAAACAGATTGGAGTAAAATCTGTCATTTTGCCAGTTTCACATTCGGAAACAATATCAATTCCCAAGTGTCAAAGTATAGCTAACAGCCTAATTACGGAAACATCATCAAGTTCAACTGAGTACTCAACTCTGAGCGATTCAAGTTTGAGTCCGAAGTCATCGCTTTTAACTCAGTTTCAAATCAATGATCTAGTGATAGATTTGGAACTGACCAAAGATAAGGCAGAACTATTTGCATCTCGGATGAAACAGTACAATATTTTGGCTCCAGATGTTAACATATCATATTACAGAGTCCGTGATATACAATTTTATACAACTGTGGATAACACATGATTTTGCAAGGACATTCCCGGATTGTTCGAGGAACTTAATCAAACATACAATTCAAAGGAAAGGCGGTTATTTGCTGACAGCAGTAAAGAACGTTTGAAAACAGTACTTTTGCACAACGGAAATCAGAAACCGTCGATTCCCATTACTCATGCAATGTCTAAATTGAGAAAATACATAAAATATGAACATGACTGGAAAATTTGTTGCGATTTAAAAGTAGTTTGGATATTATGTGGAATGCAAGGCAGTTATACAAAATATTGCTGTTTTTATGCCTCTGGGATAGCCGTGCTCGCGAAGATCATTACAGAAGAAAGAAATTACCAACAAGAATAAACATTACATTGGGTGAAAACAACATAAAATACACACCTCTCGTCCAAAAAGAAAACATTATTTTGTCAACATTGCATATTAAGTGAGGGCTCTTTAAAAATTTTGTAAAAGCCTTAAAGAAAGATGGCAATTCAGTCTCATATTTAAAAAGTGTATTTAAAAGTCTTTCTTTTCAAAAAAAATAGAAGAAGTCGTTTTTGATCGCCCTAAAATAAGGAAACTGATGAAAGATGTCGGATGAAATTGCAGCATGGAGGTCGTTTAAGCTTGTAGTTTCAAATTTCCTTGGATCCAATAAAAGCCCGCAATATGAAACAATGATTAATGGTTTGTTAAAAAATTATGAAAAAATTGGCAAGAAATATATTTTTCTACATTTATGTATATAACACATAGATATGTATTCTTCTAACTTATTTTTCGCTTTATGTATTCCAACATGTGTAAATATGTCCCTCAAAATTCATTTCTTGCATTCTCATTTAAACTTTTCCGACGAACATGGCGAAAGGTTTCACCGAGAATTGAAGTCCATCGAGTGGCGTTACCAAGGGCACTGGGATGAAAGAATGATGGGAGATTATATTTGGTTCCTCATTAGAGACCCCGATTCCGAAATCTACAAACGTCAACAAAGATCTCGCAATAACTTCTAATGAAACTTGTTCATGTACATAAACTCAAATGTACATACATATAATAAATAAAAGTAATAAATAAAATCGCTATTTAAATATACATTAAAAAAAAAGATTTTTTGAAATTCTCTTACCTCTACCAAAAGGGCTATAATTTCTACATCTATTTATAGATTTTTAGGCATTATTTTCTTCGCTAGGAAGCAAACTTTTAAAAAATGGTATAGAATATCTTTTTTAGATTTTTTTTATGTTTTTTTGTTTCGTCTTAGGATTTTTTTTTTTTGAAAGTTCTATCTGGCTCGAGGTCATATATAAATTAAAAACTAAAAACTGGTGGTGTTGTTTTTAACAAGTTTTATTTTTATTTATTTCCGATATTTCGATCGCCTTCGACGATCATCTTCAGGGATTTTCACCTAAACAAGTAAGAAAGTTTCAGTCGGGTAAACCGACTAAGGTATACCCTCCCTCACTTTGTTAGTAATGTAATATTGAATATTACTCGAATTATTCTGTCAATTTGTGTGGGAGTTACCAGAAGGGGTTTATATAATACACCTTTTTTTCGCTGAACATTAGATACTTTAAATTCATTGCACTGTGCCGACTTATAAGCATTTATGTGCACTGGTATAAACGTTATGAGACAGTAAATTGTGGTATGATTTGGGAATTTTGTGTGGGAGGTACAAAAAGGGGCGTGGCAATAACGCCCATTTTTCACAGGGCTATAGGCACTATAAAAACATTACACTGTAAAAAATTTCAAGTATTTTTATACACTGGTTTTAATGTTATAAGCTATTAACTTTTGGTGCAAAAAGGTACCTTTGTGTGGGAGGTTCCAAAAGGGGCGTGGCAACAACACCCATTTTTCCCTGGACTGTAGGCAATATAAAAGCACAATACTGTACAAAATTTCAAGTATTTTTATACACTGTTATTAATGTTATAAGCTGTTAATTTTTGGTGCAAAATGGAGCATTTGTGTGGGAGGTACCAAAAGGGACGTGGCGACTTCGCCCATTTTTCTCGAATTGATAGCGACTAATAAGCTAATACTCTGTGTGAAATTTCAAAAGATTCGAATAAGTAGTATAGCAGTTATTAAAGAATCAATATTTCACAACATTTTAACCCTTTGTGGGGGAGGTACTAGAAGGAGTGGACCAATATGGCCCATCTTCGAACTTAGCCGGAGATAGAAAAAAATATTACCACATACCAAATTTGAGGTCAATCGGTTACTCCTTTCGAGAGTTATCGTGCGCACCAGCCAGCAGACAGACAGACAGACAGACAGACGGACGGACATTGCTCATTCGACTTAAAATGACCCAAAACGGATTTCCTCCGAACATACTTGGGGTCTTAGGTCACTCCTTCGACGTGTTACACTTTTTTCCGTAGCAAATGATATATACCCTCCGTCACACTAAAGTGAGGGTATAAAAATAACAAAGAACATATATTATTTAAGGAAAAATTACAAAAATATATCACGATATTTACATTTAAACAAAACAAACGACTTGTTGCTAACACAACATTGTTTCAACTAACTATTTAATTTCTCGGTTTGTATTTTTCTACTAAGTTACGATTAATTTGTGCACAGTGGTCAGTGTCAGTCTTATAGTTCATTCTTACGTCAGTAGGTACATTAATTATGTGTAGCATTTCCAGAGTATATCTTTTCTTGTAATTGTTCTTCTCCAATTCACATTCCATTGTAAACTGTAGTTGTCTATCGAAAGTGTTTAGAGTCTGTAATGTTGTGTCCACCTGAGTTTTCTTAACAATACAGAATATGTCATCTAGATATTTGGTCAATATTCTGGGTTTGAGCGTCAGTTTTGATATTGAAGTGTCTAATAATTCCTCCATGATGATGTCTGCGATGATCGGAGATGCTGGTGATCCCATTGGTAGTCCTTTTCGTTGCTCGTACACTTTATCGTCATAAATGAAATATCTCGTGTCCTTTATACAAAATGTCAAAATATCTATAAACAAATCCATTGGAATATTTGTATATTGTTCAATTTTGTTCCATTTGTCCTTTATAGTTTTTATAGCTAGGTTTACTGGTATGCTAGGGAATAATGATACTACATCGAAGGAGATTAAAATTTCGTCATCTTCTATAGGCATATTGTTGATTCTTGATTTAAATTCTGTTGCGTCCTTCACACTATACTGGGAGTCCTTCGTCAAGTTTTTTAAAATATTTACTATGTATTTTGAGAGTCCATAAGCCGGAGAATTTATCGATGAGCAAATTGGTCGCAAAGGTGTGCCATCTTTATGAATTTTTGGCAGACCGTATATTCTAGGTGCCGTTGCTGTTTTAGAGGTCAATTTGTTTTTATCCGTCAAGTTAATAATATTCTTATCGAATAATTTTTTTTTTTTTTTATATCTACTTTTTCCAATTTGTTTAATGACTGTTACGAAATCACTGTTTTTAAGTGAAAGAGATATTTCCAACATTGGTAGCCCACAGTAATAGCTTCAATTTAACGTATAAGTCGACCTGATCGGGCATATACTCCAAAAATTATGGTGCAAATATTAAGGGTACCTTCGACGATATTAGTATTTTTATTAAAAAAAAATGTAAAAAAAAATTTATCGATAAAAAAATTTTTGGTTTTGATTTTATATAACAGTATGCCAAAATCTATACAAAAAAATAATATTTAGGTCTAGGACACAAAAACATTTTTTTTGTTGCGTAGTTTAATTAATATTTCTCTAAATGTTAACCCTTTGTGGGGGTGCTACTAGAAGGAGTGGACCAATATGGCCCACCTTTGAAGTTAGCCGGAGATAGAAGAAAATATTACCACGTACCAAATTTGAGGTAAATAGGTTACTCCTTTCGAGAGTTATCGTGCGCACCAGCCAGCAGACAGACGGACGGACATTGCTCATTCGACTTCAAATTACCCAAAACGGATATCCGCCGAACACACCTAGGGTCTTAGGTCACTCCTTCGATGTATTACACTTTTGGTTCATAGCAAATGATATATACCCTCCTTTCTAAGGTGAGGGGATAAAAAGAGCGGCTGTAAAATTTAAATTAAGCAATTTTGAAAAAAGTTCTGACATTAAAACTGTGCACACCCTTTCCCCGAGATACATATAATATTCTAAGCTTGTCCATTTTGGCGGCAATTTGTCATGTATTTCCAAAGTTTTGAGTCGTGTATTGATCGTTTCCAATTGAAGTGATCATTGAAGTGCTTCGCTCATTCGGAACGTGGATTGCGGTGGCGGTCACGGTGGCGATGGCTATGGTGGACATTTGGACATTTGTTGCGTGGAGTGTTTTGAAGTGAAGTGTATTGGTTTGGATTGGATTGAATATTCTCTAAATGTGCGGCGCTCTGCGGTTCGCGCTACCGCTGTGTGTATCGAGTGTGTTTTGTGTCAGTCATGAGTGGATTTTTAAAATCCAAAATCGCGGCGGCGGCTATGCTGATCGATAAAATTGTAAACAAAACTTTAATTTCTGTGTTGTTTTTAAAAATTGCTATTGAATTTGAGCAAACAAAGAAAACCCTCATTTAAAACGTTTTGACAAACGTTTTATTTGTGTGTGTATATATTTTCCGTTTCGGTTTATGGGGATTGGTGTTTGGGCCATATGGGCTCCTGCCGTTTAAGAAATCCGACAACCGCCAACAACTTTCGAGCCAAGTTAAGAATGACACATAGCAGTCGTCGTTGTCTTTGGAAAACAAATACATTGGGCAACTTCACCGCATACGCACTCAGCATTTGCGTGTCGTTTTTTTTTTTTGGTCGTAGCCAATGTTCATTGCCAGAAAAAAAAAAGAAAACAAATCGAGAAATCGAAAAAAAACAGTCGACCCAAAAGTGTTAACGGATTTTTTGCTGGTTCATGTTGGATCATGGCTTTGTACGTAACAAACATATTTTTTTTCTATCGCCGAACAAAAAAGTAATTAAACACCTATTGACGTGTTTACTTGGCCGTTTAACATTTTGTGACTCGCCGTATGGCTGCGTGTCAATGTTTTGCTGTTGCTTGTATTGATCTGCCATTTGCCACAAAATGGGCGGACGGACAAATGGGTGGACGGACAAATGGGTGGACGGACAAATGGGCGGACGGACTTACCGAAAATACAGGACGGCACGAATTGCAAGAGGGGGTCAATTGTGGCAGACTTTGTTGTTGGTTTTTTTTCTTTCATTTTTTGAACAACTTTAAATTGAGTTGTTACCAATAAGCATTTTGTAGTTTTGTATCTCCGACTGACTGTGTGTTGTTTGTGTGTTTTATAGCGTTTTCAAATACCTTTTGCTGCCGCTTAATTGTATTGAGTTTTAATTGTTTTGTAATTGAATTTTGAGAAATTTGAAATATATCGACGGCTTTTTGGGGTCTTAAGATAATTGCAAATGTTTTATTGGCAATTAACATTTTATGAATCACTGGTATGTATTGTGCTATGCATGACATAAGCATGGAAATGTTATGTTAGCGACAAAAAAATATTTGGAATTAGATTTTGAAAATATACAGAAGAAAATAACAATACTGAATGTAAAGTGTTTTCCAACAAGAGGTGTTATTTTGGTATTCAAAGAAAAATGCCGTTCTTGAGATAAATGATCGGATGTTTATTTCATAATAAAGAGGAAGGTATGCCGTTTATAATGAAAAACAACATCAGCCAAATGGCCACCACGACCACGCTTACAGGACCATATCCTTTTCATGAAATTTTCCATAACCAAATCGCAAAGTGGCTGCCCTATGTCTTCGATAGCCTCACGAATTCTTTGAGGTCTTGAATCGACGCTGGGCTGTTGGCGTAGACCTTATCTTTCACGTGACCCCACAGGAAAAACTCGCAAGGTGTTAAATCACAAGATCTCGGTGGCCAATTGTGATCACCTGCTCGAGACATAACACGGTCGGGAAACTTTTCCCGTAACAGAGCAATGGTTTCGTTGCTTGTGTGACACGTAGTGCTGTCTTGTTGAAAGTAAACGTTGTCCAGATCAATACCATTCAACTCCGACCATAAAAATCATTAATCATCTCTCGATAGCGCAATCCATTCACCGTAACTGTTGATCCAACCTCATTTTCGAAAAAGTAAGGTCCCATGACCCCGCCGGACCATAAACCGCACCAAACAGTCACACGTTGAGGATGTAGAGGCTTCTCAACAATAACTCTAGGGTTTTCCGAGCCCCAGATCAATCAGTCAAGATGATTTTGTATCGTTCGTATCGTACCGGGTGATTCAAAATAACACCTCTTGTTAGAAAACCCTGTATATTACGGCATGAGGAAATAACAAAAATTTCACGATAATCTAGCGGGTTTTCCAATAAGGATGATATGTTTTTGAAGTGACGTTTCGGACATTTGTAATATGTCATAATCTGTCATTTGTTTTTCATTGTATTCAGTAGTGTTTATAATTTCATCATGGAGAGATATACGCAAGAACAACGTTTACAAATTATTCAGTTTTATTATCAAAATAATCGTTCTCCTATTGCAACTTTTCGTGCGCTAAGTACATTTTTTTAAATCCAAAAAAAAAAAAACACTTTCCAGTCGACCTACGACCTTGACACCCATGAGCAATATTTTAGCTCTATGAGCAATATATATCTCGTTAAGAGCTATCTTTTTGCTATTGACCGATTGTGGCTACGTGCCACACAGCAAATGACACAATTGAATTGTTGCGATAAAAGTTTGGAGATTCGATTATTTCAAGAAATTGTGATATTGAACGGCCTCCAAGAAGTTGTGATTTAACACCATTAGACTATTTCTTGTGAGGCTATTTGAAGTCATTGGTCTTTCGAAATAAACCAGACTCTCTTCAAACTTTGCGAGTCAATATTGAACGTGGTCACCGGTCACCATCATTCTTTCTTGGTAACGCCGCTCGATGGACTTCAATTCTTGGTCATGTTCGTCACTTACGTCGGCAAGATTCTCGGGGAAAAAGTTTAAATGAGAATGCAAGAAATGAATTTTGAGAGACATATTTACACCTGTTGGAATACATAAAGCGAAAAATAACCCAGCGGTAAAAATCAGGTCTTAGGCAGCAAGCTATCAGGCCTGATTTAAGAGCCACGAGGCCTGGCCGCCGCATTCAATCTTTATTTCTTTTTTACATGGAGTGACATTGCGAGGCCAGGCCTTGCATCTCGCGGTAAAAATAATGCCTAACAAAGGATTGTCGAATGAAGGTCTGATATAGGACTTCGAAAGGAAGGTCTTAAGAAGGGCTTCGAAATGAAGGTATGATTTAGAGCTTCGAAATGAAGGTCTGATCTAGGTCTGATGTACATCTTCGATGGAAAGTCCTACAGTAAATCAAAATGCAGACCAAATAATGTATTTTAAATGAATGTCACATTCAGCACTTCAAATGCATAATATAGGAGTGCGCAAAGATAATATAGAATAATTTTGATAAGAATCTATCTTAATCTATCAAAAACACAAGGCAACTGAACTCTACAAAACCTTTGCAACGACTACTTGTTTGTTAATTTTCATCGTCTTCACCTTCACTTTTCAATTTGTGTAGCGGTATTTCTTTTTTTTTTGCATAAAACTGGTTTTGAACTCTCGCAGTAGCAACAAAGTTCATACATGAGAAACTGAATGAGGGAGAACGAATTCGTGTACACTCTGCCTTCCTTCTCCCGTCTTTTATCTTACATGATTATGTCCACACAAAATTTAAATGTTGTGTGCTAAACACCTTCGATATGATATATTTTTAGAAGGACAGAATCATGCCTGATAAAAGACGGGAGAAGGAAGGCAGAGTGTACATTTTTCTACATATGCAAAAACTTGAGAGAGAGGGAGAACGACTTTTCTCTGACATCTTTTAGAAGGCGTTAGACATTTTTGAAAAAAGACGGGAGCAGGAGGCACGGTTACTTTTTTAGAAGTGAGAGATTGCACATTTTTCAGGCCTTCATAAAGAAGGCATGCGTGCCTTCCAATAGAAGGTGCTGAAAGCCCTTCTATCAGGCCTGATGCCTGGAAGGCCTGGACCATTTTACCGCTGGGAAGTTGGAACAATACATACATACATATGTGTTATATACATAAATATAAAAAAATATATTTCTAACCAATTTTTTCATAATTTTTTAACAAATCATTAATCATTGTTTCATATTGCCGGCTTTTATTGGATCCAAGGAAATTTGAAACTACAAGCTTAAACGACCTCCATGCTGCATTTTCATCCGATGTCAAATATGATTCGAAATTCATATCTTTCATTAGTTTCCTTATTTTAGGCCCATCAAAAACTCCTTCTTCGATTTTTTGAAAAGAAAGACTTTTAAATAAACTTTTTAAATATGAGAGTGAATTGTCATCTTTCCTTAAGGCTTTTACAAATTTTTTAAAGAGCCCCAGCTTTGGTATGTTATCCCAGTGGCATAACATACCAACTACTTTTAAATCGCAAAAAAATTTCCAGTCATGTTCATATTTTATGTATTTTATCAATTTAGCCATTGTTTCGTATGATTCCTTAGTGTTGACAGCATGAGCAATTGGAATCGACGGTTTCTGATTTCCGTTGTGCAAAAGTACTGTTTTCAAACGTTCTTTACTGCTGTCAGCAAATAACCGCCATTCCTTTGAATTGTATGTTTGATTAAGTTCCTCGAACAATCCGGGAATGTCCTTGCAAAAGCATGTGTTATCCACAGTTGTATAAAATTGTATATCACGGACTCTGTAATATGATATGTTAACATCTGGAGCCAAAATATTGTACTGTTTCATCCGAGATGCAAGTAGTTCTGCCTTATCTTTGGTCAGTTCCAAATCTCTCACTACATCAATGCGTTGAAACTGAGTTAAAAGCGATGACTTCTGATTCAAACTTGAATCGCTCAGAGTTGAGTACTCAGTTGAACTTGATGATGTTTCCGTTATTAGGCTGTTAGCTATACTTGGACATTTCCTACTCCAATCTATTAACATAGACAAAAATAGTAGTCCGTATCGTGAATGAATGGTTGTCTCCAAATCATTGGCATTCCAAATTGCACGTGAAGTCTAAAATAAAACGTTTTATTCCACAAAACATTGTAATACATTAATTTTACAGTACTTACCGCATTCTTCCACTAGTCCATAGAGTAAGATTTACATGGCACGAATTACATAAAATACTAGGTGTCCACGGTTTGTTCATATTTTTAACTCGTATACCAAAATATTGCACATATATTTCTTCTATTATTTTACCAAATGCACGTCGATTTTTTCTAATTTCATATTTTCCGCAGATGTAGCAAAAATTGTCGGGATCATTTACACATTGAAAAGTTCTTTGCCTTTTACTCATACTTTGAAATATAACTTTATAATATTTTTCAGAAAATCGACTTAACTCTTTAAGGCGCTGAATTATACTAATTTATTAATAAGTAATTTCATTCATAAATTCCGGGTTTAAAGTTCATAAGTTGTAGCTGACATATAGTTTGCTTCGAACGTAGACACCCAATACATATAATTTTACTACCTGTACATATATACTACTGGGATGTCCATGCCCATAAAAGGCGCAACTGAATGGAAACCTTATAAATAAAAAACCACAAATATTGTTGAATGACCCTCTATCTGAGCGGATCTCATCCAATATAGCTCTCACATTGCATATCATATTTTATGAAGGGTTACGAACGGCCATAAAACCTCGTCTTCTCTATAATTTTATAATGTCTGACATCAATCCTCATATGGCGAATTCAATATAAGCAAAAACATCATTTAAAAACGAAAAAATATGAAAGAAGATTTTTTTGATTTTCTCTAACATTTACATAGATTTTTTTTCAAATAGACAGTGTTTTCTTCGTTAGCATGCTGGCTTTTTAAAAATGTGATAAAATATTTATTCGATTTTTTTCTATTTGATATGTTTTCTTTTTGTACCAGGAAAGTGTTTTTTTTTTAAAAAAAAATCATTTTTTTCTCATATTTTTGATGACTGTTACTAAACCAAAGATTCTATGTGAAAGCAATATTTGCAGCATATGTAGCCCTTATAATTTCCTTTAGTTTGAGGCATAACACGGCTCAATCAGGCTTATACTTGATAAAAATTATGGCCCAAATACTGAATGTACTTTCCATGGAAGCTGGAATTTAAAAAAAATTTACCATAATAAATTTTTTTAATATTTTTTTTTTTGTTTTGACACCTTATTGCACCGGAAACTGTTATCCACATCCCCTGGACAAAAATTTTGTTGCCTAGTGTTATCTACTCCTCGGTTGATTTTAAATTGGGATATCTACTCGGTAGTTAACGATGAGTTGAGTTATCTACTCCTTACCAGAGGCCTAGTTGGGTTATATACATAGTCCATAGTTGACTAAACGACAAGTTGGCTTATCTACTCCTTAGAGGATGCCTAAGTACGAGTAGTTGGGTTATCAATTCCTTAATTAAAGACAAATTGTGTTATATACTCCATAGTAAACGACGAGATGGGGTTTCTGCTCCTTAGAGCAGAACCAGTTGAGTTTTCTAAGCCTTACTTGACGATAATTTTGGTTATCTACTCTTTTTTGGAGGACCAGTTAGGACCAAATATCGAAGTTCTCGCGATATGTTCAGCTCACGAGCAATTTTTCTACCACTGCGGCGTGATCAAATCTGGCCTTCACTTTTCGGATCATTTCTGGTGTTGTTACCGTTTTTTCGTCCACTTTTTACGAGGAACAAAAGATTTATTCACATTTAAATGCTGGAGGGTTCTAACGATAGCCACTTGTGTTTTTCCACCCAAATATAAAGCAATCACACTATCACGCTTGAATTCCATCACGAATAACTTTTTTCTGAATGCAATAGATCAAAATGCTTTTGTAAGCTTGTAAACAATAAAATGAACTGTCACTGAAATAAATCTGTCAGCTATCAGACTAGCGGTTTAGAAATGATAGCAACCTGAAGTTGGTTGCAATACAATACATGGTGTATTTTATATTTAGATAAGTCCACTTATATATTTTCACTTCGATTTAGCATCTAAGCAAGCATTAAGTCAAATTTATAGCAAGCATATCTTATCTGTTCAATCTTGAAGTCTCTGATTAAACATTATCGATTTGACTAAGCCTATTTCACTTTCACACTCCGGGCATCTACATAATTATAAGTAATGATCAATAAGTGATTTTATGAAGCCATTAAGTAATGTTTTAATATTATATATAATTACCATTCATTCAGATTTGTCTTTCCTGTTCCATTATTTTCAAATGATAAATATTTTGTAATTTATACGACTATTTTTTGTATATTTTATATTCAACATTTAGTTATTTGCCGCACGTCTAGATTGTTTACAATTTGTGTATTACATATTTGCATTTGAACTTTATTCAATGTTCTGGCACGGCTGTTGTCGTTGTTGTTTTTGCTATTGCTATTGCAGCGATGGATGTACTTGATCAAAGATCAGTGTTACTTGACTTGATAATCGACGACGACGACGACGACGGCAACAGAACATGCCAAAGTCTATGAAATAAAAATGGGGGGAAAAATCATTAAATCATCACTATACCACAAGGCAGTACAGTGGATGCAACAGTAATTTTGAGAAGGCAAATTTTTTATTTGTAAAATAACATCATGCAAAAATAATTAAAATGTATGTATGTACAAGTGGCCACATGATAAAAACTGCCTAATATATGATAAATAAATCAATCAAATATTCTTTTTTTGTATTACTTAAGATATTCTGTATATCGCAAAACATTTCAAAATGTAATACTCTGTCCGTCTGTATGTTACACATTGCAGAAATAATGTGCCCCGGTAGTATTTTGTTCCATTCTTTGGGAAGATTAATCATTAATGGAGTTACCGAATCATATTTTATCTACAGCAAATTGAGTGTCAATTTACATGAATCTATTGATCCCAGTCCTGGTTAGATTGGAACCCATCACTGATCTGATGAGGTATGGATTGATTCAATTCAATTAATTGCGGGTAGAGTTTCTCGGCGATTTTTATTACACTGGATGCACTTTTTCGGGTAGGTTTATTCCGCATTTTTTTTCTCCTATTCAATATCTACAACTTTGCTTCTCCTATTCAATATCTACAACCCAATTGGTCGTAGACGACCAATTGGGTTATATAGTAGTTGATATTCTAATGGGTTATCTACTACTTAATAATACTCGTATATCAGTTGGTCTATATACTGTTTAGTAGACGTTCAGCTTGTTTATACAATCCTTAGTAGGCGGTCAGTTGGGTTATCTATTCCTAAGTTGGCGTTCAGTTGGGATATATATATTCCTTAGTAGATGACTAATTGGGTTGTTTGTCCCCAACAGGTGGCATGTTGAATTATCTACATGTTATTAGACAACAAGTTTGATTATACTACTTGATAGTTGAATTAGTTCCTCTTTTGTAGGCGGCCAGTTGGATTATATACTCCTTACAAGAGGACCAGTTAGGTTATCTACCCATTACTTGATGACCAGTTGCTTTATCTACTCCTTTGTACGAGTATATGATCAGTTGGTTTATACAAGAGTTGGGTTAGGCGGTATTTGTGTTATATATTACCTTAGTAGGCGGTATTTTTGTTCTATATTACTTATTGTGCGGTCAGTTTGGTTATATACTCCTTAGTAGAGGACCAGTGGCGTTATCTACTTCTAAGTTGACGACCCCTTGCTTTATCTACTCCTTAGTACGCGATCAGATGGGTTATCTATTGATACTCCGGTCGTTGGGTATCCTATTGCTTATTAGGCGGTCATTGGTGTATATCCTTCTTAGAAGGCGGTCAGTTGGTTTATCTATTCCTTAGTAGATAACTAGTTTGGATATCGACTCCTTAGTTAACGACCCGTTGGTTTATTACCGTTTATTTAGTCGATGGTCAGCTAAGTTATATATTTCTAAGTTGGTGACCAGCTATGTTATCTGCTCCTTAGTAGAGGACCAGTTGGGATATGTACTACACAGAGTGCGGCATTTATATTATCTACTCTCAGACGACGACCAGTTGGATTGCCTATTCCTTAGTAGATGACCAGTTGCGTTATTTAATCCTTAATATTCGGCCAATTGTGTATAGGCGGTGTCTTGGGATTTCCCGGGAGTAGATGGATTAGTTACTCTTTTGTAGGCGGCCAGTTGGATTATCAACTCTTCAGAGGAGGACCAATTAGGTTATCTACCCATTAATTGATGACCAGTTGCTTTATCTACTCCTTTGTATATTTTCAGTTGGTTTATAAAAGAGTTGGGTTAGGCGGTATTTGTGTTATATATTACTTATTATGCGGTCCAGGTTATCTACTCCTTAGTAGACGACAAGTGGGCTTATCTACTTCTTAGGTGACGACCCTGGCTTTATATACTCCTTAGTAGGCGTTCAGTTTGGTCAGCTATTCCTTAGTAGATCTTTAGTTGAGTTATGTATTCCTTAGTGTATGAGCTGTAGGTTTATATACTCCTTACTAGGCAGTCGTTGAGTTACCTATTACTTATTAGGCGGTCAATTGGGTTATTTACCACTTAGCATTGCACACAATGGTCTATCTTCTCCTTAGTAGGCGGTCAGTTAAATAATATACTCCTCAGTTGTTGGCCAGTTAGGTTATCTGATCCTTAGAAGAGGACCAGTGCGCATATTTACTACTTACAATGCGATCATTTATGTTATCTACTACCAGACAACGACCAGTTGGGTTATCTATTTCTTAGTAGCTTACCAGTTGGATCACTTAGCATTGGACCCATTGGTGTATCTACTCCTTAGTAGGCGGTCAGTTAAGTAATATACTCCTCAGTTGTTGACCAGTTAGGTTATCTGCACCTTAGTAGAGGTCCAGTCCGCATATTTACTACTTACAATGCGATCATTTATGATAGCTACTACCAGACGACCACCAGTTGGGTTATCTATTTCTTAGTAGATGACCAGTTGGATTATTAAATCCTTAATAGTCGGTCGATTGTATATAGACGATCTGTTGGGTTATCTACTCCTCCGTATATGACCCTTTGGATTGATTATTTATTCGCAGGCGGCGAGTTGGATTGTTTAGTCCATAGCAGAGGACCAGTTAGGTAATTAGTTGACGACTAATTGGTTCATCCACTCCTCCATATATATGAACAGTCTGTTTATATAATCCTTAGTAGGCCGATGGGTTATCTCTTCCTAATTACGCTCATCTATTCCTTAGTAGATGACCATTTGTGTCAATTACTCGTGAGTAGGTGGCTAGTTAGGTTATATATACCTCTTAATAGGCGGACCTTTGGGTTATCTAATTCTTAGTACACTACCGATTGGGTTAAATAGAGTCAGTTGTTGAATAGTTAGGTTATCTGCTCCTTAGTAGAGGACCAGTGCGCATATTTACTACTTACAATGCGATAATTTATGTTATCTACTACCAGACGACGACCAGTTGGGTTATCTATTTCTTAGTAGATGACCAGTCCTTAGTACACTACCGATTGGGTTATCTACTCCTTCGTAGATGAGCCTTCTGATTATTTACTCTTTAGCAGGCGGTCAGTTGGATTGCTTAGTCCATAACAGAGGACCAGTTAGGTCATTAGATGACGACCACTTGGCTTATCTTCTCCTTAGTTGGTTTATGTACTCCTTAGTAGGCGGTCGTTGGGTTATCTATTATTTAATAGGCGGTCGGTTGGATTGTCAACTTCTTCGCAGAGGACCAGCTGGGTTATCTACTCCTTAGTTGACGAACCGTTAGTTTATCTACTCGGGTCAGTTGTGTTATCTATTTGTTAGTAGGTGACCAGTTGAGCTAGTTACTCCTTAGTAGATGGCTGGTTAGGTTATATATTCTGTTATATCACTAAATTGGATAGTTACTGCTTAGTAGACGACCGATAGGGTTATCTACACCTTAGTAGACGATCAGTTGGATTATCTGTTCCTTAGTATATGACCAGTTGGATTATCGACTCATTAGTTCGCTACACCTTAGTAGGTGGTCAGTTAAGTTATTTACTCCTCAGTGGTGGCCCGTTAGGTTATCTGATCCTTAGTAGATGTATATTTACTTTTTAGTACGCGGCCATTTATGTATGCTATCTATTCCCTTATATAACCAAATGGAATATTTACTCCTTAGTTGGCGGACATTTGGGTTATCTACTGCTTAGAAGACGACTGATTGGGTTATCTACTCCTTAGTAGACAATCCGCTGGGTTATCTGTTCTTTTGTATATATCGAGTTGGATTATCTACTCTTTAGTTAACGAGCCGTTGGTTTATCTACACCTTATTAGATGGACAGTTGGTTTATTAAATACTTAGGGGACGACCAGTTGTTTATATACTCCTTAGTAGACGGTCTGTTGGATTCTCTACTCCTTACTACTGAGACCAACCATTGGTTTATAAACTCCTTCGTAAATTATTAGTTGCTTTATCTCCTTAGTAGGCGGTCGTTATTGGACCAGTTGGGTTGACAGCCCCCTTGGTTTATCTATTCCTTATTAACCATCGTAGAGGTTTCATCTACACCATCGTAGAGGACCAGTTGGGTATTTACTCCTTTGTAGATGACCAGTTAGGTTATCTACTCCTTTAGATAACCAATTGGGTTAAATACTCCTTAGTAGTCTACCGATTGGGTTAAATACTCCTTAGTAGGTGATCAATTGGGTTATCTACTCCTTCGTACATGACCAGTTTGATTATTTATTCCTTATTAGGCAGCCAGTTGGGTTATTTACTCCTAAGTTGACGACCCGTTGTGTAATATTCTTTTTGGTATATTAGCAGTTGGTTTGTCTATGCTCAGTTGGGTTATCTATTCCTTAGTAGGCGGTCAGTTAGGTTATCTACTCCCTAGAAAGCGGTCAGTTGGGTTATCTATTCCTTGCTAGGCGGTCAGTTGGGTTATCTAGTCCCTAGAAAGCGGTCAGTTAGGTTATCTATTCCTTAGTAGGCGGTCTGTTGGGATTTCTACTCGTTAAAAAACGGTCAGTTGGGTTAACTACTTTTTAGTAGAGGACCAGTTAGGTTATCTACTCCTTAGTATAGCACCAGTTGGTGTATTTACTCCTTATTAGATGGTCACTTGGGTTATTTACTTTTTAGTAGGCGGACATTTGAGCAACTACTCCCTAGGAAACGGGACAGTTGGGTTATTAAAATCTTAGTAGACGACCAGTTGTTTATCTACTCCTTCCTGATGACCAGTTGGGTTATTTACTCCTTAGGAGACGATCACTTGGGTTATGTTTTCATTTGTAGATTACCAATTGCGTTATCTACTCCTTAATATGGGACCAGTTAGGTTTTCTACTCCGTAGTTGATGACCCGTTGATTATGTTGGGTTATTTACTTAATAGGCTGACACTTGGGTTATTTACTCATTAGTAGCCGGTCAGTTGGGATATTTACTTTTTATTAGGCGACCATTTCGATTTATCTACTCGGAGAAGAAGAAGACCAGTTGGTTTTTTCTGGTTTCAAAAATAACTTATGCTCAATTTTACACTGAAAGGTCAGGTACTGCAGGTATTCTTTAAGACAAGTACTTGGATCAACATTGGACCAACTCCAATGGATAAAGTCATGTTAAAATTACCGGTGGTTTTCATATAAATGATACAATCGGTGTAAATGATATATTTCTATTCTCGGTGGACCTATTATGCATTTCGCTATCAGGTGCCGCATGGAATAACCCATATGTAGTAGATCTAATTTAAATAGTTTATGTTACAGACAAAATGAAAAACAAACAAACTTAAAACAAAATCATAAAATCATGCCATTCCAAATGCAATTCATAGCGACATTATGAAAGTAATTAATGACAAATTAAATTTATTTTTATATGCAGCTGTCATGTTGTAATTAGATTATAGTCTCGTTCGGTACAATACGAAATAAAATCAAACTCACAGTTCAAAAAAAAAAAATAAAGAAACAAACGACAGCTCATACTCGTACGTAATTGACATATCAATAGATTTGATTTTATTTCTTTTTGTCTGTATATTAAATATTCATTTAATAATAAAAAATCAAAATGTGAACTATAATCTATAGTTTGTTTTTTATTGTTATTATTATTATTTGTGTTGTCTTTATTTCGAAATAAAAATCTATTATTTTGCCTTAACCAACTTAGAGGCATTGATTCCAATGCTGACGATGATGATGTGCTGATGAGACTGATGTTGACAGCCCCTATATATACTCGTGTGAGACGGTTCAAAGAATAGAACGAAAAAAACAAACAACACTTGTGGCGCCAAATTTGAAATATGTCTTCCCCGAGTACTGCTGACGTTGTCACAGTTTTATTTAATCAAACGGAAATATTCTAGGGAAAATACAAGTATAGCATCTCTTCATGACGGACGGACGCGGTATACAATGACGGCGGACGGGCTACACAACACAGATTGTTGTGTTAATTTGTAAACACAATAATTGGTGATAAGAACCCAAAGAATAGTACAACTGCCATAAATGCTACTACCGAATCCAGACAACAAAATGATTTATTTTTGTTGGATTTGTGTTATCAGTTTTTGTTGCTATTGTAGTGTAAATTAAGCGCACTTGCACTTTAAACTCTCCGAACAACTGGGGCGTATGAGTTATTACTCAGTCTCGTTTCCGTTGAAAAATCTAAAGCGAGAGGTTTCACATTTCCCTTCGCCGTAATATGGATTATGAACTCTGCTGATCTGGGTAAACTCTATCAATTATTTTGTGATATTCAATTTATTATGGTGTTGATGGAAGTAATTTCGTATGTACAGGGTTTTCCAATAAGAGTGATATGATTTCATTAAAAAAACACACTTATTGTTAAGGAAATTCAAAAGTTTTTTATTTAATGTGAAGTACAATCGATACAAATAAGTTCCAATTAAAACGTCATTGAAATGGTCTCCACGACTTCTTCTGCAGGAACAAATTCGATGAACCCAATTTTCGAGCACTTTTTCCACTAAATCAAGTGGTAAGTCATGAATGGCACGTTCAATATTGACTTGTAATGCTTGAAGAGAGTCTGGGTTATTTCGACAGTCCAATGACTTCAAATAACCCCACATGAAATAGTCTAATGGTGTTAAATCACAAATTCTTGGAGACCATTCAATATCACAATTTCTTGAAATAATCGAATCTCCAAACTTTTCTTGCAACAATTCAATTGTTTCATTTGCTGTGTGGCACGTAGCCACAATCGGTCAATGGCAAAAAGATAGCTCTTAACAAGAGCTAAAATATTGCTCATGGATGTCAAGGTCGTAGGTCGACTGGAAAGCGTTTTTTTTTTTGGGTTTAAAAAAAATTTACTTAGCATCATTTTCAAATGTGAACGGAAAGTTTATTTTTGATCTAGCTAATTAACGGTACGTCGGAACGGTAATCGGTTAATGGCAAAAAGATAGCTCTTAACGAGAGCTAAAAAATTTCTCATGGCTGTCAAGGTCGTAGGTTTTCTGGAAAGTGTTTTTTTGGGATTTAAAAAAATGGGACTTAGCGCACGAAAAGTTGATGTTGGAGAACGATTATTTTGATAATAAAACTGAATAATTTTTAAACGTTGTTCTTGCGTATATCTCTCCATGATGAAATTGTAAACACTACTGAATACAATGAAAAACAAATGTCCGATCATGACATATTACAAATGGCCGAAACGTCATTTCAAAATCATATCATCCCTATTGGAAAACCCGTTATTTTTATATTAGGGTGGATGATTTGCATACCCTTCAGCATACTGTGACTTTGGGCATTTGTTTATAGGAGAAGGGGTGGATCCATTGTTTTTTTATACCAATTGACGCAGATAAACATTCTGAAAGTAGCTATGTCCGTCTGACTGATGCGAATTATAATAACTTACGAATGGAAAATGTCGATTTTTTTAGAAAATTTCGTCGAAATTGCAGTTTTCAAATAAGTTCTTTCGAAATTACATTTTCGTAGAATTATAGTTTTCTAGAAAATTTGGTTAAAATTGGATATTTGAAAAAAAGATTTACCCCAGTGCAAATATCCTCGAAATTGCATATCGGCAAATTTTAAGAAAATTTCTAGAAAATTTTCTTATAAATGCATTTTTCTAGAAAATGTCCAAATAATTTTTTTTTAGAAAATTTCGTCGAAATTGCATTTTCTAAATAAGTTTTGTTGATATTGCAGTTGAATTGCAGTTTTATAGAAAATTTCTTTAAAATTACATATTATTGTCGCAACTGCAATTATCCTCGAACTTCTATTTTATAGAAGATTTCGTCAATATAGAGGGTGGTTAAATTGTAAGTGCCGATGTTTAATGTGAACCACACCTAAACGTCAAGTTTTTTCTGCATTTAATTGAACATTTCTCAATTTCAGACTAACTCAATTTGAACCATGGAAAGATACACAATCGAGCAAAGCGTTAAAGTTTCTTTTACGAAAATGGGCGTTCAAATCAAAATGCATTTCGAGAAGTTCGTGATGTTTTTTTGATCAGCATAATTGACCAAATGTCTCCACAATCGGGAGAATTGTGCGCAAATTTCAGCAACCGGGTCTGTGGGAGATGTGACAACACCTGTGCATGCTCGCCCAGTTCGTTCAGTGCGACTTATGGGCTGGCGACGTCATCGGTCCATACTTCTTCGAAATGAGGCCGGTCAGGCAGTTTCTGTGAATGGTGTTCGCTATCGTGAGATGATAACGAACTTTTTATGGCCCGAATTGGAAGATATGGATGTGGACAATATGTGGTTTCAACAGGACGGTGCAACTTGCACACAGCTAACGAAACAATGGCTCTTTTGAGCAACAAATTCAATGGCCGTTTTATCTCACGTCGTGGCGATGTCAATTGGCCGCCAAGTTCATGTGATTTGACACCGTTGGACTTCTTTGTTTGGGTTTATTGGAAAGAAAAGTTGTACGTCGATAAGCCAGTAACAATTTAAGAGCTAAGGGATGAGATAATTCGGCACATTAACGGCAAAGAACCTCAATTATGCCTCAGCGTCATCGAAAATTTGGACCATCGGATGGAGGTGTGTCGTGGCGGCGCCATTTGGCCTATATTTTGTTCCATACATAATTACACCATACCAGTATTATCAAAATAAAAAGAAATGACAATAATTTCTTAAATAATTTGTGTTTTATTCAAAATCAACATCGGCCCTTAAAATTTAACCACCCTTTATGTTGTACACAAATATTCTGGGTTGTTGATTCAGCTGCCGAATGATCAGAGTTAGTGAGTGGCGTCATCGTTTCTGTTGATTTCAGTATTTGTTATTTTGTTTGTACTTAAACGACAATTTAAAAGTTCAGTGTATTTGCGGTCACTCAATGTATGTGAGTGTGTAAGTACAACAACAGCAAATGTCTACAGATGCCCATATCAGCGGAAAAACAAAACAAACATGATTACAGAGAAAAAAACTAAAATAAGAAGTAAGAAAGTTCAGTCGGGTAAACCGAATTATGAATCCCCTCACCTTGAGTCCCAAACAAATATTAGTAATTTTTTTTTTGTACCAAAAGGGGCGTACCAATGACGCCCATTTTTCACTGGACTGTAGGTCCTATAAAATCATTGCACTGTACCAAATTTCAAGTCTTTGTATGCACTGGTATTAAAGTTATAAGCTGTTAACTTTTGGTTCAAAATTGTCCATTGGAAGGTACCAAAGGAGGCGTGGCAACTTCGTCATTTTTCTCGAGGTAAAAGTGACTTATAAACTAATACTATGTGTATAATTTCAAATGATTCAAATAATTAGTATAGAAGTTATTAAATAATCAATATTTCACCAAATGTTAGCGCTTAGTGGGAGAGGTACTAGAAGGAGTGGACCAATATGGCCCATCTTCGAACTTTGCCGGAGATAGAAGAAAATATTACCACATACCAAATTTTAAGTAAATAGGTTACTCCTTTCGAGAGTTATCGTGCGCACCAGCCAGCAGACAGACGGACGGACATTGCTAATTCGACTTACAATGACCCAAAACGGATATCCGCCGAACATATCGGGTCCGTCAATAAGAGCGCTACAAAAGTTTTTTTTTAAATAAAACAAAAACGGTTTTGGATATCAATGAAATTCTTTATTCCTGTGAAAGTACGTTCGATGCCATTATGTATTGCAGAAGTCCAAACGCTGAACCCAATTTTCGACGGTTTTCAAGCATAAATCGGCCGATACTGCTTCAATTTCGCGTTCGATAGAACGTATACTTCAGGTAGCCCCACAGGACATAGTCTAACGGCGTCAAATCGCACGACCGAGGCGGCCAATCGACTGGACCATTTCGTGAGATAACACGTTCTCCAAACTTGGTTTCCAATAAATTGATTGTGGCATTCGCTGTGTGGCTTGTGGCGCCGTCCTGTTGGAACCATATGTCCTCCAAGTCCATATCATCCAATTGGGGCCAAAAATATTCAGTTATCATTGAATGGTAGCGATTCCCATTCACAGTAACGTGCCGGTCTTGATCACCACGGAAGAAGTACGGCCCAATGACGCCGCCGGCCCATAAACCGCACCAAACCGTAATTTTTTCGGGATGCAATGATGACTCATGGAGTACGTGTGGTTTGCTGTCTGACCAATAACGCATATTTTGTTTTGTGACGAAGTCATTCAGCCAGAAATGAGCCTCATCGCTGAAAATGATTTTTACATTTTTCGCGCTCTTAACGTTGAGGCCACTGACTCCGTATTTTGGTAGTAAATTTTAATAATTTCGACTCGTTGTTGGCTCGTATATCTTTCCATTATGAAATGGCAAACCTTGCTGAAGAGAAATGTCAAAAGAGCGGCAAAAAATATGGCGTCGATTGCTGTCCCTGTCGGTCTACTTTAGTAGCGTCCCTGTTGAAAATCCCTTTACTTAGGGTCTTAGGTCACTCCTTCGATGTGTTGCACTTTTGGCTCGTAGCAAATGATATGTACCCTCCTTTCTAAGGTGAGGGGATAAACAACAAACAAAAGCATAGGGTAAAAGCGTTAGGTTAGGCCATGCCGAATCTTATAAAGCTTGATCCATTTCGAGATTCCCTACTTTTTTAAAGAAAAAAACATAGAAAATTCAAATTGAATGGGGAATGTTTATTATCATTTGAAAGAACATTATTTGGCATTTATTTTTTGAAGATTATGTCTATCAAATGTTGGCCGTGGCTACGTCTCAGATGGTCCGTCAGTTGAGTCCAATTTTCCATGACTCGTTCGAGCATTTCGACTGGTAACTGGCGAATGGCACGCGTGATGTTTTGCTCCAAGGTCTGAATCGAAGCGGGTATGTCCGCATAAACTTTAGACTTTACATATCCCCACAGGAAAAAGTCTAACGGTGTGATATCACAGGATTTTGGTGGCCAATCGACCGGCCCAAAACGTGAATTAGCTGCTCACCGAAGTGTTCTCTCAATAAATCCATTGATTGATGCGATGTGTGGGAAGTGGCGCCGTCTTGTTGAAACCAAATGTCGCAGAGATCACGAGCATCAAATAGTCGGTTATCATGGCACGATAACGGTCGCCATTGACGGTTACGTTCACACGGGCATCATTTTTTAAGAAATATGTACCGATGATTCCATCGGCCCACAAACCACACCAAACCGTTTGTTTTTTCTGGATGAAGTGGCAGCTCTTGAATCTCTTCAGGTTGCTCTTTGTCCCAAATGCGGCAATTTTGCTTGTTTACATACCCATTGAGCCAGAAATGGGCCTCATCGCTGAACAAAATTTGGCTCGAAAACGTCGGATCTTCTTGGAACTTTTCAAGAGCCCATAGAGCGAAGCGATGTCGCTTGGGAAGGTCGGGGGGCTTCAGTTCTTGCACAAGCTGTATTTTGGATGCTTCCAATTTAAGATCTCAACGTAAAATGCGCCAAGTCGTTCAATACGTCAGTCCGAGTTGCTGCGAACGGCGCTTCGTGTACACTCTCAGCTACGGCCGCTACATTTTCTTCACTGCGTGCTGGACGTAGTCTATTCGGTCGAATATTATCCAATAATGAATGCTGGGTCTCAAGATGGGTGATGGTGTTGCGAATAGTACGCTCAGTAGGCCGATTATGTTGACCATAAGTTGAGCGAAGTGCACGAAACACATTTCTCACAGAACGTGAATTTTCGTATTAAAGTTGAACGATTTGTACACGTTGTTCAGACGTAAGTCGTTCCATGATGAAATGCCAAACAGTACTTAACAAAAAATAACATGACAGCATGACACGACTCACACGTGATCTGTCAAAGAAGGCTATTGAAAAAGTATCTCCACTTGGATCACCCGTTATAACCTCCACCATGGATTGTATTCAATTTTATTACTGGAAAAATCGTTGGATATGAAGCAAATCATGAAGCGATTCTTTTTGTTTAAGTTATTAAAAAAACGAAAGTCAAACTCTTCGCCTGAAAAATGTGGTGTATATGGCTTAAAATAGCATTTTTGAGAGCTACATATACACGGGGACTACAACGAAATACAATTTTATTTCTATAAATTTTGTTGAGATGAATTCCTGCCAAAATAGAAAACAAACTGCAAAGTTTCAGCTTAATTTCTTAGAACATCTGCTGAAGTTTATGGCTTATATAAGCCTTTTTGGAAGCGACATCTATAGGTGGACAAAATATGAACTAATTTAAAATATGTTTCGAGATGAATTCTTGTCTTAGTTAAATAAAAACAGCTAATATTCAGTTAAAATGCTTAGAAAATGTGGTATTTATGGCCTACATACGTATATTTTGAAGCGACCTCTATAGAGTGACTATAACAAAATATGAATTGATTTAAAAAAATTTTACTGCGATGAATTCTTGCCTAATTAAATCCAAACTCCAAAGATTCAGTTCAAATGCTTAGCAAATATGGTATTTATGGCTTAAATACATACATATATATTTTGGAGCGACCTCTATAGGGTGACTATAACAAAATATGAACCGATTTGCAAAATGTTTGCTTTGATAAATTCTTGTCAAAATATAATACAAACTGCAAAGTATATGCTAAATTGCTTTAAAAATGTGGTATCTGCGTCTCAAGAACCGTATTTTGGAGCGACCTCTATAGGGGAGCTACATCAAAACATTGACCGATGTGGGCCATTTGCAATCCCAAACAACCTGCAACTATAATGAAGTAGTTCTACCAAATTTGATCAACCTAGCTCTATCATTAAGGACTGTAGCGTGATTACAACGAGGGATTTAACGAATATTCGCATATGCGAACGCGAATTATTCGCATCATTTTAACATTCGCTTTCACATTCGCATTCACAAAAACCATCTTTGGATTATTCGCTTTCGCAAAAATATATTTCAGTATTCGCTTCCATTTGTAAAAAGTGTTAAATCTCCTTATTCCCTTCACACAATTTGAAGATATTAATACCAATGAAAACCTCTACCACTTCTCTTCAAAACAGTTGAAGAAATATGTTTGTCATTGTGTAACATGAGGTAAAACTATGGAAAACATTCTTAAAACTTGAATATCCTGGAAAAGTATCAATTCAGTTCCTTAAATTTGTTTGTACTAAAGGGTCAAACTATAATTCGCTTTCGCAAAAATGCATATTTCACTATTCGCTTTCGCATTCGCAAGAAATATATTTCAATATTCGCGTTCGCATTCGCTTTCGCTAAAGTCACTTTCGTTACATCCCTAATTACAACAGACGGACGGACAGACGGACATGGCTAAATCATCTTAGTGGGGGGTATAAAAATAAAACTTCTCATTTCTTAAATACGATGCACTTAATGTAACGAAAAAAAGCATTGTATTTGACTTACATTTTTAGGCAATACGTCCGGCCGTTCGTCACCCCCCAACTCTCAATTACGTCGATTGATGCCATCAATGGTCATGAAGATCGCCGTTGTGGTTGTCACTGTTGTTTACCCGAGTGGACTTGTGGGTTTTTGGATGTACCACTCCCCAAACGGTGTGGACGCAATCGTAATCGCATTGTCCGTAATGTGTGGTCAGTCAGTCAGTCCGTCAGACATGGTAAATATTTGCACTTTTATTTTTTGCTTCGAAAAAAGTTGTATATATTTTCAGATGATTTTATACATGACTTGTTGTTTTGATTTGTGCTAATGACAAAATGTTTAATTTAATAACCAAGTTTGCGTCTGACTGTTTATCTGTCAGTCAGCGAGAATGTGTGAACAATTTTAAGTACACACACCTGTCTAAACTAAGGTGAGATTGAGCAAATATTTGCTTGATGATGATGATATTTTTTATTGATGAATGTTAACCATATACAAATTTGAAAAAAAAATTACAACACTTAACGAGCATAAAGAGTGCACTGAAAAAAAGAAAGCCCACCAAAAGAGAGAAAAAGGAAAGCATTCCCTGCACCACTTTACAGCTATGCAACAGTCCAAAAACCAAAAGCCGCAATACTATTTTTCTTGTAGGTCTTGGCGAGTAGAACAACGTTTGTTCTACGAAATTTGCCGGACACCCCCAAAATCCGGATTTACGGTTAAAAGACGGATTTTCTTGCCTTTTTTAACTTGACGCCTATAACTTTGTTAAGTATTAACCGATTTTCAATCTATGACGAAAATCAGTGGGCCCCTCGAAAAAGGTGTCATCAGCTTTTGTCCAACAACTAATTCTGACTTGGTGATCGCCTAACTATATTTGGTAATATTGTAGTTAAGAATATACTGAAAAAAGTTTTTTAACATTTATCTTTTAGGGACTCAAAACTTTTCACTAACAATGTTTGCCAAAGTTTTAGCCAACGTAAATCAGAACAACTTTTGTGAACATTATAATACAATCTGAACGTGTCTAGGCACCCTAAATAGCTCAAATAACCACACTGTACCTCAAAAACCGTTTTTTACCGTTTTTTTTTTGGTTTTTGTGTTAAGTTTTGGGCTTTGGTGTATTCTGACACATATAGTAACATTTTATGGCCAAAATTTTTGTAGAACATTTCCTCCACGCATTTTTTTCTTGAAATAATCGAATCTCCAAACTATTCTCGCAACAATTCAATTGTTTCATTTGCTGTGTGGCACGTAGCCACAAACGGTCAATGGCAAAAAGATAGCTCTTAACGAGAGCTAAAATATTGATTATGGGTGTCAAGGTCGTAGGTCGTCTCGAAAGTGTTTTTTTTTTATTTAAAAAAAATGGAGTTAGCACCATTTTCAAATGTGAACGAAAAGTTTATTTTTGCTCTAGCTCCTTAGCGGTACGTCGGATCGGGAATCGGCCAATGACAAAAATATAGCCCTTAACGAGTGCTAAAATATTGCTCATGGGTGTCAAGGTCGTAAGTCGACTGGATTTTAAAAACAATGGACTTAGTGCACGAAAAGTTGTAATTGGAGAACGATTATTTTGATAATAAAACTGAATAATTTGTAAACGTTGTTCTTCCATGATGAAATTGTAAACACTACTGAATACCATGAAAAACAAATGACAGATCATGACATATTACAAACGCCCGAAACGTCACTTCAAAATCATATCATCCATATTGGATGATATAATAGCGAAATACTAACTTTTTGGGGTACAGTGTAGTTTTTGAGCTATTTAGGGTGCCTAGACACGTTCATATTGTACTAATATGTTCACACAAGTTGTTCAGATTTACGTTGGCTACAATTTTGCCAAACATAGCTAGTGAAGAATTACGATCAAAAATTGCTGAAAAAAGTCAAAAAAATATTTTTTCTTTCACCTTTTCAAAAAAAAAGTAACGGAAATTTTTTTTCGCATAAAATGTTAAGCAGCTTTGTTCACCATATTCTTAGCTACATTATTGCCAAATATTGTTAAGCTGTATCACCAAGTCTGCTTTAGTTGTTGGACAAAAGCGGATGACACCTTGTTCGTGGGGCCCAATGATTTTCAAAAACATTGGAGTCCCATACAAAAAATGGTCACTAATTTCGCCAAACCGAGTATAGGGTTACCCTTTGGTTATAGAATCGAACATATACTGTCAAGTCCGTGTATTATTTTCACTGTTGCACAGTGTAAGTAGGAAATGTGGGTGAACAATGTTTTGTCTAGTATTTTGGCGTTATGAATTCGATAACATATCGATACCTCAACTCTAAAATAAAACATGCTAAGTCGACTTAGGCATGTTTTTAGGGAAATTGCATTTTTAATTTGTAAATATTCCAAAGTATATTCAGTCTAAATTTGGAGTTTATGCGGCAACCCAATCAAAAGTTATTCACAAACCAGTAAAGGACATTCGATTTGCATTATAAAGGAATTCGCAACAAATTTAAAAAATGCATCAAACATTGACCCGCTCTCCTGAAAAACTACTTTTTTGCACTTAGCATGGAGGTATCGATATATACGGGTAATTCCAAAGCAGTTCGACAAACTCAAAAATGACACTTTTAAATTTTTGCAAAATTTAGCACAATAATTCTCCTTGTGTGCGGGAATGTTTTTGGTGTTTTTAGTTTTTCAAAATTCATTGTAGTTTTTGTGGTACAGAGCTCAAAAGTTCCCTATCTCAAGGATTTTTTTTTTCGCAAAAGTATCATTTGTTGAATAAGCCATATCTTCTTAACCACTTCACTTATTTTAAAGTTATTAATACAAATGAAAGCTCTGACAATCCTCTTGAATGTTGCGGAATGAAATATGTATGTCCTTTTGGTGGAAGGATGTGAAAATATGAAAAAATAGGTTTTCCAATAGGGATGATATGATTTTGAAGTGACGTTTCGGCCATCTGTAATATGTCATGATCTGTCATTTGTTTATCATTGTATTCAGTAGTGTTTACAATTTCATCATGGAGAGATATACGCAAGAACAAGGTTTACAAATTATTCAGCTTTATTATCAAAATAATCGTTCTCAAATTGCAACATTTCGCGCGCTAAGTCCATTTTTTTTTTAATAAAAAAAAACACTTTCCAGTCGACCTACGACCTTGACACCCATGAGCAATATTTTAGCTCTCGTTAAGAGCTATCTTTTTGCCATTGACCGATTGTGGCTACGTGCCACAGAGGAAATGAAACAATTGAATTGTTGCGAGAAAAGTTTGGAGATTTCATTATTTCTAGAAATTGTGATATTGAATGGCCTACAAGAAGTTGTGATTTAACACCATTAGACTATTTCTTGTGTACATTAAAAACTTTTGAATTTCATTAACAATAAGTGTGTTTTTTCAAAGAAATCGTATCACTCTTATTGGAAACCCCTATATTAGACAACTACAATTCTCGTTTACGACGACTGAAATTTCTTTTGGACAGAAGAAACCATTGTTTACGCAAAATAAGTATCTGGCACAACAAACGAAATTTCAGTTCCTGCAAACGAGACTTGTAGTTGTCTAAAATTTCGTTTCGCAGAAACGAATTCCTCTCTTTGCTTGTAGCGACTAATAAACTAATAACAATATGCAACAAAATTTTTGGCGAAGGGTTGTCCATAACATTTTCTGGTGTGATATGGAGCCCTAAACACTAAAACAATTAAAAAAAATTGTGGGGCCGTTCAAGTATTACGTAAGCAGATTTATTGCAATTATTTACCCCCCCTCCCCCTTGTCATCAAAAGTAAGCAAAGCTCTTATCCCCCCCCCATGCTTACGTAAACATTGTTATATGCATTTTTTATTTAATGTATTCTATTTTTGTTATTCATTCATGAGCAGCAGTTAAAATTCTAGAAATAAGAAAATAGGCTTAGGATAGAGGACTTTAACGCACATAATATTCATTTAAACAAACTTTATTGATACGGTATTCAACATAAAGTAAAGTACAAATATTATAATCTTATTAAGTAATATTACGAACTAAACAAAATTCTTTTAAATTTTTGGTGTACATATTAATTCCAATTAACAGTCTTCAGTCCATGACACCCGAATCCATGATTCTAAGTTTTCGATGACATTGGATGTTTGCTGCTCAATGTTGTGTGTCTGCTCACTTTCATTCGATTTTGGAATGTCTACGTCGTTTTCATCGAGCCATTCAACATCTTGGTGCTCTAAATTTTGAATAATGCACATCAGTTCATTAGCACGACGAGCAGCCACTCTTAAAGGCCTAACTTTCATATCAGTGTCCGTGTTTACTTTTTTATGGATCTTCTCGATGTGACGATTTAGTGACTTGACGGAAGTATGATAAAGACCACACGTTTTGCATGTTCGACTTAATAGCTTCAATTTTACCGTCGGACAAAAATAATCGTATGGCATTTGTAGGAACTCTTTGAGTGAAGAATTTAAGCGTAGAGCTAAATTGACTGGAAGATTGAGAAATTGCCCTCCATCATCCAAAACCAAGTCATCAACTGTTTGTTTTACTTTTACTGGTGGTGGAAGAAACCTGTTGTCTAGTAATCTAAATAGGCCACTTCTTGGACGACAGCATTCTATGTTTCTACATTTTACAATTTGAAGTAAGTATTGGCTTTCACGCACATGTTCTGAATACCATTCAATATCTGGCAAATCAGGCAGATCTTGTTCGCCCGGCCCAACATATTGTGCAGTAACATGATAGCCATCAATTTCCATTGAACTCCATATCTCAGCTAACACATTTCCTGCAAACTCGAAATTGGATCTTTCTAAATGTTCATTAATTGTAACACCACGTGCATCCAAATGTGACCAAAAATGGTCATCGAGATCATGTCGCTTAAAGTGTTTAATAGCAAACCCTATAACTTTTGTATAACGCGGATTTTCATCTGGCCCTCCATCAACCGTCATGATTACTACTGGTTTTACCAACCCATGGTCAGTTTTAGCTAATGCTTGAAACTCTTCAAGTTCGAGAAGCGTCTCGAAATCATGAGCATGAGTATTTGCAGTAGATGAACTATGCTTTCCACTTCGAATAGCGATGTATGTTGGTCCAGAATATCCAACGGCTTGCGGTTGTCCTAGCATACTGGAAGTGATTTTGATACCAGCATAAACTGATGGTATTAATTTATGCCGCTCAGCGATTACCCAGTCGTGATCAGGCAATTTGATTCTATATTCCATGTGCATTAGAAGAGGTGCTTGCTTATTTGCCGCAGTTACACCAATAGGGACCCGAGCTTTATCATCTTGAGATATGAAAAATACTTGATCTGGTCCAAGTATGGATGCTATGTTCTCCAAATAATGGATTGATGTTTCAGCGAAATTGCTATCTAAGTGGCTTTTGTGCTGATCAGTCTGAGCCCGAGTGAGCTTTACAGGGACTGTCGATACATGTCTTCGTCCCTCTGCAGAATTAGATTTTCTGGGAATCAAACGAAGATATGTCCCACTTCGACTAATGTCAAATCCTATTTTTCGTAATTCTTGTGTTAATTCGTCAAGAGTTTTTACACTGCGAATAGATTCTGTTCGTCTTCTATCATCTGCTGCACTGCCAAATAAAGCAATATCCGCAATTGTTTTCAATAATAATGGTTGATCATTTTCTAGGCTAGGCCGTCCCACTGAATCCCTCATGGATAGTTTTTTTTTTATTTCTGGATTTGCATGAGAAATATCTTCTAACTTTCTTTTCATACCATCTCTGTGTTTCTTATGGGCAACTTCGTTTTGAATCTTCCTGTTTAAAGACATTTTCGCTGTTTTTAATTCTTCGCGCAACTTATTGATTTGTTTATCAACTTCAACACGGCTTGGCATACTATCTCTGGCAGAATACAAAGCATTCAGATTTTTTTCGAGTAGAGCAATCTTATTTTTCATAGCTTCCTGCGAAGGTTTTGCTCTCGGCTGTTTATCTGTATTTTCTGTGTTTTCGCATTGCTGTTGTGATTCCACTAAGGGGTTTATGTCGTCTTTTTGTTCTTTAGAATTTGAAGCTGGCTGTATAATTTGTGGTTTTTCTGCAGGCTTACAGGTATTCGTTGCCTAAAAATTAAAACATTTTATAGGTACTGCTAATGTTTGTCTTATTAATACATACACACTATAGTGAGTACATTTAATATTCACCCCTATCGTGAATAAAATTCCATGTGAAAAGTTTTGCTCCCCAGAAAAATTGAAGGGATATAATCAAAATGGAAAGTGAAAATAATTCCACTTGAATAGACTTTTAAGACGAGTAGTTATCATTTTCTTCATTGCAAATCTCTTTAACGCAGAATAATATACCTATAGACTTCAATTTCTACTTTGTATTTTCTAGGGATCAAAACATTTCACGTGAAATTTTTTCTGCGACAGGGGTGATTGTTTAATTTACATTAACTTCATCACTCACCTTGGAAAAAAATCGTAGTAGATTGGATTTATTCTTAGTCGCTGCTTGCAATTCTTCTTCAATTCTTTTAGAGACAATAATATCAAGTTCCTTGTCCGATTTTGCTTGTAACTTATAATTACGCCACACTTCGTTAACTAACTTCTGTACTTTTTGCAGTTTTGTATTTGTATGAGATTTTTTAAAACTTTCAAACAATTGTTGGTATAACTTGGATTTGTCTATTTGAAACGGCATCTTAAACAATTCCACTTTGGCGAAAGTGGATCAACGGTAACACAAATATTTACTTGCTTTGCTTTGCTTACACCACGTCAAATCGTCAATCGTACCGAAACGAAACTGATTGAAGAAATTCTAAGCGAGTACCTAAATGTACTCATTATTTATGGGAATCCCCGAATATGGGTTTTGTTTTCGAGCATAGACATTGTGTGGGTTGCCATATGTGTAAAAAAGTAAATAACTACTGCTGAAGTAATCACAATCTGTGTAGGTTGTCATATGTGGAAAAAAGTAAAGAACTACTGCTGACGTAATCACCATCTCCAACACCACCCCCCCCCCCCCCCAATGTCATCAAAAAAAAGCAAAGCAAAGACACCCCCACCCCCCTATAGTGCTTACGTAATACTTGAACGGCCCCTGTACGGTAATTTTTTTTTTTATTTTTATTTTCTTTTTAATTCAAATTTTCTTGTAAGGTTCCTTTGAAATTGTAGAAATGACACTTTCATGTTGAAACAGAAGTTTAGTATCTGTCGTTAAAACAATTAGAATTTTTTTCCAAAAAATAATTTTTGCTGGAACGAAAAAGACCATAAAAAATAGGAATCAATTTGCCAAAAAAATGTAGTTTGTTCCGTATTTTGAAAGTTAAAAAAAAAATTTTGTTTTGGTTTCATGAAATTGTATGCCCCAATCTACACAAAAAAAATGTTTGCGTCTCGGACACAAACACATTTTTTTGTTGCATAGTGTAATACACCGTTTGGTAAATACAGGGTGGAGCGCGGGAATTTGCTGTTTTGCACTGCAAGCTGTAGCGGCACTGTTGGTCGAAGAGAGTGGATAGTGTGCTCGGCTTATAGTGGCTGACGGGCTGACCGTCCCAACAACTAATTAACAATATTGAGGCTGAAATGTGCGGAATACCAGTCGACATGCTTGTTAGAGTTCATTAAAACTTCAGAAAACGTATGCAGCAGTGTGTGGATAGCGAAGGTCGACTTTTGCCATGTAATTTATAAATTCCCTTACTGTTCAATATAATTAAAATATAAAATAAATTTTTGTAAGGTTCATAACTTTTTTATTTCATTCCCAAATAAGCAAATTACCGCGCTCCACACTGTATTAAGAAAAACTATTCCGATAGTGCCGGAATAGTGTGTCAAATGACACACTCGAAATTGATTCAGTTTTAAAGAAAAAAGTTAGCTTTGTACAATAGTATAAATATACTTGTGAATGGCGGTAGTAGTTTTTTTTTTTTGAGCACTTAAAAGTAAACAATATCAGTGAATTTGTAAACATAGAAAAAATTGGTCACCGATATGTAATACAAAACTTTCATTTGAAAGGTCTCAGTCCAACCAATATTTAAACCGAGCTAGATTCTAGGGGGAGGTGTCTGCTCCTTCGTTCGCAATTATAAAATATTAGATGGCAGAATTTAATCAGGACCGTACGAGCTGCCAAGACGACACCGTAGTGGTCGATCAATTAAGGTGTCCAAGCCAGAAATGGTTAAAAAAATACACAAAATTGTATTGGATGACCGTCGGTTGAAGGTTCGTGAACTAGCTGATGGCATAGGCATATCAAGAAGAGCTATACATCGCATATTGAAGGAAAACACTATGCAACAAGATGTGTCCGAGATCTAAAAACTTTTTTTGTACAGATTTATGAAACCAAACAAAATTTTTTTTAGTAAAGTTTTCCTTAAATTTTTTTTTAATTAGAATTTTCTAGGTAGTTACCTTTAGTATCTGGACAATATTTTTTCACACAGAATACAGTTTGGTTGCCTAACCGAATTATTTGCCAACCGAATTTTGCTAGTTCTGTCTACTATCATACGATTCCATCAGGACAACAAACATTTTCGTTATGGTATACGACTGCTTCCATGTTGACAACAATCATATTTGGTTGCGCCAACTACGAAACTGGTGGCTAAAATTATCTGTTGTATGTTGCCACAACCAACTGTTTTAAAAAATTGATTTATCTAACAATTTGTCAGTCATATACTAACGACAATTAATTAAAAACAGTTTTCATTAATTTTTATTCTATTTATTGAACAAAAACCCAAACAATTCATAACAAAATTAAAAATCCCATATTACAAATTCATTGCTATTGTAAGATGTGGAAATATTTGACACAAATTTTAGTGCACAAAGAAAGACACAAAACTTGTATGCAAATATAGCTTAACCCTGTGCTTTCAATTTCAGGATTGTTGCTTTTATTTTTTATTTATGTAAAACAGTTTGCACAACATATTCTGCATTCCACAGATTATTATCGACTAGAGATTATTTTTGACTACATATACCGTTCTTGAAAAAAATTTTGAAGATTTATTTATGTCGAGTCATTTTATTTTTTGTTTGTCATGTATCAGCTAAGGAACAACAACCAATCTTTCGGTTGTATTTCCCAAAATACATTTAATTATTCTAAATTTGGGAAATTATTGGGATAACCAAAAAACGGATTATTTATTAATATTTTTTTCTGTTGTAGTAACCAATTATTCGTTGCAATAATAACACTACGCAACATATGTATATATTGTGGCATACTGTTATAAAAAATCTAAACCAAAAATATTTTATGGATAATTTTTTTTTTCAGAAATTTTTTATTAAAAATACTATTATGGTCGAAGATACCTTTAGTATTTGCACTATAATTTTTGGAGTATATTCCCGATCAGGTCGACTTATGCGTTAGATTGAAGCTATTAATGTGGGCTACCAATGTCCGAGATCTAAAAACTTTTTTTTGTATAGATTTATGAAACCAAATAGAAAAAGGGTGACCTCAGAAATAGAAAAATTGGAGAGGCATATCAATAATTCCGTCGGTAACCAAAATATTTAACCAAATAATACTACGCAGAATATCTGAAACTATTAACGCACACATCTCAAATACACAAGCCGGATTCCGACGTCACAAAAGCACATAAACACAGTACGTATTATAATCGAACAGTCGGTTGAGCTAAATTCGAGTCTATATCTAACGTTTATAGATTTCGAAAAAGATTTCGATTCTCTGAAAAGAAACTGCATTTGGAAAACCCTGGAATCAAAAGGAATCCCCAGAAAGATAATAAATATAATAGAAAAAAGTTATGAAGGAGGACTTTGTAGAGTGGTGCATGGTGGCCAGCTAAGTGACCCATTCCCCTCACTTAGTGGAGTAAAGCAAGGATGTGCACTATCGCCGCTGCTGTTTATCACTACGCTGGACCTTATTTTACAAATCGTAAATCAAGACAACAAAGGCATTAACTGGGGCTTGAATGGTAAACTAAGCGAACTAGCATATGCTGACGATATTGTACTTCTTTCCAATAGATTTCAATACTCGCAAATACAGGCATCTACCCTTGAAAATTAGGCTATAAAGATAGGGCTAAAGGTGAATAGCAGCAAAACAAAAAATATGAGAATAAACGCAAACTGCAGCAATGCGTTATTCATCAACAATTCCCAAATCCAACAAGTCGAGAAATTCGAATATCTTGGTAGTATAGTGGATGACGTCGGCGGAACACTGGCCGATATTGAAAATCGCTTGCGAAAAGCCAAAGTTGCCTTTGCCCGCTTAAAACGTCTGTGGAGATGTAGGAATGTCCAGCAATCTACAAAACTAAAAATATTTAACGCCTGTGTAAAATCAGTGTTGTTATATGGAAGTGAAACATGGTTTGTGACGAAAGCAACCACTCAAAAGTTGCAGAGATTCGTAAATAGATGTCTGCGGAATATATTACGTATCTGGTGGCCAAGAACAATTAGCAATGAGCGTTTATGGCAAATAACGAACCAAGAAGAAATTGAAACTGAAATACGTCGCAGAAAATACCGATGGTTGGGTCATACCCTACGAAAGGACGTGAATGATGTAACACATGCTGCTTTGGAGTGGAACCCACAGGGTAACAGAAGAAGGGGGCGCCCCAAGTCATCATGGCGTAGATCAATAGCGAAGGAGACATCAAAATCTTTTAGCGAACTAAGAGCTATAGCTAGAAACCAGTGGAAGATATATATAAATACTCTTTGTGAATAAGCTAAGTTGAATACATACAGTACTACAACATGCTAATCAAAAAATAAAATGTTGGAAATATCTCTTTCACTTAGAAACAGTGGTTTACTAACAGTCATTAAACAAATTGGAAAAAGTAGATTTAAAAAAAAAAAATCCTGAAACAAAAAAACCATAAAAAATAGAAAAAAAAATCGACAAAAAATATTTTATTTTATTTTTTAAAAGTTTGCATACTAGCGAAGAAAATAATGCCAACTTGAAAAAAATCTATGGATAAATGTAGATATTATAGCCTTTTTGGTAGAGGTAAGAGAATTTAAAAAAAATCGTTTTTTTTTTTAATTTCTGTTTAAATAGCGATTTTATTTGTTACTTTTATTTATATTATGTGCATTTGAGTTTATTTACATGTACAAGTTTCACTAGAAGTAATTGTGAGTTCTTTGTTGACGTTTGTAGATTTCGGAATCGGTTTCTCTAATGAGGAACCAAATATAATCTCCCATCATTCTTTCATCCCAGTGCCCTTGGTAACGCCGCTCGATGGACTTCAATTCTTGGTGAAACCTTTCGCCATGTTCGTCACTTACGTCGCCAAGATTCTCGGGGAAAAAGTTTAAATGAGAATGCATGAAATGAATTTTGAGGGACCTATTTACACCAGTTGGAATACATAAAGCGAAAAATAAGTTAGAAGAATACATACATATGTGTTATATACATAAATATAAAAAAATATATTTCTAACGAATTTTTTCATAATTTTTTAACACATCATTAATCATTGTATCATATTGCGGGCTTTTATTGGATCCAAGGAAATTTGAAACTACAAGCTTAAACGACCTCCATGCTGCAATTTCATCCGACGTGAAATATGATTGAAATTCACATCTTTCATCAGTTTCCTTATTTTAGGCCCATCAAAAACGCCTTCTTCGATTTTTTGAAAAGAACGACTTTTAAATAAACTTTTTAAATATGAGAGTGAATTGCCATCTTTCATTAAGGCTTTTACAAATTTTTTTGAGCCAGCTTAATACGCAGTGGTGGCAAAATAATGTTTTCTTTTTGGACAAGAGGTGTGTATTTTATGTTGTTTTCACTCAATGTAATGTCTTTTCTTTCTGTTGGCCATTTCTTTCTTCTGTTATGATCTTCGCGAGCTCGGCTATCCCAGCGGCATAAAAAACAGCAATATTTTGTATATCCGCCTTGCATTCCACATAACATCCCAACTACTTTCAAATCGCAACAAATTTTCCAGTCATGTTGTTCATATTTTATGTATTTTATCAATTTAGCCATTGTTTCGTATGATTCCTTAGTGTTGACAGCCTGAGCAATGGGAATCGATGGTTTCTGATTTCCGTCGTGTAAAAGTACTGCTTTCAAACTTTCTTTACTGCTGTCAACATATAACCGCCATTCCTTTGAATTGTATGTTTGATTAAGTTCCTCGAACAATCCGGGAATGTCCTTGCAAAAGCATCTGTTATCCACAGTTGTATTAAATTGTTTATAAGGTATACCACGGACTCTATAATATGATATGTTGACATCTGGGGCCAAACTATTGTACTGTTTCATCCCAGATGCAAGTAGTACTGCCTTATCTTTGGCCAGTTCCAAATCTCTCACTAGATCAATGAGTTGAAACTGAGTTAAAAACGATGACTTCTGACCCAAACTTGAATCGCTCAGAATTGAGTACTCAGTTGCACTTGATGATGTTTCCGTTATTAGGCTGTTAGCTATACTTGGACACTTCCTACTCCAATCTATTAACTTAGACAAAAATAGCAGCCCGTATCGTGAATGAATGGTTGTCTCCAAATCATTGGCATTCCAAATTCCACGTGAAGTCTAAAATTAAAACGTTTTATTCCACAAAACATTGTAATGCATTTATTGTAAAGTACTTAACGCATGCTTCCACTACTCCATCGAGTAAGATTTACATGGCACGAATTACACAGAATACTAGGTGTCCACGGTTCGTTCATATTTTTAACTCGTATACCAAAATATTGCACATTAGAGCGAGTCGATTTATAAGTCGCCCATTGCTCAGTGAAAATCGTATTCTAGGGATCAAAATAAGAAACTTTGCCGAAGGAACCATACCTCTAAAACGAATTCTGATGTCCCGGAAAAAATCCCACTTTGACCCATTTAGAGTGGTCCAATCGAGTCCAAATGTATGACCGACCCCCACTAACTTTGGAGGGCCGATCCACCCATGCCAGTGGCACACCCCCTGGAACTCAACTGGGGGGTTCCCCATACAAACATTTCAAAAAAATCACCATTTTTGGCACTTTACATGACAAGTTCGACCCAAATTCCGGGACATCAGAATTCGTTTTAGAGGTATGGTTCCTTCGGCAAAGTTTCTTATTTTGATTCAATATTAATACAATATAATGGTAAAATTAACAAAGAAAATATTCAAAAATATCAAAATAAACTTTACATATATATAAAAATTAGTGTGTACGAAAACACCGTGAGAACTTTCGTCATCACAGTGTGAATAAGAGTTGGCAATTATAAAGAAAATATATATAATTCCCGAAGAAGTTCAAATGCGAGTCATTGCGGTCTGTAAAACCTATTGGTTGTATTTATCGAGATTTGAATTTATTAATATAAAAATGATTTTTATTTCCTTTTCCATTCAGTGAAAGAAATCCGCAACTCTATGTGTGAATAAGAGTTGGCAATTACAAAGAAAACATATATAATTCCCGATAAATTTCCTATGCGAGTCATTGCGGTCTGGGAAACCTATTAGCTATATTTATCGAGATTTGACTAAATTTATTAATATAACAATTATTTTTATTTCCTTTTCCATTCAGTTATTGCGAAGAATTCTATATCAACGGCTCTTTAAAACGCCAACAGTCTCGTTTCGAAATAAAAAAATAGAAATGGATTTAAATGAAGGGTTTGAGAAAATTGCACAGAATGCCGATATTATAATTCAAATCTTCAAACTCTTAAAATTTGGCGATCAATTACGATTGGCCCAAGTTAATGCTGAGCTAAGCTTTGTCTTCAAAAAGTTTATTTTAAAGGCCCAGGACTACAGCACCTTAAATATTTACTGTTGCGGAAGAGAATATATTGTGGCAAATGAAACCAATGCAAATCGTAAACTACTGACCGGAGAAGAATTTGAGGAGTTTCAATTATTATATGCAGAAGATATCTGCAAATTGGAATTTGATTTCGAGACAAAGACTGATGAAGTACCTCATGAGGCAGAGATTATGAAATGTATTTCAGAAGCTCTCTTGTGTGGCAAGCCATTCACAAATCTCAGAAGCCTGCAATGCTCAGTGCCCAAAATACATTCAATAATTCCATTAGTGGCCAAAAGTGTACCTCATTTGAAAAGTCTACATTTAAATGAAATTTTGGGCGGAAATGAACGTGTGGTGCAAACGGAAAATGTGGAAAGTATACTTCAAATGAAAAACTTAAAAATGCTTTATTTGAACTATCAAGAACAGGAAAAGGTTCAATTAAAATTTCAACACTTTTGCCAACTTATGTCTGAACTGCAATTGGAGGTCTTCGAGGGAACAGGCCTTGTAATAAACTACAATGATGAAAACCCGGAAACGTTGTTATTAACACAGGAATTGCAATTGAAGGAACTAAGAATTAGGACAACATTAAATCAAAGAAATTCGCAAAACAGTTTTGCAAGATTTTTCAAAATTGTCGAAAACATCGCTAAACTACACTTAAGAATTGATAAAGGGCTAAATGAAGCAATGTGGACGGCTCTTAGAAAGTCATGCAAAAATCTCAACTTCTTAACTATAGAACATACAACCTTTGAAAATATCACAACATTTTCACTACCTTCGACAGTGACAAAGTTATATTTATTCGAGTGCAATGGTTTAGTCCACAAAAACTTACGACAGATCCTTACCACAACAAATATCAGGGAATTCGTCTCATATCGCACAGAATATTCTTTAATGGGGGAATTTGAAGATATTTCCATTTCACCTTTAATCGAAAAACTAGCTGTAGATGCATTAGATTTGTGCAAATTCACATCGATTTATAAACAAAATGAAACACTAAAGCATTTAAAGTGGTATCACAAAGGCTGTCTAAGCAGATGGAATCGTTTGTCCCCAGTGTCTGGAGGCGATCTGTCATCATGTGTCAACTTGGAAACTTTGGAAATGGAGCATCATAGTCAAATGTGGAACGACAGAGTGTTGCAACTAAAGCATCTTCGTAAATTGACCACTCTAATCGAACCGGAATACATGTGGTCCGATATCTGCGCCCTTCTGAGGCATCCACCTTTGCGGGAACTGAAGATCAGCTGCAGTGAATATGGCAGTGATAAGGAAATTCCAATTGAAGGTTTCCCAACCCAAGTGACCTCCTTAGATGTGAACTACTATGATAGTGAAAAAGCATTAGACTTTTTCTTGGATTTATTTAATCAAAACTGGAATTTGCAATTGTCAATCCGATGTGCCAATAATCCTCCGAAGAATGTATTAAAACTTCTGGTAACATCGAAAAGATTTCCAACGGATTTGAAGGAAATTCAAATATGCGGTTTTAGGATCAGTAAGTAATTGATAAATATGTATGTACGGTGGTACAGGGTATTATAACTTTGTGTATTTGTTTGTAACACCCAAAAGGAGAAGAAACAGTCCTATCGTTTATTATACCGATCGACTTGGAATCACTTTCGGAGTTGATTTAGCGATCTCCGTCTTTGCATGCATTCTTGTAATCAAGGTACAGGTCGCAATTATGGTCCGATCTCGAATTAAATTATTATCAATTTAAATTGCATTAATATCATCTATTTGTCTGGGAGGTATCAGTGATGTCCATTTTTCACTGGACTGTAGCTACTATAAAAACATTATACTGTACGAAATTTCAAGTATGTGCATGCAATGGTATTAAAGTTATATGCTGTTAACATTTTGTGCAGAACGGTTCATTTGTGTGGGAGATACCAAAATGGGCCATACAATAATGCCACATTTTTACCGGAATGTAGGCACTATAAAAACATTACACTGTAAAAATTCCAAGTATTTTTATGTACTGGTATTAAAGTTATAAACTGTTAACTTTTGGTACAAAATGGTCCATTTGTCAAAAGGGCCCGTACAATAATGCCAAATTTTTTAACGGAATGTAGGCACTATCAAAACATTTCACTGTACAAAATTCCAAGTATTTTTATGTACTGGTATTAAAGTTATAAACTGTTAAATTTTGGTACAAAATGGTCCATTTGTGTGGTAGGTACCAAAATGGGCCGTACAATAATGCCGCATTTTTACCGGAATGTAGGCACTATAAAAACATTATACTGTACAAAATTACAAGTATTTTAATGTACTGTTATAAACTGTTAACTTTTGGTACAAAATGGTCCATTTGTGTGGGAGGTACCAAAAGGAGCCGTACAATAATGCCACATTTTTACCGAAATGTAGGCACTATAAAAACATTACACTGTTCAAAATTCCAAGCATTTTTATGTACTGGTATTAAAGTTATAAACTGTTAACTTTTGGTACAAAATGGTCCATTTGTGTGGGAGGTACCAAAAGGGGCCGTACAATAATGCCACATTTTTACCGAAATGTAGGCACTATAAAAACATTACATTGTACAAAATTACAAGAATTTTTATGTACTGGTATTAAAGTTATAAACTGTTAACTTTTGGTACAAAAAGGTCCATTTGAGTGGGACGTACCAAAAGGGGCCGTACAATAATGCCACATTTTTACCGAAATGTAGGCACTATAAAAACATTACACTGTTCAAAATTCCAAGTATTTTTATGTACTGGTATTAAAGTTATAAACTGTTAACTTTTGGTACAAAATGGTCCATTTGTGTGGGAGGTACCAAAAGGGGCCGTACAATAATGCCACATTTTTACCGAAATGTAGGCACTATAAAAACATTACACTGTAACAAATTCCAAGTATTTTTATGTACTGGTATTAATGTTATAAACTGTTAACTTTTGGTACAAATGGTCCATTTGTGTGGGAGGTACCAAAATGGGCCATACAATAATGCGACATTTTTACCGGAATGTAGGCACTATAAAAACATTATACTGTACAAAATTACAAGTATTTTTATGTACTGTTATAAACTGTTAACTTTTGGTACAAAATGGTCCATTCGTGTGGCAGGTACCAAAAGGGGCCGTACAATAATGACAAATTTTTACCGGAATACAGGCACTATAAAAACAATAATAACTTTACAAAATTTCAAGAATTTTTATGTACTGGTGTTAAAGTTATAAACTGTTAACTTTGGTACAAAATGGTCCATTTATGTGGGAGGTACCAAAGGAGCCGTACAATATTGCCACATTTTTACCGAAATGTAGGCACTATAAAAACATTACACTGTAAAAAATTCCAAGTATTTTTAAGTACTGGTATTAAAGTTATAAACTGTCAACTTTTGGTACAAAATATTGCATTTGTGTGGGAGGTACCAAAAGGCGCCGTACAATAATGCCAAATTTTTACAGCAATATTGGCACTATAAAAACATTATACTGTACAAAATTACAAGTATTTTTATGTACTGGTATTAAAGTTATAAACTGTTAACTTTTGGTACAAAATGGTCCATTTGAGTGGGACGTACCAAAAGGGGCCGTACAATAATGCCACATTTTTACCGAAATGCAGGCACTATAAAAACATTACACCGTACAAAATTTCAAGTATTTTTTTGTACTGGTATTAAAGTAATAAAATGTTAACTTTTGGTACAAAATGGTCCATTTGTGTGGGAGGTACCCAAAGGGGTCATACAAGAATGCCACATTTTTACCGGAATGTAGGCACAATAAAAATATTATACTGTACAAAATTACAAGTATTTTTATGTACTGGTATTAAAGTTATAAACTGTTAACTTTTGGTACAAAATGGTCCATTTGTGTGGGCGGTACCAAAATGGGCCATACAATAATGCGACATTCTTACCGGAATGTAGGCACTATAAAAACATTACACTGTATAAAATTATAGTTATAAGCTGTTAACTTTTGGTGCAAAATGGACCATTTGTGTGGGAGGTACCAAAAGGGGCGTGGAAACTTCGCCAATTTTTCTTGAGGTGTAAGCTACTAATGAACTAATACTACGTGTGGAATTTCGGAAGATTCGAGTAAGTAGCTAAAGAATCAATATTTCACAAAATGTTAACCCTTGGTGGGGGAGGTAATAGAAAAGTGGACCAATATGGCCCATCTTCGAACTTAGCCGTATATAGGGAAAAATATTACCGCATACCTAATTTGAAGTCAATCGGTTAATAATTTCGAGAGTTATCGTGTGCACCAGCCAGCAGACAGACGGACGGACGGACATTGCTCAAATGACTTTATATTACACAGAACGGAAATTCGCCAAATAACTACAAGTCTTAGGTCCCTCCTTCGATGTGTTACACTTTTGGCTCGTAGCAAATGATATATACCCTCCACTCTAAGGTGAGGGGATAAATATTTGCTCATACTAAATTTGAAGTCAATCGATTAATCCTTTCGAAAGTTATCATCAAACAGACAGACGGACATTGATCAAATGACATAAAATGCCCCAAAACGGATTTCCGCAAAATATTCCTGGGGTTACTTCATCGATGTGTTAAACTTTTGACACGCACCCTCGATTAAAATATTGGGGGTATAAGATAAGATAATGATAATGTTGAAAACCTCTTATTTCTACCAAAAGTGTTATAATTTCTACATTTATCCATAGATTTTCTTCAAATATGATTTCGCAAAGGATTTATTCTATTTTTTATGTTTTTTTCATGCCAACAAAAAACGTTTTTTTTTTTGGAAAAAATAAAAATAAATATTTTTAATAGTTTTAACGATTGATGCTAAACTTCTGTTCTCACGTGGAGGTGACATTATTAAAATTTGTAGGAATTGTAATTCTTAATTTTTCTAAATTTGTTGCAACAAAATCGGACATCTGGTTCTCGAGTTATGTCAAACAAACGTGACAAATTCCATACATGGTACCGGGATACGTATAACTTTTGACCAATACTTTTACCGGTAGTCAGAACCCCCGCCGATCACTGACCTCTACCATTTGTCGAACACCCATAATAAATGGGATTAAGACCCAATTTTTCACAACTTTGCTAAAAAGTTCTCATACGCTAAAGTGATCTGATATCAGGATCTCAGGACAGTGGTAAGTAATTTGTGGCCGCGCGGTATATGATATTATGCTGATGCAGTGCTAAGAGAGCCAGGTTCAAATCTTGGCAGGACCAAAAAATTTCTCTTTTAATAATTAAATATAAAATTAAAAAAAAAACAAGTAAAAAAGTTCAGTCGGGTAAACCGACTTAGGAATCACTCACCTTCAGTCCAAAAAACTATTCGTAAATTTATTTTTTTTTGTTTTAATTAAACATTATCAATTTATATTGCAATTAATAACTTTAAAATATGAACCGGTATAAAAGTTATAAGCTGTTAACTTTTGGTGCCAAATGGTCCGTTTGTGTGGGAGGTACCAATAGGAGCGTGCCAAAAAGGTCCAATATTCTCTGCACTTTAGGCATTACACTATAGAAAATTTTGGACAACAACAATTCTCGTTTACGAGGACTGATATTTCTTTTGGTCAGAACAAAAAATTGTTCACGCAAAATAAGTTTCCGTCACAACAAACGAAATTTCAGTTCCGGCAAACGAGAATTGTATTTGTCTAAAATTTCGTTTCGCAGAAACGAATTCTTTTCTTTGCCTGTGTATAGTCGACAATGCCTTATATAACATTTCTATATTTACCTTAACTTGATATAGTTAAGGTAAATACATATATAACGGGTTTTCCAATAACAGTGATACGATTTCTTTGAAAAAACAAACACACTTATTGTTAAGGAAATTCCAAAGTTTTTTATTTAATGTGAAGTATAATCGATACAATTAAGTTCTAAATAAAACCTCATTCAAATGGCCTCCACGACTTCGTCTGCAGGAACGAATTCGATGAACCCAATTTTCGAGCACAATTTTCCACTAAATCAAGTCGTATGTCATGATTGGCACGTTCAATATTGACTTCTAAGAGAGCTTGAAGAGAGTCTGGTTTATTCCGAAAGCCCAATGACTTCAAATAACCCCACAAGAAATAGTTTAATGGTGTTAAATCAAAACTTCTTGGAGGCCATTCGGTATCACAATTTCTTGAAATAATAGAATCTCCAAACTTTTCTCGCAACACTTCAATTGTTTCATTTGCTGTGTGGCACATAGCCACAATCGGTCAAAGGCAAAAAGATAGCTCTTAACGAGAGCTAAAATATTGCTAATGGGTGTCAAGGTCATAGGTCGACCGGAAAGTCGTTTTTGTTTTGATTTAAAAAAAAAATACTTAGCATCATTTTCAAATGTGAGCAGAATGTTTATTTTTGCTCTAGCTTTTTAACGGCACGTCGGTTCGGGAATCGGTCAATGGCAAAAATATAGCTCTTAACTAGAGCTAAAATATTGCTCATGGGTGTCAAGGTCATAGGTCGACTGGAAAGTTGTTTTTGTTTTGATTTTAACTGAAATAGACACAGCGCACGAAAAGTTGCAATTGGAGAACGCTTATTTTGATAATAAAACTGAATAATTTGTAAACGTTGTTCTTACGTATATGAAATTGTAAACACTACTGAATACAATGAAAGACAAATGACAGATCATGACGTATTACAAATGGCCGAAACGTCACTTCAAAATAATATCATCGGTATTGAAAAACCCTGTATATTTAGTTAATGTAAGTGATTTCCAACGAGAGCTGTAGCGTTGGAAGGGTTCGAACGCCTGACTCAGTGGATGAAGAATTGCACTAGGTAAATATATAAAAAAGTGTCGATAAGTATTAGGCCGGGTCGATTTGTGGGGAGGCAAAAAAAGTCGCCATTGCTCAGTGAAAATCGTATTCTAGGGATCAAAATAAGAAACTTTGCCGAAGGAACCATACCTCTAAAACGAATTCTGATGTTCTGGAATTTGGGTCGAACTTTTGGGTAGGGGCAAATTTTGAAAAATCCCACTTTGACCCATTTAGAGCGCTCCAATCGAGTCCAAATGTATGACCGACCCCCACTAACTTTGGAGGCCAGTGGCACACCCCCTGGAACCCCCTGGGGGTTCCATACATTTGGACTCAATTGGAGCACTCTAAATGGGTCAAAGTGGGATTTTTTCGGGGACATCAGAATTCGTTTTAGAGGTATGGTTCCTTCGGCAAAGTTTCTTATTTTGATCCCTAGAATACGATTTTCACTGAACAATGGGCGATTTTTAAATCGACCCGCCCTAATAAGTATGTTGCATATGTGAGTGATTGCGGTCTGGGAAACCGCATTACATTGTAATGATTGGATGAGTGGTGAATGACTAAATTGAACGATTTAAGAATTTTTTCCTAATCAGTTTGTGTGAAGAATATTACATGAAAATATCCGTGTCTGTTTAAATCGATAACCGTTTAATATCGAAAGAAAAACTAAAATGAATTTTGAAGGTTTTAAGAAAATTTCAACGAATGTCGATATAATAATTCAAATCTATAGACTATTAAATGTTGACGATCAAATACGACTGGCCCAAGTAAATGCTCAACTGGGTTTTGTCTTCAAAGAGTTCATAGTGAAGTACCAGAACTATAGGACACTAAGCATTGTGTTTTGTGATAAAGTTTATATTGTGGCAAATAAAGGAAATACAAATCGAAAACTTGTGACCAGCGAAGAACTTCAGACAGTTACAACAATATATGGAGAAGATGTACAAGAATTGAATGCCGAAGAAGAAAAAGAAAGTTATGATACAACTTTTGAGGTTAATTATATGCAATTTATTACAAGCTTCATTTCTGGTATGAATCCATTTATAAATCTGAAAAGCCTGGAATGCTCAGTGCCGCGAATACAATCAATAATCCAATTGGTGGCCACACATTTATCTCATTTGAAAAGTCTAAATTTAAAAGAAATTTGCCGGCAAACTGAGCGAGAGGTGGAAAAGGAAAATGTGAACTTGCTGCTTAAAATGAAAAATTTACACTGCCTCTATTTATATTATCATGGAAAGGTCAAAATGAAATATCAACACCTTTGTCAATTTATCTACGAACTGAAACTGGAGGTTTTACAAGGTGCATTTGAAGTAATCCCCGATAATGCTGAAGAAACGGAGAAGTTATTATTAACACAGGAACTGCTGCCACTGAAGGCTTTAAGAATTGAGACAAGTTTTAGAGATTCGCTAAGCTTTTATGCAAAAATTTTAGAAATTTTCAAAAATATTACAAAGTTACATTTAACAATTTCTCAAGGAGTACATAAAGCCATGTGGACTGCACTTACAAACTCATGTAAAAATCTCAAAATCCTAATTATGGCAGGAACAACTTTTGAAGATATCACAACATTTTCACTACCCCCGACAGTGACAAAGTTACATCTATTCGTGTGCCGTGGTTTAACCCACAAAAATTTACAACAGATCCTAACCGAAACAAATATCAAAGAATTCGTCTCACGTTACACAGACTATTCGTTAATGGAGGAATTCGAAGATATTTCCATTTCACCTTTAATAGAAAAACTAGATGTAGATGGATTAGATTTATGTAAATTCACATCGATTTATAAACGAAATGAAACACTAAAGCATTTAAAGTGGTATCGCAATCATTGGCCCCCACTGTCTAGGTCTGATCTAGGATCATGCGTCAATCTGGAAACTCTCGAAATGCCGCTTCATGGTCAAATGTGCAGTGAATTAGTGCCGCAACTTAAGCATCTCCGTAAATTGACCACTCAAGTCGAAGCAGTATACATGTGGTCCGCTCTCTGTCAGCTTCTGAAGCATCCATCTTTACGGGAACTGAATTTCTACTACAACGGTGAAGGTGAAAGGGAGATGTCAACTCCAATTGAAGGATTTTCCAAAACCAATGTGACCTCGTTAACTGTGCATAGAATTTACGGAGCAGATGCATTAGCCTTCTTTCTAGATTTATTTCGTCAAAATCGAGATCTAAAATTGTCATTCATCTACCCGAATAGCGATAAGCCGTATACAGTTTTAAATGATTTAATAAGATCGGGCAATTTTCCAACAGATTTGAGGGAAATTCAAATATGCGGTTTTACGATCAGTAAGTGTCTTCATCATTATCCCCTCATCTTACCGGGAGGAGGATATATATCAGTTGCTATGAGCCGCCAAAAGTGTAACACATCGAAGGAGTGACCTAAAACCCCAAGTATGTTTGGTGGAAATTCGTTCGTTCGCCCTTCAGTCTGTCTGCTGGCTGCTGCGCACGATAACTCTCGAAAGTGGCAACCGAATGCTTTCAAATTTGGTATGCGGCTATATTTTTCTCCATCCCAGTTGACTATGAGCCATATTGGTCCACTCCTTCTAGTATCTCCCCCACAAAGGGTTAACATTTAGCGCAATATCGATTATTTAATATCTTTTATACAACTTATTCGAAGCTTTTAAAATTCCACATATAGTTTTAGTTTATTAGAAAAATGGGTTTTAATACAAATATTATTAACAATAAAAATTACAAATAATTGATGAAAACTTGAGAAAAAAGTCACAAAGTATTTCCAGAATATACAAACATTTAGATCACACTAAGGAAGAAATTTACTTTACTGACTCATTTACTAGTGAGGAAATATCTTGAATTTTGAAGGCGCGATGTGGATTAATGCATTTAAATGCCACGAATTTTTACGCCGAAAATTAAGAAAAAATATGCTCATTGTGTAATTTTAGCCAAGAGGAAACTATATTTCACATCTTACACGGAAAAAAATTCCTTCGTACTATTTACGAAACCTTCTTCATACTATATTCTTCGTACACTCTTCATATTATTTACGAAGATTTTCGTAGTTTTCAATCATATTATGAAGAATATTTTAGGAATTTACGAAGGAGTATCTTAAAAAATCTTCCTAAATTTTATGAAAATATTCTTATTTTGTAAGAAATGGCGTCTTAACTATTTCTTAATTTTTATGAGAGTAACACAGTTTTTTCAAAAATTTTAATGGTTTTCTTTATTTTGTTCTTATATCCGTATCGATTTCCAACAATTTCAAAAGCATTAAAAACGGAAGATCTATGCCAAATTTATTACCTACTTACAGCGTTCGGAGGAAAACCTGAAAATTAGCCAACAACTGTTTATGTGTTACTCGTATAACTGCTGTTATATATATTTCTGGCCTATAATGAAAATGCGAATATTTATCATCAAAAATGGTTTTATTGTTTTTCAAAGTATTCTCCAGCATGATTTATACACTTTTGCATGCGCTCAAACCAATTGTCGAAGCACTTTTTCCACTCCGATTGAGACACCTCCAAAACATGGTTTTTGAACGCTTCAGCAGCATCTTCTGGCGACGAAAATCGTTGACCACGCTTTTTTTTCTTGATGTGCGGGAATAAAAAGAAGTCATTGGGTGCCAAGTCGGGGCTGTACGGCGGATGACCCATCAATTCGACGTTTTGGCCGGTCAAACAGGCGCTGGTTTGAGCCGATGTGTGAGAGCTCGCATTGTCATGGTGCACAACGATTCGTCTTCTCTTGTTCGTTTTTCGAATTTCTCCGAAGACTTCAGGCAAACAAATTGTGGTGTACCACTCAGAATTGACCGTCCTACGTTGATCAAGCGGAACAGTCGCCACATGACCAGTTTTGCCGAAGAAACATGCGACCATTTGCTTCGAAGTGCTTTTTCCACGAACAACTTTCATTGGATTTGGCTCGTCTTCGAAGACCCACACGGTCGATTGCTGTTTTGTTTCGGGCTCATACGCATAGATCCAAGTTTCGTCACCTGTGACGATCTTATAAACGTCTTTTGAAGCACCGCGATCGTATTTTTTCAAAATTTCTTTGCACCAATCGAAACGAGCCTTTTTTTGAGCGATTGTCAAATTGTGCGGGATCCAACGAGAACAAACCTTTTTTACGGCCAGGTGTTCAAGCAATATCGAATGTATGCTGGTGGAAGAAATGGTCAAGGATGCCTCTATCTCACGGTATGTCACATGACGATCTTGTATTATCAGTTCACGCACGGCGTCAATGTTCTCTGGCACAACGGCCATTGTTGGACGACCTTCGTCTTTGAGCGAGCGTCGGCCACGATTGAATTCATTAAACCAGTTTTTCACAGTGCTATAGGATGGTGCTTCATCGCCATACAAAGATTTAAGTTCATCGATGCTCTCTTGTCGTGAAAGTTGTGAAAAATGATCGCACGAAAATGTCCACGAGTTAATTCCATTTTGTTTGCCAAATTGATTTTTTCATGTCACTGTAAACAACACAAATGATGGTCGTACGTCAAATCGCTAAAAAATGTCAAACTTTCCAATGGAAATGTCAGATGGCGCCAGGTAACACTTAGTGTTGCCTAGGCCAGAAATATATATAGAAACCCTCCTATATGTTATACATTTGAGTTGCTGACAAGTTTGCTTTGATTAGAACTTAATAATTGTATCCAAATTGTAATTAAACAAGTAAGAAAGTTTCAGTCGGGTAAACCGACTAAGGTATACCCTCACTTTGTGAGTAATGTAATATATAACATTACACCAATAAATCTGTCAATTTGTGTGGGAGGTACCAGAAGGGGTTTTCCAAATACACATATTTTTCGGTAAACAGTACATTCTTAAATACATTGCATTGTGCTGAACTATAAGCGTTTATGTGCACTGGTATATTAAAGTTACGAGCTATGTAATTTTGGTATGATTTGGTCATTTTGTGTGGGAGGTACAAAAAGGGGCGGGGTGATAACGCCCACTTTTTACAGGACTATAGGAACTATAACAGCATTACACTGTACAAAATTTCAAGTATTTGTATGCACTGGTATTAAAGTTACAAGCCGTTTACTTTTGGTACGAAACGGTCCATTTGTGTGGGAGGTACCAAAAGGGGCTGTACAATAATGCCCATTTTTTACCGGACTATAGGCGCTACAAAAACATTATACTGTAGAAAATTTCAAGCATTTTTATGCACTTGTATTAACGTTATAAGCAGTTAAATTTTGATGCAAAATGGTCCATTTGTGTGGGAGGTACCAAAAGGGGCATGCCAACTTCACTCATTTTTCTCGAGTTAATAGCGACTAATATACTAATATTATGCGCAGAATTTCAAAAGATTCGAATAAGTAGTATAGAAGTTATTAAAGAATCAATATTTCACTAAATTTTAACCCTTTGTGTGGGAGGTACCAGAAGGAGTAGACCAATATGGCCCATCTTCGAACTCATCCGGAGATAGATTAAAATATTACCACATACCAAATTTGAAGTCAATCGGTTAATCCTTTCGAGAGTTATCGTGCGCACCAGCCAGCAGACAGACAGACGGACGGACATTGCTCATTCGACTTAAAATGACCCAAAACGGATTTCCTCCGAACATACCTAGGGTCTTAGATCACTCCTTCGATGTGTTACACTTTTTTCCGTATCAAATGATATATACCCTCGTCACTCTAAAGTGAGGGTATAAAAATCGTAATAATTACATTATGATATGAAACAATTCCATACAAAATATGAAATAGTTTCATAAAAAATATGAAATAGTTTCATAACAAATATGAAATAGTTTCATAAAAAATATGATATAGTTTCATAAAAAATATGAAATAGTTTCATAAAAAATATGAAATAATTTTATAAAAAAAATGAAATAATTTCATTAAAAATATGAAATAATTTCATTAAAAATATGGAATAATTTCATAAAAATGTGAAATAATTTCATTAAAAATATGAAACAATTTCATAAAAAATATGAAACAATTTCATAAAAAAATATGAAATAATTTCATAAAAAATATGAAATAATTTCATAAAAAATATGAAATAATTTCATAAAAACAAGTAAGAAAGTTTCAGTCGGGTAAACCGACTAAGGTATGTAAAACCGACTTTGTGAGTAATGTAATATTGAATATTACTCGAATTATTCTGTCAATTTGTGTGGGAGGTACCAGAAGGGGTTTATCAAATACACCTTTTTTTTGCTGAACATTAGATACTTTCAATTCATTGCACTGTGCCGACTTATAAGCATTTATGTGCACTAGTATAAACGTTATGAGACATTAAATTGTGGTATGATTTGGGCATTTTGTGTGGGACGTACAAAAAGGGGCGTGGCAATAACGCCCATTTTTCACAGGGCTATAGACACTATAAAAACATTACACTGTACAAAATTTCAAGTATTTTTATACACTGGTGTTAATGTTATAAGCTGTTAACTTTTGGTGCAAAAAGGTACCTTTGTGTGGGAGGTACCAAAAGGGGCGTGACAACAACACCCATTTTCCCCTGGAGGCAATATAAAAGCATAATACTGTACAAAATTTCAAGTATTTGTATACACTGTTATTATACCCTCACTTTAGTGTGACGAGGGTATATATCATTTGCTACGGAAAAAAGTGTAACACGTCGAAGGAGTGACCTAAGACCCCAAGTATGTTCAGAGGAAATCCGTTTTGGGTCATTTTAAGTCGAATGAGCAATGTCCGTCCGTCTGTCTGTCTGTCTGTCTGTCTGTCTGTCTGTCTGTCTGTCTGTCTGTCTGTCTGTCTGCTGGCTGGTGCGCACGATAACTCTCGAAAGGAGTAACCGATTGACCTCAAATTTGGTATGTGGTAATATTTTTTTCTATCTCCGGCTAAGTTCGAAGATGGGCCATATTGGTCCACTCCTTCTAGTACCTCCCCCACAAAGGGTTAAAATGTTGTGAAATATTGATTATTTAATAACTGCTATACTACTTATTCGAATCTTTTGAAATTCCACACAAAGTATTAGCTTATTAGTCGTTATCAACTCGAGAAAAATGGGCGAAGTCGCCACGTCCCTTTTGGTACCTCCCACACAAATGCACCATTTTACACCAAAAGTTAACAGCTTATAACATTAATAACAGTGTATAAAAATACTTGAAATTTTGTACAGTATTATGCTTTTATATTGCCTACAGTCCAGGGAAAATGGGTGTTGTTGTCACGCCCCTTTTGGTACCTCCCACACAAAGGTACCTTTTTGCACCAAAAGTTAACAGCTTATAACATTAAAACCAGTGTATAAAAATAATTGAAATTTTGTACAGTGTTATGTTTTTATAGTGTCTAAAGCCCTGTGAAAAATGGGCGTTATTGCCACGCCCCTCTTTGTACCTCCCACACAAAATGCCCAAATCATACCACAATTTAATGTCTCATAACGTTTATACCAGTGCACATAAATGCTTATAAGTCGGCACAGTGCAACGAATTTAAAGTATCTAATGTTCAGCAAAAAAAAAGGTGTATCTAATAAACCCCTTCTGGTACCTCCCACACAAATTGACAGAGTAATTCGAGTAATATTCAATATTACATTACTCACAAAGTGAGGGTATACCTTAGTCGGTTTACCCGACTGAAACTTTCTTACTTGTTAATGTTATAAGCTGTTAACTTTTGGTGCAAAATAGTGCATTTGTGTGGGAGGTACCAAAAGGGACGTGGCGACTTCGCCCATTTTTCTCGAGTTGATAACGACTAATAAGCTAATACTATGTGTGGAATTTCAAAAGATTCGAATAAGTAGTATAGCAGTTATTAAAGAATCAATGTTTCACAACATTTTAACCCTTTGTGGGGGAGGTACAAGAAGGAGTGGACCAATATGGCCCATCTTCGAACTTAGCCGGAGATAGAAAAAAATATTACCACATACCAAATTTGAGGTCAATCGGTTACTCCTTTCGAGAGTTATCGTGCGCACCAGCCAGCAGACAGACAGACAGACAGACAGACGGACGGACATTGCTCATTCGACTTAAAATGACCCAAAACGGATTTCCTCCGAGCATACTTGGGGTCTTAGGTCACTCCTTCGACGTGTTACACTTTTTTCCGTAGCAAATGATATATACCCTCGTCACACTAAAGTGAGGGTATAAATATGAAATAATTTCATAAAAAATATGAAATAATTTCATAAAAAATATGAAGTAATTTCATAAAAAATATGAAATAATTTCATAAAAAATATGAAATAATTTCATAAAAAAATATGAAGTAATTTCATAAAAAATATGAAATAATTTCATAAAAAATATGAAACTATTTCATAAAAAATATTAAATAACTTCATAAAATATATTAAATAATTTCATAATAATATTAAATAAAACAACAAACGAGAACGAACGAGACTTAATTGGTCTCGTGGAAGCGATCAGTTGGCAAATATATTACTTGATGTGCTTATTTTTGATTTCAAATAGCAGAAGTAAGGAATACTTCTTGTTCGTTTTCTTTAATCATTTCCTGATAAGGGAGAGCTGCGTTTCGAACCGAATTATGGAGGCAAAATGGCTTAAACCCATATATACTCGTATACGAAATAATTTCTTAAAAACTATGAAATAATTTCATAAAAATATGAGGTAGTTTCAAAAAAACTATGAAATAATTTCTTAAAAAATATGAAATAATTTCTTGCAAATATGAAATAATTTAATAAGAAATATGAAATAATTTCATAAGAAATATGAAATAATTTCATAAGAAATATGAAATAATTTCATAAGAAATATAAAATAATTTCATAAGAAATATGAAATAATTTCATAAGAAATATGAAATAATTTCATAAGAAATATGAAATAATTTCATAAGAAATATGAAATAATTTCATAAAAAAAACAATAATTTCTTAAAAAATATGAAATAATTTCATAAAAATATGAGGTAGTTTCATAAAAACTATGAAATAATTTCTTAAAAAATATGAAATAATTTCATAAAAAATATGAAATAATTTCATAAAAAAATATTAAATATTTTCATAAAAAATATGAAATAATTTCATACAAAATATGAAATAATTTCATAAAAATATGAAATAAATGCATAAAATATATGAAATAATTTCATAAAATATATGAAATAATTTCATAAAAATATGAAATAATTTCTTAAAAAATGTGACATAAATTCATAAAAATGTGACATAAATTCATAAAAAATGTGAAATAGTTTCATAAAAATTATGAAACAGTTTCATAAAAAGTATGAAATAGTTTCAAAAGAAATATGAAGAGTCGTCTTCGAAAAATATATGATTTTTTTTTATATATTTTTCGAAACATTTCTTTGGCTGATAAAATAAGACCGATTTCGTAATATGTGAGAAACATTTCGTGATATCCACGAAGATAATATTTTAAGTGTAGGAGTTTGTTCAGTTTTGACAGAGTCTAGAACACAAATTTTCCAAACATCAATATTGACGGAAGAAGATATGATTAACATTTTAAACGGCCGCGATTTAAATCGCTGGAGAAGGCTGGTCACATATTTGAGATCAAGTTTAAAGTCTAGAGAATTCTTGCTTAACGAAGATAATGTGATGAGAGTACGATAGTATCATCTATTTATGACATGTCAATAAAATAAATGTCAATAAAACTGTTTGTTTCTTTTTTGGAAAATTATGCAATTTATAATCTATATATATAAACGTATAAAAACTATATTTTGTAAATAAAGGAAGTAAGAAAAAAATGGATGAAGTTGCCACACCCCGTTTGTAACCTCCCACACAAATGGACCATTTTGCACCAAAAGTTAACATTTTTAACTTTAATTATTTTGTCGTTAAAAATCAGCTAACACATGGAATAATCATCTTGATGAATTTGTTCGTCACCATGACGAATCTCTGTTTCCAAAAACTTTCGTCCTCAGGATGATCACATTTCATTTCTACGATGAATCGAGTTCATTACCACAACGAATCCCATTCATCACCACAACGAATCCCATTCATCACCACGACGAATCCCAGACATCACCACGACGAACTCCATTCATCACCACGACGAATCCCATTCATCCCCAATGAATTCATGTCCCCGACTATTTAAATTTTAAAAATTTCAATAAATATTCTTCTGATTTTAGACCATTAAAAACGGTATAAAAGATAAAATATCTTGACAGACACCCAGAGGGAATAAGCAAGCAATGGTGGAGGGAATTATACAGTCGGCCCCGCCCGACTTTAGTCTTTCCTTACTGATTTTTAATTCATATATATTTATATTTTTTATACCCTACACCACACTGTGGTACAGGGTATTATAACTTTGTGCATTTGTTTGTAACACCCAAAAGGAGAAGAAATAGACCCATCGTTTATTATACCGATCGACTTAGAATCGCTTTCTGAGTCGAATTAGCTATGCCCGTCTGTCCGTCTGTCTGTCTGTCTGTCTGTCTGTCTGTCTGTCCGTCTGTCTGTCTGTCCGTCTGTGCATGTATTCTTGTAATCAAAGTACAGGTCGCAATTATGGTCCGATCTCGACGAAACTTTACACATATCTTTGTTTTGGCCCAAGGACGATCCCTATTGAATTTGGTTAAAATCGGTTTAGATTTAGATATAGCCCCCATATATATGTTAGCCCCGATTTGACATGTAAGCGCTGTAAAAACTTTATTTTATATCCGATCAGTATGAAATTCGGCAGGAAAAGGTTTCTTATTACATGAATGAACTCTGTTAAATTTGGAAGAAATCGGTTCAGATTTAGATATAGCCCCCATATATACATTACCCCCGATTTGACATATAAGCGCTGTAAAAATGTTATTTTATATCCGATCAGTGCGAAATTCGGCAAAGAGAGGTTTCTTATTACATGAAGGAATACTGCTAAATTCGGAGAAAATCGGTTCAGATTCAGATATAGCCCCCATATATATGTTACCCCCGATTTGACATGTAAGCGCTGTAAAAACTGTATTTTATATCCGATCAGTGCAAAATTTGGCAGAAAGAGGTTTCTTATTACATGAAGGAATACTGCTAAATTCGGAGAAAATCGGTTCAGATTTAGATATAGCCCCCATATATACATTACCCCCGATTTGACTTGTAAACGCTGTAAAAATGTTATTTTATATCCGATCAGTATGAAATTCGGCAGAAAGGGGTTTCTTATTATATGAATGAACACTGTTAAATTTGGAAGAAATCGGTTCAGATTTAGATATAGCCCCCATATATACGTTACCCCCGATTTGACATGTAGGCGCTGTAGAGACTGTATTTTATATGCGATCGGTACGAAATTCGACAGAAGGAGGTCTTTTTACATGAATGAGTATTGAGGGAAGATCGGTTCAGATTTATATTGATTGTTCCTCCTGATTTGGTATAAAACCGCTATGTATACTTCCGATCATTAAAATTTTCCAGAAAGATGTTTCTCAATTTAGGAACGAATATTGCTTAATTTAGCGATTATCGTTTCAGAATTAGATAATATGTTTCTACCCATTTACCAATTATTCCAAATTATTATGGCAATGACCCTTATCGCGTTGTTAGGGAGGTGTAGGGTATTATATAGTCGGCCCCGCCCGACTTTCTGCCTTTCCTTACTGGTTTTAATTTTAGATTGTTCGGATTTAAGGAAGAGCTTTGCTGATACCCTGAAAAATGTCAGATTCCCATCCGGGTCAGATTCCCGTCATGATTACAATATAATTTTGAGCAGAAAATAAAAAGTGTTTCTGGAGGCTGTCCACAAAATATGAAAATCCAAATTAAATATAAAACATTAACAAAAATGTATTTGCATTATCAATTACCTAAAAATGTCAATTCGAAATACATATACAGCAAATGTTAAATTAGGAAATGCACTTATAAAATCATAATAAATTTTTTTTTCGTGTACGATTATTTACTGAATTTATTTTTAATGTTTTACTCGTATCCCCTCACCTTACAGGGAGGAGGGTATATATCATTTGCGATGGATCAAAAGTGAAACACATCTAAAGAGTCATCTAAAACTCCTAGTATTTTAGCTGGAAATTCGATTTGGGTCATTGACAGTAGCGGTGTTACCAGCTTCATTTCGAAAGAAGTACGGACCGATGATTCCACCTGACCAAAAACCACACCAAACTGTCAATTTAGGTGAATGTTATGATTTTTCATGAATAATTTGTGGACTTTCTTCTCAGCAGAATCGACAATTTTGTTTATTTGCCGCACCACTCAGATGAAAGTGAGCCTCATTGGAAAAGATGATTTTCTTAAAAAAAATTGTTATCGCTTTCAAGTTGTTCCAAGGCAAAATCTGCAAATTCACGACGTTTTCGGTGGTCCAATGGCTTCAGTTCTTGAGTGAGAACAATTGTATACGGATGCAAACCCAAATCCTTTCTCAAGATCCGCCAGGTTTTGGTTTGAGACAGTCCCAATTGCTGAGAACGTGTTGGAATCGACAAATTGTGGTCTTCAGCAAAACTTGCCTGAACGGCAGCAATATTTGCATTACTTCGAGCGGTGCTTTGTCTAATTGGCACTAGAACGTTATGCAAAGAAAATGTAAGCTCAAAATTTTGAACAATTCGACGAATAGCGAGCCTACTTGAACGATTATTACGACCATAAAATGACAAAAGCGCACAAAAAGTTGAAATTGGCGAACGATTATTTTGATAATAAAACTGAATAATATGTAAACGTTGTTCTTGCGTATATCTCTCCATGATGAAATTGTAAACACTACTGAATACAATGACAGATCATGAAAATAACAGATCATGACATATTAAAAATGACCGAAACCTCACTTCAAAATCATATCATCCCCATTGTAAAACCCGTTATTTCCGATCTCAACGAAATTTTGCATTTACACGCAACGGAAAAAAACGTTTGGAGGTCGTTTATAGCAAACATAGTTCGTTTGTCTCAAAAGATCTACTTTTCCCGTAATTGTTAAAATATTTCCATTGAGTGAAAACGTTTAATGTAAACGAATCTGGGGGCGAAAAAAAGAATGATACACCCAAAGAAAAAAATTCCCTACTCCCGAACGAAAAATTAGACAACCGAAATTCGTTTGCGATCTATGTTTGTCGCAAACGATTTATGTTTATCTCAAAACCGAAAGAAACGTTTATAGCAAACGGTTAGTTTACTTATCATATATGATTTATATTTATTACAAACCCTGTGAAACGTTTGCTGCAAACGGTTATTGGGTTTGTGACAAGCTATGCCTGTTTATCCCAAACCTTGTGAAACGTTTGTTGCAAACGGTTATTGCGTTTGTCGCAACCAATGTCTGTTTATCCTAAACCGTATACAACGTTTGAGGCCAACGGTTATTGTGTGTGTCACAAGCAATACCTGTTTCTCAATATTGAAGATAATGTTTGTCGCAAAATTATAAATTGTTTCAATTTCATATATTTTAAATGTCACAATTTTTCGTCAAATGTATCATAATTCTAATTGGTTAAGTATCTTCTAACTGAGTTGTAGAGAATGTATGTTGGAACATATTTAAAATTTAACTTTTGTTTTGTGTACAAATACCAAACTCCGCAAAATAAAAGCCCAACGTTTTCTGAGTACGATTGCAAATGTTGGGAAGTGCGGCAACAGTTTGGAGGAAAGGCATATACAAATATTCATCACCATCTGCAGAAATGTTAATAAAAAAACACAAACACAATGTGCGTTTTTGTGTGTGTATCTATACACACATCTGCACATATTATACCAACATATAAACATGCACTCTCACAAAAAGAGAGTTCTTTCCATTCGGTTATTATGCAGACTTCAAAAACAATGCAGACTTCAAAATATCTGTGGCTGTTTAACAAGTCATGCTCATTGTTCTCTCAACTCTCGTAAAAATATTCTATCAGGGTTCCGTAAAAGTTTTTCGTTTAACATAAACATAAGTTATGAAAATTTTGGAATGATAGAATATTCGTATACAGCAAGAGAAACTACGTTTACGATAAACGTTTTCATTCACCAGAAATATTTCAACCGTTAAGGAAAAAGTATATCTTTTGAGACAAACGAACTATATCTGGGATAAAAGTTAAAACTTTTTCGTTTACCATAAAAGTAAATTATGAAATTTTTGGAAAGAAAGAATGTTCGTGTACAGCAAGAGAAACTACATCTACGATAAACGTTTTCATTCACTAGAAATATGTCAACCGTTACGGGAAAAGTAGATCGTTTAAGATAAACGAACTATATTTGTGATAAACGTAAAACGTTTTTCGTTTACCATAAACGTAAACTATGAAAATTTTGGAATGAAATAATATTCATGTACAGCAAGAGAAACTACATTTACGATAAACGTTTTCATTCACTAGAAATATTTCAACCATTACGGAAAAACAAGTAAGAAAGTTTCAGTCCGGTAAATCGACTAAGGTATACCCTCACTTTGTGAATAATGTAATATTGAATATTACTCGAATTATTCTGTCAATTTGTGTGGGAGGTACCAGAAGGGGTTTATCAAATACACCTTTTTTTCGCTGAACATTAGATACTTTAAATTCATTGCACTGTGCCGACTTATAAGCATTTATGTGCACTGGTATAAACGTTATGAGACATTAAATTGTGGTATGATTTGGGCATTCTGTGTGGGAGGTACAAAAAGGGGCGTGGCAATAACGCCCATTTTTCACAGGGCTATAGAAACTGTAAAAACATTACACTGTACAAAATTTCAAGTATTTTTATACACTGCTGTTAACTTTTGGTGCAACCAGATATGGTGATACAGGTAAGCAGAACTCTCTCTCTGGCTCATAATGGTCACACTAAGTTCAACTCATTCCAGGGTACCTATGCCTCTCCCTCCAAATGGGAGATCAATCTAAGAGAAGATTTAGCGCTAGCTGCTCATTCCGCTTCCTTAATATCACTGCCCGCCGCCTTTGTGTGGGAGGTACCAAAAGGGGCGTGGCAACAACACCCATTTTTCCCTGGACTGTAGGCAATATAAAAGCATAATACTGTACAAAATTTCAAGTATTTTTATACACTGTTATTAATGTTATAAGCTGTTAACATTTGGTGCAAAATGGTGCATTTGTGTGGGAGGTACCAAAAGGGACGTGGCGACTTCGCCCATTTTTCTCCAGTTGATAGCGACTAATAACACTAGCCAACAGTCGTTTTGTTATTTGGTTCTAGCATAGTTTTTCTCATTGATTTTGACCTACTGAACACGAAAATGAGTTTTAAAAATTTTTCTGTCGATCGGTTTTCGTGATACAAATTTTTGAACTTTTTTTTAAATTTTTGGAGGTACACTTACAATTTTGAGCATATCTTTCGTCTTCTTTGACGTATTTGATCCTACTACTACTCAAATTAAAGCAAATTGAGCCGTCTACAACTCATTCTCAGAAAATTTTCAAATCGGGTGAGTAGTTTTGATGTTGGCGGCTTAAAAAGGTTAAAAAACTGCGTTTTTTTAGTAAAAATGTGGCAGAAAAATTCATATAAAATATAAAACGCGATGCTAACAGCGATTTTGGTTTTTTTACGTATAGCTGGCATTTTTCGAAAGAAAATAAGCACTTACTTAACAAAATCTGACAACAAATGGCGGACTTATAATTTTTTTGGTATAAGACCGAAATTCCGCTATTTCACGATATTTTGATTTTCATTATTTGCACAGCTAACCTACTAGGAGGGATCGTAAAAGCAAGTTTTTTATAATCCTTTTGGAATAGAACGGAACAGTTGCTCCTATACATAAGTTACTTCTCTTCAAAATTTCACCACCCTGGGTTAATGTCTTCTGTTCTGGCAAGGGACGTGAAATTTCAAAAATTTAGTGAAATCAGAAATTTTTTTTTTGGAAATTTTTTTCAAATGTCACAGCACTTTGCAGTTTTGATAAAATTTTTAAATTAATATTAATAACACAAATATTTCATAATTGTAAAAAACCTATTTACAATACCGTAGGGACGTTTCGTCGAAAATGGTATAATGAAAATGCATAGAAACATAGAAACACAGGTGCATTTTACGATACGAATTTTGGCAAACCCACTTTACATGTACAAAATTGTTTGGAAAAAACGTTTACGTAATTTTTATGATTCTCAGAATTAAAAAAAATAAGTAATACACAAATAGTTATTTAATTTTTATGATTGTGGTTGCAGAGTAATATACGCTTCTGAATGTGCGTGGACGCTCTTCGTGTTCCTTTATGACTGCTACTCCGTTCACAGTCAATTAAAGGGAAAAAAGGGAATTACACTTTTTTTATTGATGTGTGTTTTCCCGATGGCTACCTGTATCGGATTTTTTACAGAAATTCTCCCCACATTTGTGAGTGGTCATTATTTGGAAACTTTTCCACAATTTGAAACGCACACTTGCTGAATCAGGTATATAGCCACCCTTAAAAGATGCGCCCATTCATAAGTACCTGTCAGTAAAATATTGTAACATACTTAGTATTTATAGGTGTTCATTTATCGTTTTTTGTCATTCAACAAGTGTCTACGAACGCGAGTAGTACGAGTAAAAAGTGAAACAAATTGAATTTAAGTGCATATAATACCTACCCAACAAGTAAGACAATGAGTAAAAGACTACGTGTGTTCGAGTGTTTGAACAATCCAGACAATTTCTGCAATGTTTGTGGCGAGTTTATAAAGAATAATCACGCACACACGTTTACTCCAGCAGTGCAATTGCACTATTTGAATTATTTTGGTATTACACCAAATATCACAGAACCATGGACACCTAAGTCGCTATGTGATCTTTGCTATATAATCCTAACCAAGTGGGCAGCTGGCGGAAGGTAAGAATTTTTATTTAAACACATTAAGCAAAGCAAATATAGTAATTTATTTTAATTTTAGGCGCCATATGAAATTCGATACACCAATGATGTGGAAAAAGCCGCTATGCCATTCCACAGACTGTTATTTTTGCCTCACCACAAACAGTGGGGTAGGGAGATTTTTAAAATGGAACTACGCTCAAGTGGGATCGTTTGCACTTCCAGTACCACATTCGAATGATGTACCATATCCAGTGTGCCCTGGTGCATCTCTTCAAAAAGCAGAATCGTCAGATCAAGAGTCCGAGTCAAGTGCAAGCGAATTTGGGGCGTGCAGAAAGCGAAAATTACTGTCACAGGCCGAACTAAACGATTGGGTGCGCGATTTTGGTCTCACTAAGGAGAAATCCGAACTTTTTGCGTCTCGGATGGTACAGTGTGGATTTGCGGATTCAGAAGTGAAAGTAACAGCGTACAGGAAGCGTCACCAGCAGTATGCAAAATTTTATACAAAGAAAGACGAAATATGTTTTTGCAGCGACATTTCCGGCTTGTTCCAAGAGCTTCACCAAATTCACAACCCCAATGAATGGAGGTTGTTTATTGACAGCAACAAAGAGAGCTTGAAGGCAGTTCTCTTACATAATGGGAATGAAAAGCCATCTCTTCCTATTGCTCATGCGGTTCATTCAAAGGAGAACTATGAAACTATGAACATTTTGCTGAAATGCATAGAGTATAGCAAATATAATTGGAAAATATGCGCCGACCTCAAAGTTGTGGCCATTCTGTGTGGACTCCAAGGAGGCTATACGCGACATTGCTGTTTTCTGTTCCTTTGGAATAGCCGCGATGATGATCAGCATTATATTCAAAAAAATGGCCGGAACGAACGAAACCTGTAGTTGGAGAAGCGAATGTTCAGCGCAAACCACTAATAGAGAACCGTGAAAATATAATACTTCCGCCGCTGCACATAAAATTGGGTTTGATAAAAAATTTTGCCAAAAAATTGGACAAAGAATGTGAAGCTTTTGCCTATTTACGGTCAATTTTCCCTTACCTTTCGCTGGTAAAAATTAAAGAAGGAGTCTTCGCAGGACCCGAGATAAAAAAAATGTTGAAAGATGAAACATTCCCGAAGCTGTTATCACCCATCGAAGCCGCAGCATGGAATTCCTTCAGGCTTTTTGTGGAAAACTTTTTAGGAAACAACAAAAGCGATAATTATAAGGACATAGTTGAGGATCTGGTAAAGAACTATGAAGTAATGGGTAGGGTTTTTTTGAAACAAATGTTAATTTAAATAGCGTTTTAATTCTCGTTTTTTTTCATTTTTGGGTAGGAGTGCACATGTCACTTAAAATACACTTTCTGCATTCTCATTTGGATTTTTTCCCTGAGAATTTAGGAGACGTGAGCCACGAACACGGCGAGCGCTTTCATCAGGAATTGAAGGCTATGGAACGACGCTATCAGGACATCTATGACACGGCTATGATGGGTGACTACATTTGGACCCTAATACGTGAGACCAATTGCAGCGAATACAAAAAACAAAGAAGAAGTCAGCTGTTTTTCCACATGGCATAAAATGTACAGTTATATCTTTGTTTCTACTCATTTTTTTTGGGCGTTGATTTGGTTAATTTCGTTAGTTTAGCTAACCTGACACATCCATTTCTAATTGTACCATACATTGAGTATGTAGTGCTCTAAATAAATTAAAAAATAATATACTAAGACTAATTTGTTTATTTTAAATTAAGTTCAAATGTATTTATTCGTTTGCGATGGGTAGGTAAGCTGTGCAAATAATGAAAATCAAAATATCGTGAAATAGCGGAATTTCGGTCTTTTACCAAAAAAATTATAAGTCCGCCATTTGTTGTCAGATTTTGTTAAGTAAGTGCTTATTTTCTTTGGAAAAATGCCAGCTATACGTAAAAAACCAAAATCGCTGTTAGCATCGCGTTTTATATTTTATATGAATTTTTATATGAATTTTTCTGCCACATTTTTACTAAAAAAACGCAGTTTTTTAATCTTTTTAAGCCGCCAACATCAAAACTACTCACCCGATTTGAAAATTTTCTGAGAATGAGTTGTAGACGGCTCAATTTGCTTTAATTTGAGTAGTAGTAGGATCAAATACGTCAAAGAAGACGAAAGATATGCTCAAAATTGTAAGTGTACCTCCAAAAATTTAAAAAAAAAAGTTCAACAATTTTTATCTCGAAAACCAATCGACAGAAAAATTTTTAAAACTCATTTTCGTGTTTAGTAGGTCAAAATCAATGAGAAAAAGTATGCCAGAAACAAATAACAGAGAAAATTTTGTTATTTGTGACATAGTATTAGCTTATAAGCTAATACTATGTGTTGAATTTCAAAAGATTCGAATAAGTAGTATAGCAGTTATTAAAGAATCAATATTTCACAACATTTTAACCCTTTGTGGGGAGGTACTAGAAGGAGTGGACCAATATGGCCCATCTTCGAACTTAGCCGGAGAAAAAATATTACCACATACCAAATTTGAGGTCAATCGGTTACTCCTTTCGAGAGTTATCGTTCGCACCAGCCAGCAGACAGACAGACAGACAGACGGACGGACATTGCTCATTCGACTTAGAATGACCCAAAACGGATTTCCTCCGAACATACTTGGGGTCTTAGGTCACTCCTTCGACGTGTTACACTTTTTTCCGTAGCAAATGATATATACCCTCGTCACACTAAAGTAAGGGTATAACTAGATCGTTTGAGACAAACATATATTTGCGATAAACGTTAAACGTTTTTCGTTTACCATAAACGTAAACAATGTAAATTTTGGAATGAAATAATATTCATGTACAGCAAGAGAAACTACATTTACGATAAACGTTTTCATTAACTGGACATATTTCAACCGTTACGGAAGAACTAGATCGTTTGAGACAAACGAACTATATTTGCGATAAACGTTCAACGTTTTTCGTTTACCATAAACGTAAACTATGAAAATTTTGGAATGAAATAATATTCATGTATAACAAGAGAAACTACATTTACGATCAACGTTTTCATTCACTAGAAATATTTCAACCGTTACGGAAAAACTAGATCGTTTGAGAAAAGTAGATAGTTTGCGTGTAGATGTGGCCAAATTGTATCAAACTTTCGGACCAGACTCCGTTAGTAGGTACGTCTTCATCATGACATTCAACATTTTCGGAATTTTTCACAGTTGAAAAGAAATTGATATTTTTTGGCCTCATTTTACATATACTCAGTAAATGTACTACTGACAACCTAAGCGGTCCAGCTTGGCTGCAAGGCCTGTACGGTTCAGTATGCTTGTATGCTGACGCTTGTCAGTTGGTAACACTTCGGATGCCGATCTCTGACCAGTCGACTACGCCCCATACTAACATTTCTATATTTACCTTATTCTGGTTTTAGCGAGTGTTCGCAAGCCTGACTCAGTAGATGAATAGTTCCTAAAAGTAAATATAAAATGCCGATAAGTGCTTACGTGAGTGATTACGATCTGAGAAACCACATTATCCCATTTTGTCGAGGGGAGTGGAAATGACTAATGATTAAATGATTTAAAAATAATGAAATCGCATCTGCATAATAACTGAATGGGAAGAACATTCAGCTATTATGCAGACTTTAACAAGAAAATGTCAACGAAAATATCAAAATATCCGTGGCTGTTTAAATCACTAATCATTTTATATAAAAAAAAACAACTAAAATGAATTTTGACGGTTTTGAGAAACTTTCAACGAATGTCGACATAAAATAATACAAATCTGAGCGCCCCAGTAGGCGAGTTGGTAGCGTACTCGCCTATGAGTTTGGGGGTCGTGGGTTCGATTCCCACCAGAGGCTCTGGTCTGTCGCTGCGAAATTCAGCCATATGGTCTTTGTAACCCGGCCTTTCCCTGGACCTTAAAATTAGAATATAAATTTACTTTGTATTGTAATTCATATAAATAAATAAATAATAATACAAATCTATAGCCTATTAAATGTTGACGATCAAATGCGACTGGCTCAAGTAAATGCTCAACTGTGTTATGTCTTCAAACAGTTTATAGTAAAGGACCAGGACTATAGCACATTAAGCATTGAATATTGTGATTTTATTGTTGCGAATAAAACCAATACAAATCGCAAACTTGTGACCAGGGAAGAACTTCAGGCAATTATAGCAACATATGCAGAAGAAGCAATATATTTGAAAAGTCTAAAGTTAATAGAAACAGTGGAGCAAACTGAGCGAAAACAGTGCTGCAACTTAAGCATCTTCGTAAATTGACCACTGCAATCGATTCGGAATGCATGTGGTCCGATATATGCGCCCTTCTAAGGCATCAATTTTTGCGGGAACTGAATTTTATCTACTTAGATGTAGATGAAAGTGAGATGAAAGCTCCAATTAAAGGGTTTCCAACTAATGTGACCTCCTTAAGTGTGGATTGCTCTGATAGTGAATATGGTACAGATTTCTTCCTGGAACTATTTCGTCAAAATCTGGATCTAAAATTGTCATTTCTCTACCCGAATGACAATGACAACATTGAAAGATTATATATTTTGATAACATCGTATAATTTTCCAACAGATTTGAAGGAAATTCAAATATACGGTTTTACCATCAGTAAGTTGTGATGACAATGTCTTCACTGTTAATACATACATACGAGCAATTGGAAAGTATGAAATTTTTTAGCACAACTTCACTCAGGACGCTTTGTTATTAATAAACTCGGTTTAATTTTTATTAAATTGTCTTAATTTTAAGTGTGAAATGTTCTTACGTTAAAGATTATTTGGCATTGGCTCGAAATCATTGACACTGTCTTTAATCCTTTTTTCTGTGTAGCTTCGAATCTACATACAGAATACAGTTTGGTTGGCTCAACCGAATTATTTGTCAACCGAATTTTGTAGTTCTGTCTACTCTCATGCGATTCCATCAGGACAACCAATATTTTGGTTGTGGTAAACTCTTGTTTCCATGTTGACAACAATCATATTTGGTCTGTTGTAGTTGCCACAACCAACTGTTTTAAAGAATTGGTTGTTCTGGCAATTTGTCAGTCATATACTACCGTCAATTTATTAAAAACAGTTTTCATTAATTTTTATTTTATTTATTGAAAAAAACAAAACAATTCATAACAAAATTAAAAATTCCATATTACAAATTTATCACTATGTATATGAGATGTGGAAATATTTGCCAAACAAATATCTGCAAATATCGCTTAAACCTGTGCTTTCAATTTCATGATTGTTGCTTTTATTTTTATACCCTACACCACACTGTGGTACAGGGTATTATAACTTTGTGCATTTGTTTGTAACACCCAAAAGGAGAAGAAATAGACCCATCGTTTATTATACCGATCGACTTAGAATCGCTTTCTGAGTCGAATTAGCTATGCCCGTCTGTCCGTCTGTCTGTCTGTCTGTCTGTCTGTCTGTCTGTCTGTCTGTCCGTCTGTCTGTCTGTCCGTCTGTGCATGTATTCTTGTAATCAAAGTACAGGTCGCAATTATGGTCCGATCTCGACGAAACTTTACACATATCTTTGTTTTGGCCCAAGGACGATCCCTATTGAATTTGGTTAAAATCGGTTTAGATTTAGATATAGCCCCCATATATATGTTAGCCCCGATTTGACATGTAAGCGCTGTAAAAACTTTATTTTATATCCGATCAGTATGAAATTCGGCAGGAAAAGGTTTCTTATTACATGAATGAACTCTGTTAAATTTGGAAGAAATCGGTTCAGATTTAGATATAGCCCCCATATATACATTACCCCCGATTTGACATATAAGCGCTGTAAAAATGTTATTTTATATCCGATCAGTGCGAAATTCGGCAAAGAGAGGTTTCTTATTACATGAAGGAATACTGCTAAATTCGGAGAAAATCGGTTCAGATTCAGATATAGCCCCCATATATATGTTACCCCCGATTTGACATGTAAGCGCTGTAAAAACTGTATTTTATATCCGATCAGTGCAAAATTTGGCAGAAAGAGGTTTCTTATTACATGAAGGAATACTGCTAAATTCGGAGAAAATCGGTTCAGATTTAGATATAGCCCCCATATATACATTACCCCCGATTTGACTTGTAAACGCTGTAAAAATGTTATTTTATATCCGATCAGTATGAAATTCGGCAGAAAGGGGTTTCTTATTATATGAATGAACACTGTTAAATTTGGAAGAAATCGGTTCAGATTTAGATATAGCCCCCATATATACGTTACCCCCGATTTGACATGTAGGCGCTGTAGAGACTGTATTTTATATGCGATCGGTACGAAATTCGACAGAAGGAGGTCTTTTTACATGAATGAGTATTGAGGGAAGATCGGTTCAGATTTATATTGATTGTTCCTCCTGATTTGGTATAAAACCGCTATGTATACTTCCGATCATTAAAATTTTCCAGAAAGATGTTTCTCAATTTAGGAACGAATATTGCTTAATTTAGCGATTATCGTTTCAGAATTAGATAATATGTTTCTACCCATTTACCAATTATTCCAAATTATTATGGCAATGACCCTTATCGCGTTGTTAGGGAGGTGTAGGGTATTATATAGTCGGCCCCGCCCGACTTTCTGCCTTTCCTTACTGGTTTATTTATGTAAAACATTTAGCACAACATATTCTGCATTCCACACATTATGTTGGTGCCGAAAAAGAAATAAATAAAAAAAAAACACGATTGTTTAGTTTAAAATATTAAAAAGGAGCCGAAAGCTCTAATTTATTTAATCAAAAATTTTGGTAACAAGTTTACCTTTTGTACAACAATATGTACCGAGAGCGCAACAATATGCTGGTAATGCAACGATATGCAGAGGTGAGAGATGCCGTCGATTAGAGAGATCGTTAGCGATTGAAATAGACGGTGAAAGGTGGGGGCGTTCGCGGGGAAATGTCAAAATACTTACTCGCTAATATCTACAAAGGTACTCTTTCAGTGTTGGAACAAAGGGAGTACATAGATATTAGCGAGAAGGAAAGTACCATAAACAAATACCATGGTACACTTAATCAGGTATGACAGTTTGACTTTCAAACTTAAACATGCCGCCCACCTTGCAACATCTATATATATTTTGCAACTTAAACTAAATTACATCTAAGATAGGGAAAGTATAGAGCAGTAAGTAATTCAGTGAGTTTTTTTTTTTTTTTGTAATTCATTATTATTATTTTTATTCATTTGTTTTTTTCAAAAAACACTTAAAACTAAATGGGCCAGTAGGGACCCAGAAGCCAGAAAGGACCTCTTTTTATTTGATTCCAGGTACCGCGATGGGCCAATAGGGACCCTAAAAAAAAAAATACACGCCGCGATGGGCCAGTAGGGACCCTAGCAACTCAATGAGGTCAGTAGGGACCCTAGCAGTTGCATACGCCGGATAACACCCACCCAAAAATAGTGTAGTGGGCGACCGGCAGCCCCAGAGAAGCATGTACCCGGCTGGTCACAACCCGTGCGTACATCTCAGGACCGATGACGAGCGCGACCCGCCCTTTACTGAAAAACGTGGGATCGGCGAGGGGGAAGCCTAGAAAGTGCTCCTTGATCCGTTCCGGAACCGACTCGGAGGGCGTAGACACATGGCCTAGATCACATACCCTAGCCGTAAAGGTCAAGGTCTGGGTTGCATCATAGGTGGATGCAACTGTCACTCTGCACAATTGAACCCCATCGATCCAAGAGGCAGGAAGTTTCAGTTGATCCACCAGCGACGAACAGATCTGGCTTTGAGTAGCACATGCGTCCAACACCGCCCGAACCGGAATGGTGGTACAAGGAGTACGTAGCTTTACCACTAAGCTGGGGGACAAGGACACCACATGTTGAAGCACTCCCACTGCACCGACGGAGGAACTCGAAACCGACACGTCTCTTTTTACTTTCGATGGCCCGTTGGCCTGACGAGGACGATTGGGGGTGACCTTCTTCTGACTCGGCGCCTTCTTTGTACCAACTGCCTTGGGGTCAGAATGCAACAAAGTGTTGTGATCCCCATTGCATTTGGCACATTTATGCGGGCTTGGACAGTCGCTTGCCTGGTGGGAATAGGCCAAACATCTGTGGCAGTACCGATGCATGACGACTGTCCGAAGCCTCTGCTCGTACGCCATAGCCCGGAATTGAGTGCAATACCGTAAGGGATGTTTGCGCCCACAAACGCGGCAACTCTGCCTAAGAGGGGCAGGTGCAGTCTTAGGTCCTACCGACGGACCGGGCTTCGCTTCTTCAACCGTAGGTGTCGGTACAGCGGGAGGTTGTGGAACGGCAGGTTTATCAGCCACCGGCGTGTCAACAGATGGGGCAGGCACGCACAGTGCGACTTCTTCGGCCACCGAATCTGTCGGAGTACCATGGCGATCATCTTCTGAGAGCTCCATCAACTCATCGAAGTCCTCCAAATCGTCAGCGAAAAACGAAATTTTCTCCATGGTACTGCGAAAAAAAATTAATTTAGAATCGCGGAGATTGATCGGTCAAAATGACCAACTTAGTTATAGGTCGTCTTACAACGCCGTTATCAGTGCGGACGTCAACAACGCGAACATGACCGTCGATCCCGGGGTGAACATCAATGACGCGGCCTAATTTCCATGACGTAGGAGCTTGAAGCTCGTGTTTCACGACGACGAGATCATCCTTTTGTACATCACGTTCCGGAAATTTCCATTTATACCGCTTGTGCAAGGTTTTCAAATACTCCTCTTTCCAACGAAAACAAAACTGATGAGCCAGTGCCTGAACTTTCCTAAACCGATTCACCAGAGATATCGGTTGCTCAGAGACGACTGGTTCTGGGGGAGCGAGTAGCGGAGCACCTATCAAAAAATGTCCTGGCGTCAACGCGACGTTTTCATTTGGATTATCGGACATAGGACACAACGGACGAGAATTTAAGCATGCCTCAATTCTAGCCAAAACTGTCGATAATTCCTCAAAAGTATACTTTAGATTTCGAGCCTGTCTTCGAAAGTGAAGCTTAAAGCTCTTAACCCCAGCTTCCCAGAGGCCACCCATATGTGGAGCTCCAGCTGGAATAAAACGCCACGATAGGCTTTGATGCGCGAATTGTGAGGAAATGGAAGAGCTACATTCCCGAACAAAATCCTTAAAATTCCTCTCAATTTCCCTAGACGCACCTACAAAATTCGTTCCATTATCCGAAAAAATGGTACGAGGGCAACCACGGCGAGCAATAAACCGATGAAAGGCTGCCAAGAAGTTTGCTGTCGATAAGTCGGATACTGCTTCCAAGTGTATAGCCTTCGTAGAGAAACACACGAATACACAAACGTATCCTTTGGTAATTTTGCAGTATCGTCCTGTATATGACTTAATGTCAAATGGCCCTGCAAAGTCTACCCCAGTGGCAGTGAATGGCCTATTAATTATGGTTCTTTCTGGCGGAAGTGCTGCCATAACCTGTCCACAGGACCGTTTTCTTTCTAACATACAACTCCTACAATTGTGAACAACTGACCGAATCAATGTTTTCACGCGAGGTATCCAATACTCGATTCTAATGATGCGTAACATCAATTGATTTCCTCCATGAACAGAAATCATGTGAATAAAGTTCACTAAAAGTTTGGAAAACCGACAATTGTAAGGGAGAAGTATAGGATGTCTTTCCGAATAGGCAAGGGTAGGGGACCGAGCTAATCTACCATTCATTCGCATTACACCGTTCTCATCTAGAAACGGATTTAGAGGAACAAGAGAACTTTTACTATTAAACGGCGTTCTATTCAACAGATGCTTATATTCATCCGCATAATTAGCTTTCTGTGCTACGACAACCAGTCGAGTACGAACATCTTTTATTTCTTCAGACGAAAGGGTGGAACTAGTCACGTTGTACTGACTCCTATGAGCAGGATGAGTTCTACGGAAAAATCTCATCATGTAAGCAACGACACGCAAAGCTCGATCTAAAGTCGAAAACCTATCAAGAATATCCTCATAACTGGAGAAAAACGACGCGTGAGTACGCACCGAGCGCATTTCTACATCAGTATCAAGGGGGGTGAGATCATGAATCGGCCATTCCGATTTACTAAGGCTGAGCCATTGTGGCCCGTGCCACCACATTTCAGACGAGGCTAAGTCCGCGGGAGGAAGACCACGACTGCCCAAATCCGCAGGATTGTCTTCTGATCTCACATGATACCAATTGTGATTGCCAACATTCTCCTGAATGCGACATACCCTATTCGCTACAAAAGTAGTCCACGTCGAAGGCGTCTTTCTAAGCCATGCGAGCACTATAGTCGAATCTGTCCAACAATAAACTTGGCGAAATTCTATACCACTCTCTCGCACGATTGTTTTCAAAAGTTCCGAAGCTAAAACGGATCCGCAAAGTTCCAGTCGAGGTAGAGAAACCGATTTTATAGGGGCGACTCTAGTTTTACACAATAGTAAATTTGAGAAAATTTCCCCACTCGGAGCTTCAATCCGAAGATAAACCACCCCCGCGTATGCCTTCTCCGAGGCATCCGAAAAGACATGAAGCTCCGCATTACAGTCCGGATGGTATCGAACATATCTTGGGATACGGACAGAATTCACTTCAGGATAGGCGTCAACAAATTTTAGCCATTCTCCTTCAGTGGAAGGTGGGAGCGGGTCATCCCAACCAATGTTGTCTCGCCAGACTTTTTGCATGACCATCTTGGCCATGACAATCACTGGACCTACCCAGCCGACGGGGTCAAAAAGTTTCGCGATAGCAGAAAGAACTTCCCGTTTAGTATAGGAAGATTTCTTGACTATAGGTGTCACCGCGAAGTAAAAAGCATCCAACTGCGCGTTCCATCGAATCCCCAAGGGTTTAGAACCGCTGTTCTCCACAAAAGTCAGAACCTCCGCATCCACCAAATGGTCAGATGGGAAACAATCTAAAATTGATCTATCATTCGCTGTCCATTTACGAAGCTCAAACTTAGCTGACGCGAGAGCTGCGATTAATTGGTCCCGAGCGACCAAAGCAGTCTCAAGATCGTGGGTTCCCGCAAGAACATCGTCCACGTACATACTCTTACGCAAGATATGAGCCGCAAGAGGAAACTCATTCTCGGTGTCGTCAGCTAGCTTCAAAAGAGTTCTAATGGCCAGATATGGGGCGCAGTTCACACCGAAGGTGACTGTTTGCAATTCGAAGTCTTGTACCGGTTTTGTGGGAGAATCTCTAAAAATAATTCGTTGAAGGGGCGTATGCGCAGGATCAACCCGAATTTGTCTGTACATTTGCGTAATGTCGCAGTTAAATACAAATTGGAACATTCTCCATCTGAGAATGAGAAGGACTAAGTCTTCCTGCAACGTAGGTCCAACATGAAGGATGTCGTTCAGACTTTTACCGTTCGATGTTTTGTTGGACGCATTAAAAACCACGCGAAGTTTGCTTGTTTGCTTTTCCATATTAATGACCGGGTGATGAGGTAGATAGCAAGACAACTTCTCAATCGAAGAAGGCGCATTCACTGGCCTCATGTGGTTCAATGTCAAATATTCTGTGACGACCTTATAATAATCATAAACTGTCTTCACGTCAGGCTTCCGAAGTAATGACGATTCATTACGGTAGAACTGTTTAAGAACGTTTGCTCTCGACTCGCCTAAGTATTCCCGTGAGCTAAGGTCAGTTCGGATGGGTAAAGTAACGATATACCTACCGTCCGAATCTCTACGGGTCGTACGTACAAAATTTTCCTCGCAAACCTTATCCGAAGGCGACAAAATACTACGTTTTGGAGGCTCCTCGAGTTCCCAGAAACGCAAAAGCGTTCTATTTATGCTATCTTCTTCAGAAATTTCCAAAGTCGTAGCGAAAGTCTGAATTTGATTGGCCGGGACCGGACCCGTGATAAGCCAACCAAATATAGAGTTCTGGGCAAGCAGGGTTCCTGACGAAATCTGAAGAGATCCTCCCTTGAGAATCTGAGGGTACAAGTCCGCTCCTATCAGTAGATCAACAGGTCGAGGGTCAAACAAATTTGGATCTGCCAATCGAATATTTGGCAATTGATTCTTAAAATCTGCTGCTACCGTAAAGGATGGCAGATTTCCAGATATAGTGGGCAAAATCAGAGCTGTCGTTTCTAAGATTATCGACGCATCGCATGCTGTCCCAATCTTCACCGTACAAACTTTTCGTGAAGTGGCAGATATAGCTCGATTGACACCCGAAATTGTTGCATTGGTTGAGTGCACAGGCAACTTCAACCTATTCTGCAAGCGCTCCGTTAAAAAGGAGGCTTCAGAAGCAGGGTCAATCAACGCTCGAGCAGGGTACGAAGCACCTTGATGAACAATATTCACCATTGCTGTTCCCAAAAGCACAGCTCTGCTCTGAGCAGCGTGAAATACCTGACGCGGCAAACATCCAGCCGATGTGGATGGTTGAGGTTGTTCTGCAGGAGGGGGGTTCGAAGATTGAGTAGCTGCAGGAGGTCTCGACCCAGAATTACCTGAGGTGGAATTCGTAGCATCTCGATGTAACAATGTGTGATGTCTAGATTCACATTTCGAACAGTGACGATCACTCGAACAATTTCTGACATCATGCCCCTTAGCCAAACAATTTAAACATAAATTATGCCGTTTGATAACCGAATACCTTTCCGATGGTGAAAGTTGTTTGAACCGATGGCACTTTGACAGTTTATGGCTGTGTCTAGGGCAGAGTACACAGTTAATAATAGTTTGAGCACGAGAAGGCTTCGGAGAGGTTGCATTCGTAAAATGCGTCCTAACCTTCTTCGTATTTGACGCTTTTTGGGGTTCGGGTCCCCGAAGGTCACTAAGGCACACAAGAGTGCGAATCCTTTCCGTAAGAAAGGTATCCATCTCTTTCCACGAAGAAAGAGCTGATTTGTCCCTGATACTTTGTTCCCATAAAGACTGGGTAAGCCTCGGCAAACGTTGCAGGCAAATAAAGATCAGGATCGGATCCCAATTGTCCGTACTTATATCGTAAGTAGATAGTGCTGAAAGACAGCCATTAATACCGCGTTGTATCGATTTTAACCCCGAACTAGTCTCACTTGATAAAACCGGAAGGTCAAAGAGAGTCTTAATTTGGTTATGCACAAGTATTCTAGGGTTATCATAAGATTCCCTCAGTGCTTGCCACGCAAGCTCGAAGCTGCGATGGGTCAGCGGAAATTTCGAGACAATTTCTCGCGCTTCCCCACTGGTTTTACGTACCAGATGACATAATCGCTCAATGTCGCTCAGTCGAGAATTATTTATATACATTGCGCCGAATAAGTCCCTAAAGGTGGGCCAGGATATAAAATCTCCCTCAAAAACGTCAACATCACACGGAGGCAGAGCCAGATTGTGCATGACGTCACCCATAGACGCCATTTGCCTCCTTTCCCTATTCGACCGGTGGGAAGGTGTCGCGGAAGGAAGAGTTCTATTAGAAACGTTCCCGGGAGGAAGCGTTTCATTCGCTACCGAATCATTAGGAGCAGACCGAATTGAATGCTCAGATTCTGAGTTCGACAAGGATGTTCTCGAAGACCAGCGCTTCAAGTTTCGGAACTCTGACAATTTCCTATTTATTGTCGCTAGACACCTCATAAATGTTGAGTACGAAGACTCATATTTGCTGTCCGCAGCGTCGATGTCGCTTTTCTCTACAGTCTTTGTAGTCTGCAAATAACTAATATATTTTTCGTACGCTTCCTGAACTCGTTGCCAAACTTTATTGACCTCCGAGCTACGTACCTCAAGAATAAACAAATCAAGCTCCTCGTCTTTTTCTGCAACAAAGTTTGCATTAAATTTGATAAGAGCATCCGAAGCTCTTACGAAAATATCGAGAGGAGTGAGAGACATTTTGTTTATGAAGTTTCAAAAAAAAATCAAACAAAAGTGACTAAAACGAAACAAAATTCCCCAAAGAATCAAAAAAAAATCTAACTTCGATTGGACTGTAAATGAGAGAATCGCTTAAATTTACCTATGTAAATTTAAATGGATCGGAATACCAAAAATTTTCAATGAAATTTAGTTCCTTTCTAGCAAAAAATCGAAAAAACCGAAAAAATCCACCAAAAAACTATCTACCGAATGTAGAAGAAGCTTTGCCTGAGTTCCAATAACACAGGAGACCAATGTCAAAAAGCACAAAAAACGCGAGTCGGAAAATGATAAAATCGAAAATCTCAAAAAACTTCGAAAAAGCTCAAAAAATGGCAAAAATGACAAAAAACCAAAAGTCACTGAAAATTCGACAAAATCAACGAAGAAAAAAATCTAAAATTTTCTTTGAAATTTAAAACAGAAATAGGATATATTTTATAAAAGAAAAAATTCAAATATAAAACCAAGATAAAAAATAAAAAATTTAAATTTCAAAAAACTTCACGCGTACCGAAATATTTTTAAATTATTATTTTCTTTCGAAAATATCGAAATTTAACGAATGTAGAACGTAAATCACGTGTACCGATTGCACGGTATTCGAAAATTCCGAAAAAACTTGAAAAATACTTCAAAATCCGATTATTAGTTGGGTTGGCCGACTGTAGGGTGCACGTACCGATGTAGTGAAACCCAACGAAAAAACTTCCCAATCGAACGCAAATCAAAAAATAATCGAAAAAAGACAAAAATCTCACTTTTATTTAAAAAAGTCGAATTTGACCGTATGTAGGGTGCACGTAATTTTTTCCCCGAAAATTTTGTCTAAAAAACACGTTACACGAAACCGCAAAAAAATTTCACTAAATATTTTTTTTGTGTAACAAAATTTATATTAAATGCACTTGACCGACGCAACGACTGTAGCGCACCGAAAATCAAAAACCGAAACAAAAGAGAAATAAAAGAACTCAGCTTTTGTTTGTTTGTATGTAATTCCTTTATATACGTACGTATGTATGAACGTATATGCAAAGTATGTGGGCACTGAACCGTCTGTTGGCGCTTGGACGGACGGAAAGACGCTTAAAAACAATGTATTTTGGCGGCGGGCTTGAAGGAATATTGTTGTTGTTTTAAATCGGAAAATTGCACTGAATATTAGAATAATGTTTTGCCGACGGCAATACGTCTTTCGAAAAATAAAAATTAATTCAGCGAATATCACGATTTAAAACCAAAGAAAATTAACACAACCGCACTATATCCAAAAAATACACTATTTCACTGTTTATTTAAAAAATAATTTAATTTATTTAAATTGTTCCCGATTATTTTTCACAAAAGAGCAGACGGACATACACCGGTATGTATGTGCGTTTGTATATACCACGAACAACGTAAAGACGAGACGGGTAGCGGGAGGGGTTTCGCGACGCGTTGTAAAACGACCTTTTTTCAAAAAATAATTAACACTTTTTTATTAATAAATTCGCGACTCACTGTTTTAGAAAAAAAAACTGCTCTATACAAACCTTTATTTTTATTGAAATCAATTATATTTGATTCGAGGTGGATGGGGATGTGGATGTGGATGAAGGCTGTGATGATGGCGATGACTGCTGTTGGCGAAAAAAACAACAAAGCGATTAACACACGCACGCACACTTATCCGATAGGCTCGGTTTATCCGGCTCGAAGGACCAAAATGTTGGTGCCGAAAAAGAAATAAATAAAAAAAAAACACGATTGTTTAGTTTAAAATATTAAAAAGGAGCCGAAAGCTCTAATTTATTTAATCAAAAATTTTGGTAACAAGTTTACCTTTTGTACAACAATATGTACCGAGAGCGCAACAATATGCTGGTAATGCAACGATATGCAGAGGTGAGAGATGCCGTCGATTAGAGAGATCGTTAGCGATTGAAATAGACGGTGAAAGGTGGGGGCGTTCGCGGGGAAATGTCAAAATACTTACTCGCTAATATCTACAAAGGTACTCTTTCAGTGTTGGAACAAAGGGAGTACATAGATATTAGCGAGAAGGAAAGTACCATAAACAAATACCATGGTACACTTAATCAGGTATGACAGTTTGACTTTCAAACTTAAACACATTATTATCCACACGAGATTATTTTTGATTACCTATACCGTTCCTGAACAAAATGTTGAAGATTTTTTTATGTCGAGTAATTTTATTTTTTGTTTGTCATGTATCAGCAAAAGAACAGCAACCAATCTTTCGGTATTTCCCAAAATACATTTAATTATTCTAAATTTGGGAAATGATTGGGATAACCAATAAACGATTATTTATTAATTTTTTTTCAAGAATAAAACATTGCTTGTCACAACTAAAAATCGATCATATGGTATTATAATGAAAATTTAAAATTGGTTACCACAACCAACCAGTTTTATTATCAAAATAATCGTTCTCCAATTGCAACTTTTCGTGCGCTAAGTCGATTTTTTTTTCGAATCCAAAAAAACACTTTCCACTCGACCTACGACCTTGACACCCATGAGCAATATTTTAGCTCTCGTTAAGAGCCATCTTTTTTCCATTGACCGATGCCCGATCTGAGGTACCGTTAAAGAGCTAGAGCAAAAATAAACTTTCTGTTCACATTTGAAAATTATGCTGTCAATTTTTTTAAATCCAAAAAAACACTTTCCAGTCGACCTACGACCTTGACAACCATGATCAATATTTTAGCTCTAGTTAAGAGCTATCTGTTTGCCATTGACCGATTGTAGCTGGTGCCACACATCAAGTGAAACAATTGAATTGTTACTAGAAAAATTTGGAGATTCGATTATTTCAAGAAATTGTGATATTGAATGGCTTCCAAGAAGTTGTGATTTAAGACCATTAGACTATTTCTTGTGGGGTTATTTGAAGTCATTTTGTCTTTCGAAATAAACCAGACTCTCTTCAAGCTTTACAAGTCAATATTGAACGTGCGATGACATGACATACGACTTAATTTAGTGGAAAAAGTGATTGAAAATTGGGTTCATCGAAATTCGTTCCTGCAGAAGATGTCGTGGAGGCCATTTGAATGACGTTTTATTTAGAACTGTTGAGAATACTTTATATTGAACTACTTTGTTACAACATAATTAATTTGAACATGTCACCTTTGGAATATTTGTTTATGAGAGAAAATTATTTTTCAAATTTATGTTACTTCGTATTTTCATTTCAATAAAGCAATACATATTTATTTCAATTGTGTGAATATATTCTGTCTCAATAGGTTATGGGCCCAAACTCATAACGCGACTTGTAAAACAGAAGAATATATCAAATAAGTGACAAATCCTAGAAAAACAATCTGAGGGCGAAATTGTGTGCTGTGTGTCGGCGGAATCTCTTTGGAAAAATTGGTGTTTAGATTTGGAAATTTTGAATTGAAGACAACATGACTACATTCAATGGTCGCATCCCGTTATTCAACGGAAATAATTTTTCCACCTGGAAAACGCAGATGGAGGCAGTATTGCATAAAAATAGATTGCTAAATATAGTTTTGGGCGTAGAGAAAGCTCCAGAAGTTGGCAGTCTACCAAGAGAAGCAACGAATGAGCAGAAATCAGATTACGAGCGAAAGATGGAAAGCCTGCAACAATTTAAGGAGAAGGATATGGATGCAAGAGCCGAGATTTTAATAGCCTTAGAGGCGAACATTGTGAATATGGTAAGGAATATCAAATCGTCGAAAGAAATGTGGAATCATCTTCAAGATACATTCGATCGTAAGTCCACAAGAAAGAAGGTAGAGTGCTACCGGAAGCTGTTAAATTTTAAAATGTTGGACAACCAAACTGTCTCGGAATTTATAATTGAATTCGATGTTTGTGTTTCCTCGATTCACGAAATGGGCGTTGAGCTTGATGAAGACCTGCTAGCGGTTATTATTATAGATGCATTGCCAGAAAGGTTTTCGGCCATAAAAGCAGCAGTAGATACCGCAAACGAATTCCCAAAAGTTTCAGTTTTGAAGGCGATGTTGCTGGAAATCGGTGATAAGGAGGACGTAAATCAAGATTCTGCTATGAAGGCCAAACAGTACGTAAAATGGAAGCAGAATACTGGCACAAATTTTAATAAAACTCAAGACGAATATAAACGTATATAAATGTTTTCGGTGCAAGAAAAGGGGACACAAGGCCAAGGACTGTAGAGCGAAATTGTCTACTGAGGAAAATTCAAGATGTGCTGCAGAAAAGGCGAGTCTTTTGGGTGCCGTTGAGAATGCCTTGTCTGTCGGATCTAGTCGAAATTGGGTGATAGATAGTGGGGCCTCTTCCCACATGTGTAATCAGGAATCTCTGTTCATTGAACTCGACCGAACCTACTATGGAAAGGTTAAATTGGCAGATGACAAAGAGGTATATATCAAGGGTATAGGCAAGGCCGCGATTTTTGTAACTGTTCACGGGCATAAGAAATCCATACATTTGAATAATGCACTATATGTCCCAGATTTAAAACACAATCTTGTATCGACCAGTAAAGCAACAGACTCCGGTTGTACGGTGATCATGGAAGGTAAGAAGGCACTGATTTCGAGAAAAGGGGAACTTTTGATTGAGGGCTTCAAGAAAGACAACATATATATAGTTAATTTACATAACAACGAAGTATTGGCGAACACAGTGAGAAAAAACGATGTGAGCGATATGAAGTTGTGGCATGAACGCTATGGCCACCTGAATTGCAAAGACTTAAGCAAATTATCGTCGCATGAAATGGTGAATGGCTTACCAAATATAAAAATGTTGGAAATGGATTGTGTAGCATGTATTCGTGGTAAGCAGACCAGATTGCCGTTTCCGCATAAGAATGAAAAATCCTCCAACGAAATATTGCAACTTATTCACACAGATCTCTGTGGTCCGATGAAGTGTGAATCTATGGCAGGAAGTCTCTACTTTGCAACGTTTATTGATGATTTCTCTCGTAAGGCGTTTGTCTATTTTTTAAAACGCAAGGATCAATATTTAGATAAATTCAAAGAATTCAAGCAGATGGTTGAAAATGAGAGTGACAGAAGAATCAAAATCCTGCGGAGTGACAATGCAAAAGAATTGGTCAGTGCAGATTTTTCAAAATTCCTAATGGAAAACGGAATTAGAAGGCAACTTACAGTGGAATACACCCCTCAACAAAATGGCGTTGCCGAACGTATGAATCGGAATTTGGTTGAGATGGGTCGTTGTTATATGTTAGAAGCAAATATACCAACCTTTTTGTGGGCAGAAATGATAAATGCGTCAGTTTATATAAGAAACAGATGTCCAACTAATCTTAATGAGATGAAAACTCCTGAGGAATTATGGACTGGTGTAAAACCATGTGTTAAACATCTACGTCAAATCGGGTGTAAGGCATACGTATTGAACAAAAAGGCCAAATCTAAATGGGAAGCCAGGAGTGAAGAGTATATTTTAGTCGGGTATTCGAACGAGTCAAAGGCCTACAGATTATGGAAGCCAGCCACTAAAAATATTATTAAAAGTCGAGACGTAAGATTCATAGAAAACGAATTATACAAAAGAATCAACAATTCAAGAAATGAGTCCTTTTATGAATTTGAAATCAAACCACATGGAAATGCCGAAGCAAGGAAACCAGATGATCTTGAGCAGGAATCGGATGAAGAACTTTTGGATTGTAAGGACTTCGTAGAAGATTCACCATCTGGAAATGTCGACGAAAACGTAGCTAGTTCAAAAAACAACGAAAGTATGAACCAAGTGCCAGCAGAATCCATAAAACAAAGGCTTCGATCATGGGCATTTGGAAAGAATAATGAATTGTCCAATATTGCTAACGAAGAAATTTGGATCCCAGAACGATTAATGAAGCATTGTCATCAAATAATGCTAACGAATGGTATAAAGCCATAGAGGAAGAATACGATTCATTAATGAAAAATAAAACATGGATTTTAACAGATCTACCAGAAGGTAGAACAACAGTCGGCTGCAGATGGGTATTTAAGTCAAAAATTAAACAAGACGGAAAAATCAAAAAACGAAAAGCCAGACTTGTTGCTAAAGGCTATACCCAAGTAATGGGTTTAGATTATCATGATACGTTTGCTCCCGTTGTTCGACAGACATCTTTAAGATTGATTTACGCATTATCTGTAGAGTATAATCTTCAACTTCGACAACTGGATGTATCTACAGCATTTCTGAACGGAACATTGGACGAAGAAATATATATGGAGCAACCGGAGATGTTTGTTCAGGAGGCAACAAAGCGAAAGGTATGCAAATTACAGAAAGCAATTTACGGACTCAAACAGTCTGGAAGGCAATGGTTTAAATGCATAGATTCTGTAATTAAGAAATACGGACTTCAACAATCAAAATACGATCAGTGTATTTATTATGTCCATAATGAAAACACACTTATGATTGTTTCATTATATGTAGATGACGTAGTCATTGCATGTAATAATGAAAGATATACTGAACATTTTATTAGGACGTTGCAATCAAAGTTTGATATTCGAGACATGGGCACACCTAAACACTGCATTGGTCTTGAAGTGGATGTAAAACATGATGAAGTATCAATATCGCAGTCAGGATATATAAAACAGTTGGCGAAAAAATATGGCTTAGAGAACTGTAAACCTGTCAAAATTCCTATGGCTGCGAATACAAAATTAGAAAAAGAACCTACGGTTGCAGGTGAAAATGAAAAAACAAACCAGAAAATGTACCAAGAATTAATAGGATATTTATTATACATATCGCTGCATAGTAGACCAGACATTACCTGTGCAGTTAATATGTTATCACAATTTTCTAATGATCCCCGGAAGCAACACTATAATGCGGCTTTACAAGTAGTTAAATACTTAAACACCACAAAGAATGCGGTTATATCATATAAGAAAAGTTGTGTTCCACTCACTGGTTTTTGCGACGCCAATTGGGCTCAAGATGTTAACGATAGAAAATCTCAATCTGGCTTTTGTTTTCTTCTCGCAGGCGGAGTAGTGTCTTGGGAATCGAAAAAACAGAAAGTTGTGGCAACTTCAAGTGCTGAAGCGGAATATGTAGCTCTGACCGAATCGGCAAAAGAGGCATCTTACTTAAGCTACATCCTTGATGAACTCGGATTATCCAATGATAAACCGATAGTTATATATACTGACTCACAAAGTGCGCAGCAAATGGCTAAATTTGGTTGTCATCATTCTCGAACAAAGCACATTCACTATAAGTATCACTTTATCAAGGACACAATAGAAAAAGGAGTTGTTGAGCTTCAGTATTTACCTACAACAGAAATGATAGCGGATGTTTTTACAAAACCTGTACCTAAACCGAAGCATATTTTTTGTTGTAATAATATTGGCATTTTATTTAACTGTTAAATTTATAATGTTGAGGAGGCATGTTGAGAATACTTTATATTGAACTACTTTGTTACAACATAATTAATTTGAACATGTCACCTTTGGAATATTTGTTTATGAGAGAAAATTATTTTTCAAATTTATGTTACTTCGTATTTTCATTTCAATAAAGCAATACATATTTATTTCAATTGTGTGAATATATTCTGTCTCAATAAGAACTTAATTATATCGATTGTACTTCACATTAAATAAAAAACGTTTGAATTTCCTTAACAATAAGTGTGTTTTTTTTTTCAAAGAAATCATATCACTCTTATTGGAAAACCCTGTATATGGGAGGTACAGGTTGGCTGATGAAAACCGCTACCAAAAAAAAAATAATAACTTTTTTTCAATTTAATGAATCTGGTTCATTTTTTTACTTTGCAGATTGATTTTTAGATTTAACAAAAATGGATAACTGGGACACTGAAACAGGAATCCGTAGTTTCAGTTTAAAGAGAGTATAGGCGCACATGGCGACAATCCTCCGAGCAGATGGAGCATAAGGAGACTTGTCCCGAGTATGGGACAGTCAACAGAAGACCTTACCATCGAAACCCTTCAGTTCGAACGGAGAAAACAATCGTTGCTGTAGCTGCTGCCATACAAAACAATCCAAGAGTTTCGATAAGAAGCTTATCTGCTCAAATGGGTATAAGCAGACAATCATTGCAGTCAATTATGCAAAAAGATTTGGAGTTATTCGCATATAAAATTCAAATGGCCAACAAACTGAACGCAGCAGACATCCCGATTCGCTTAGAATGTTGCCAGAAGATGCTTCAAACGGTGGACGGATGACGGAAACATGTTAAACTGCCTTTTCATGTCTGACAAGGCCCATTTCGATTTAAACGGCAATATTAACAAACAAAATTGTAGAATATGGAGTGTTTCCAACCCATAGCTACTCCACTCCAATGGGTACAGAGGCATTTCTTAACCTAGGGACGATCTCTATTTAAAATGGCACTATAGCGACAGAGTCTCTGGACTACTACTTCATCTACTGACGATTGATAGTATGGCTAGAGGAGCTGCAACCAGAGTGACATTTAGATTAAAATGTCTATCCACATTGGTCGATCCAGAACTATGGCCAAATGATAATATACACTGTTGCGCAATATGATAACCGACCGAGTGCACTATATAGGAACGGTGTTTACCTTCAAAAGGAACTTTGCCACTAAGATACCTGCAAGAGTGGACTGGGTTGGCGGAATACGTGGAAATATAAACTACCTTCACCTCTCCACAAAGATGGTTCAAAGCTTGATGCAAAGGAAGAACTTAGTCTTGATATAGCTCACAAACTAGCAGATACTCTCAGTGTCTATCAAGCCCAAATAATGCCATTATGGGAAGTCACCAAGTGGCCAAGTCGCAAAATAGTGGCCAACACTGGCATCGTCATTTACTGCCATTCCCTCTCCTGATCTCTCAACGAGATGGCTGAGCAGTTTAACATATGTATAACTTATATGGGTATCTGGACATAGGGATATCCCGGGGAAATGCAAAGCCAAGGAATTTGTTATGAAAGGAACGGCATTACAAATTCAAGCAGTCCAATGAGGGATGGACAGAAACCGACCTCAGAAGGTCAAAATATCTGACCGGAATAGAGAGGAAAATACTGTCTACGTTAGTGTCAGTCTGGCGTGACATTGTCTGATCGGCGAAGACGCCAGGAGGTTGGGAGTTGTGTCCAATGACTTCTGCAGAAGCTGTGTAGATGAAGAGAAAGTGGAAAACATTGAGCACCTGCTTTGTTACTGTCCTGCATTGAGTAAGCGATGTCTGGATATACTGGTCGGCCTAGGAAGTTCTAGGAAGTCTGACAGAACTTGCCGGCATCGATGTTGGTAAAATTGATAAGTTTGTGTATCAAAAAGTTTGGCTCCTATGAGGGGCAACTGGGTCGTCCATGGTATCACTAGGGATCTCTTTCGGTCTATGTAAGCTGTAAACTCCGGCTGCCCCGTAACCTAAACTAAACAGAGGCAAAAAAGGAAAAGATTTTCTTTAATCTAAATTTATTTAATAATGATATCTGTTCCATGGCCACTAAAAATAATGGGACTGAAACCATTTCAGATAGCAAAACTCGGTACCAATTAATGTATTACAATAATTGGTGCAATGCACTCGTCAAAAATATGATTATAAGCTTCAACGTTATTTAAACCTGCACATTTGTTATTAATTATGGAACGCTATGTACTTAACTTGAGAGTAAATCTTCACAATTACTTTAGCCAAACAAAAAACATTTCCCGCCCCTCTCTCCCACTCTCCGCCGACAGACTAAATCTAAACCATATTTCAACTCTTGCCAACAAAGTCTATATGGGGTTTTAACAACTTTATCATTGACATCACTTTAGATATTGGCAATAATCAATCAACCGCCACACAATCATTCAATCATGCGATCATGCAGAAAAATGTAACTCACTCGGATGTGGACATGACCAACGAGAAACAAAAGCACAAAAGATAAATTAATGTGGCCGTAACATAAATCTGAAATTAAAAGGCCAATTTGGGCGGGATATGGCGACAAGAGAAAACCTTAGTCAAAGTCTATGGAAATGTACGTACACATATCCATTGTATAGATTTACATAAGTAAAGTATTTCAAAGTATCAAAAGGAAACGTAAACTAAAAACCCACATAAAGGCAATATGATACCAATGCATCACCGGATGAGTGGCGAGCGGAGGGTGGCGTGATAAGTTTAGAAACAATATACTCGTATGTGGGCAATAAAAATAGCAGAAACGACAAAAACCGGTAGGCAAGTCATCGCTTTAGACGACAGATAAGTCATCTATGTATATAGACTACAGATTTTATAGACGACTGAAAAGTCTTAACTGTCGTCTATAAACACGTTCTATATGTCGACTACAAAGACGACTTATCTGTCGTCTATAAAGATGAATTTTCAGTCGTCTATAAAGATGAATTAAAAGACGTATTTTCAGTAGTCTATAAAGACGACTTTTCAGTAGTCTATGAAGACGTCTTTCCAGTCGTCTATGAAGACGTTTTTCCAGTCCTATGTAAAGACACGTTTTCAGTCATCTATAAAGACGACTTTTCAGTCATTTATAAAGAAGACTTTTCAGTCGCCTATGGAGACGACTCTACAGTCGTCTATGGAGACGACTCTACAGTCGTCTATGGAGACGACTCAACAGTCGTCTATGGAGACTACTCTACAGTCGTCTATAGAGACGACTCTACAGTCGTCTATAGAGACGACTCTACAGTCGTCTATAGAGACGACTCTACAGTCGTCTATAGGGATGACTCTACAGTCGTCTATAGGGATGACTCTACAGTCGTCTATAGAGACGACTCTTCAGTCGTCTATAGAGACGACTCTTCAGTCGTCTATAGAGACGACTCTTCAGTCGTCTATAGAGACGATGAAGCTCACAGATACATAGTAGAAGCCAGGTAGGAGTATCGATAATGACAGGATACATACCAGCACTAGTGGATGTCATAGACTTTAAAAATATAATGGAAATGATGGAATACCGAAATATATCCGAAAGAGGATTGACCAAAGATAATTTTCAATCAATGCATACATATTGGGTTTTTCCTCAAGAAACTGAAACAAGTCTGTCCTTTAACCAGATAAGGATTTTAAGAAACTAAGACGATATACAGCGATCTCATTACGATCGTTCTTTGAATTACTTTTATTATTTCTGATGGAAAGATGACGTTGGAAAATCAACCCTGTTTGGGGACAATTTATCCCCGTAACGTGCAGGAAAAATTATCCCCAATTCGTTCATTAATTATCCCCGAAACGGTGATTATTTGATCGCCGTTGCAATGTGTACAAGGTGGCGCAAAAGTAATCCTCCTATAAGAAAATGCTATAAATTTTGCGATTGGCCCCTAATGTCAGTTCTGTTTTGACATTTGTGTAGTAAACACATGCGAAATACACGTTAATAAACAATGTTACGCTACACTGCTCCAGAACGCGGAATATTGCTGACTATTTATTTGACCAATAATCGGTTGGTGACTTTGGCACAGATTTCCTGGCCGTCCAACGCCTACTGGTGAAACACTGCGACGTTTAGCCGCTCGCCTCGAAGAGACTGGCACAACACGAGATGCTGCGAGGCGTGGCAGACCCCGGAGTAGCCGTTCTGCAGAGAATATTGCTGCTGTAGCCGAGGATGTCATGGAAGCGCCATCGACATCGACCAGACGACGTGCCACGCAAATGGGTATCAGTCGACGGTCTCTACAGCGAATTTTGGTACAAGATTTGAAGATGTTTCCGTACAAAGTCCAGACGGTGCATCAGCTGTTAGCTGCTGACCGCCAATCGCGTCTAACATAACATCGAAAGGTTACTTTTGCGCCACCTGTTATTTTCTCCGTAAGGTTGACGATTTTTTCGGCTTTTTTTTCCTATAGTCTGTTGTAGAAGAAAAAATCACGAGGTAATTTATGATTTATAAAGACGTGAAAAAATAAAATTGAACTACGAAGAAATAAAATTTAATGATCAGTTCGAAATTGTGAATGATTCTGTGGACTGTCTGGTGATTGAGAAGGATAATGTGATTGCGAAATCCGGTAACGGCTTCCGATTGCAGACATTTCTGGGAAGGAAATGGCAGATATTCTGGATTTAGGTGAGCACCGTGCTCTAACCACCTGGGTGAACAAATGCGTCGACCAATGCCTCCACTCACAATGTGCATGAGTACCAAACAATTCCGTGTTTCTGGACACTTTTGCCCTTCTTCTTTGTTAGGAGCGGAGCCCTCCAAAAACACTTTGCCATTCTATGGGTCATGGTACTGCCACAACATTGCACTCAAAAGGGTCCTCACCAATAGTCAGGCGGAACCTGCGTTCCGAAGACTTTCTTGACACCCGTGATATCAGATTAAGTGCTCTGGCCAGACTGCGTAGTGAAAGATACTACCAGTTAGACTCCAGAAAATCTAGGCCAATCTGGATCACTGTCCAAAGATCCCAGAGTAAAGTCATATACTTTTCAGTCGTCTATAAAGATAACTTTTCAGTCGTCTATAAAGACGACTTTTCGGTCGACTATAAAGACGATATTTATTCGTCTATAGAGAAAAGTCGCCTCTATCGATGACAGAAAAGTTGGATCACTTAAAATCCGCTCTGCTTTTCAACTTTTCCGAGTTTTCATATCACTCTCGTCCACAGCTAGACCCGTGCTGTCCATGCCCAATGGTGGTCACACCCGATGTTCTGTCCCCCTTGTCGATGGTATGACCCTAAACCCCGAATGGTCGTCAGACTCTTGCTGAATGACAGCATCGACATCAAGAATAGGAACAAAAAAACGCACCTTTATGCTTAGGAATGAATAAAAGTTGCCGCCCACGTGCCATAGAATATTAGCGAGGACAAAGGAATACAGACATACATACGGCTGGGATTTCACTGGGTACTATTTCACTTTTCTATGGCTCAGAATAAAGGCGGAAAAATGCTTATTAGCGAGAAACAAATAAAAAAAACTGACAAAAAACAATTGTCCCCAACATACACATTAGCAACAACAAAGAAAATTCAAATCAATGCAATGCATTTAATGCTCCGCGACAACAGCGAAATGTTTTTTATGCTCCAGCCACTGCTGGGGCGAACCATGGGGAACTGCTGCAACCACATGACCACGAAATGATCGTTAAACAAACAACAATGACACCACCCAACATCAGCGCTCAGCGTGACGCGACGGCCATAGCCATGTGACAATTGCAAATTGATGGTCATTCTTCGATTTGGTTCACTTTGGAGTCTCCATATCCGTTGTTTGTTGGCCAACATAGCTGTCGGCTCAACTCGACTGTCTGTCTGTCTATATTTTGACTGAATTTGTGATTTAAAACATTCACTGCATTGCATGGTGAATGCGGCTTGTGCCATATGTACGCTAAATGAACAGTGGGCTCCAGAAAATGTTCATTGATGAATGGCTTAAAATATACAAAATACAAACTTTAAAGTATTGTTAATCGTTATGTTACGTTTGAACGATAATGTTCTGAGCAATAAAAGATCTATAACTCAGACGCCCAACTACGCTATACAAATTTTCTATATGACCACATTTGCGCACTTGCCATTATAGAGGCTTTTTTATGATCTCCTTTCTTCGAAAGCATGCTTGCGTAGAAGTACTTTCCTCCGAAGACATACGAGTACACCCAGCGAAAAACAAATCACATATGAGCATAGTCAGATATGTGACGAATCCATGCACAGTCCACTGAATCATCCACAATTTCGAACTGGTCAATAAATTATATTTCTTTGTCGTTCATTTTTATTTTTTCAGTTCTTTATAAATCATAAATTACCTCGTGGTTGCTTATTCTACCACAGACAATAACAAATAAAAAGCCGAACAAAAAATGGTCAACCTTACGACATTCCAAAGCCGATCAAAAATCACCCCCGTTTCGGGGATAATTAATGAACGAATCGGGGACAATTTTTCATGCACGATACGGAGATAAATTGTCCCCAAACGGGGTTGTTTTTGCAACGTCTTATTTCCTACATCCCCGACTAAAAGCAATTCAAAAAACGTCGTAATGAGATCGCTGTATATCCCTTTGGCTTTATAAAATCCTGATCCGGTTAAAGGATAGGCGCTTCAATTTCTTGAGGAAAACCCCAATATGTACGCATTGATGGAAAATTATCTTTGGTCAATCCCTATTCGGACATATTTCGGTATTCCATCCATTCCACCACATTTGTAAAGTTGGGTCGTTGCAAAACAGTCGACGCTCCTTACCAACTTCTACTATGTGCCTATGAGTTTAATTGTACTATCAGCACTTAACTTTGGTGTATTTCCAGCCATTAAATTTGTTTCAATTTAATCGAATTCCGATGCCATGAGTTATACTTTCTGCTCCTCCGACATTATCCATTTACACTCTGCATCTATTAAAACCACCGTTTTCTTCCAGGTATGAACTTCAGTGAACCTTCGACACATTTCGTCTTCTGCTGAGATTCCATGCAGTATTCCTAGAAATTGGGCATCTTCAAATTTATTGTATCATTTTTGTCCAAGTTTGGTCCAGTAGCCTATAAAATATCAGCAGTATGTTTTTGCTCGTTAATAAGACTAAGGACATCAGCAGGGAAGTTAAATAAATTGTAGTCTATATTCCTAGATATTGCCTTCCAAGGCGTCAGCCAGGCCCTCTAATTTCGCGAATCCACAATGTCTCTCAGTCATTCTGTAATATTCTGCCCATGGTTATTTCTGCTTTCGCCCTCACGATCGGGCTTCGTATTTAGGTCAGTACCGATCACCGCTCCATCCGTTGCAATGACGGTACCAATTCTATTGAGGTCAGCCATTCTTAGGGTCTTCTACGGTCTCTAGTACATTTACATGATCGCAATATTCCTACCACCAAATCCTCTCATTCCCACGATTGTATCTCAAGTACATCGCCTGTCGCCTAGTACTTTCAGTCAGTTCATCCAGTAAATCCCAGAAGACCGCCAAATTGTGCCCTCAGCACAAAAGGATACTAACCCAAAATCGATTCTGTAATCATCAGTATATACGACTTAAGCTCCTCAATGAAAAGAACATTCGGACCAGCCACAGTTCACACATCAGTAAAGGATCTGCCGTTTATGACTCTCTATATCCACTTTTCTATTGAGCCGATATTATAATCTCCGGAATGAATAAAGTGGACAATACCTCGGTCAACCCTTTGGCAACACGTTTGACCACTACATTAAATAAACTACCGCAGGTCATCCACACCGTACATACTGAAAGGTCATTTATCATCATAGTGACATGACATTGTTGCTCAATGTAACTGGTCCTAGTTAAAAATTAAGAATAAACTTCACAATACCTCAAGGGTAAACAAGACATCTGAGAAGCCCCGCTTTCAAAAGTTCCGAAATGTTCTTACCGAAAACCGCTGTGTGTGATCTTATGACAGATTTCTTCTATCGAAGTGAATATTCAACTTGTCTTTCTGTTTCAAGAAACATTAAACCACCGAGTCATCTTACTGTTACAATAGTTCCCTCAACGTCGCCAGGAAAAAGCAGTTCCTCCTCACCGTTCTGTGGCATCTAAAACTGCACATACCCTCAGCTCACTCTGGTGGTACGAATCACTAAATTTCAGCTAACTTCCCATCATCAAGTATGGCTTGCAACTAAGTAACAGACACTCCTGATTGAACGGAAACCACTTCGAAAACACTTCGGTAAGCAGATAATTTCACGTTTTGGGCCGGTCGATTGGCCACCCAGATCGTGTGATATCACACCGTTATACTTTTTCCTGTGGGGATATGTAAAGTCTAAAGTTTATGCGGACAAACCCGCTTCGGTTCACGCCTTGGACTCAACGGATGGACCATCTGAGACGTAGCCGCGGCCAACATTTGATAGACATAATCTTCAAAAAATAAATGCCAAAGAATTTTTTTCTTTAAAAAAGTAGTTAACCTCGAAATAGATCACGCTATACATACCTCTTTATCTTCAACTGCCTTCTGTGCAGATATTACAATCTACACAATGCTTGAATGTCCGAATTGTCATTGAGATGACAATCCATAGTCCTTGTCGAGAAATTTCTTAAAAATAGGCACTGAATATTCCTATCGATCCGCTGGGCTACTACGATATACAGAGGTAATCACATCTGGTATTCTGAGAGCTATTCGTGGCGTATTTGAGTATTTTCTACCGCCAACTGCAATTGAGTTGCTTCCACCACTAACTGCTATAGAGATTCAACTCTCTATAACAGGGAATTTGATTTATGATTCTCGCCAAATTTTCGAAAACCTTCCACACATCCATCCCATTTACGATTTCGATTATTTTTTTGGAAGTGGAAACTTTTGACCTGGCGTGGTATATCTCTGTTGTGCATTTCCGGTCTAAATGACCTTCATTGGGGCTGGGTTCATTGAAGGCTATCTTCTTTTCTGGCAATATGTGCCACTAGCTATACGACGCTGGATTGAACCCTTCTGCTTATTCCTCTTTATCTACACTTTGCTTCTGAGCAGATATTGAAGGTCCTGAAGGTCCATCCATCTAGATTGCAATTCATCGAGCTGAGCACTTAATCGGTCACCCATCAGATTCAGCATACTTTCGAACTCTATATTCAACTGTCTCTCCTGTATAAACATAAACGACAGCAGGTCAAGCAAATCAAATCTCCAGTCGGTCACCCATCAGATTCAGGATACTTTCGAACTCTATATTCAACTGTCTCTTCTGTATAAACATAAACGACAGCAGGTCAAGCAAGCCAAATCTCCAAGCTGCCGCCTTTACCAATTTTAAAAGTACCAACTTTCATTTGGTACCACTGTGCACCACTGATTTTGGATTTAATGCATTCAGCGGATTTTTGTTTTCGGAATATCACCGGGGCGATTGTATGACTGCGCCCTTCTTTTTGACGGGATCGAATTCGAGCGTGTGTCTATATGTGGAAGTCTGTAAGTACTCGTATGTGTTTGTATGTCAACGCCCTTTATTGGGTGTAGTGTTCTGGGGGCTATGCTAGAGCACGTGTGCGTGTGTGTGTGTGTTATAGATTCAATTAAATGCCTCGATTCTTGCTGCGTTTTTTGCTCTCATTATGCGGTTGTTTCTGTTGTTGCTGCTGCCATTGCGCTGTCTCTTTGAAAGTCATTGACTTAACGGACCGAGTGAGTTGACAATTAGCGCTTTGACAACTCTTACTTATGGGAATGTCGTGGCTATTCTTAAGCATACACTGTTGCTGGTGACCGGCGCTGCTGGGATTTTCATCGGTCGGTCATGCCTTTTTTGGGGTTCTCAAATCGAAATTACAATGTTTCTGTTTGTATTTCTTCGGTTTTCGGTTTGGTCTCGGTTTCTTTTGCTGACTCTTGTGGCAATGTTTCATAATAACTCTGACCGTACCAATTGACTGTCGGAGTGAGTGACCATTATTTGTACTGTCTGTCTGTCCGTCCGTCATTTTGGTGACACACTTTTACTTCTCTTGAAGGCATTTGCATTCATTAAAGTCAGTCAATCAACTGGTCAATGGGAGAAGTGTGCCATGCGTCATTATTTAAAATAACAGTGCAAAGACAATGTCTTCCGAATTTGATGTTTTTGTGTATGAATGATTAGAGAACAATGCAGCGATTATAATTAGGTTAATTTTGGGGGGTTTGCTGATGTCATCTTAAGGGAAAAAAACTCGCTTCTGAAATGTGCTACCACAACGGAGCGAGTAATATTAGGAAGATTCAAAAACAAATTTAGAAAAATCTCCATTATTTAATGCTATGCTGGTGATGATGACACCAAGGACCAATTCAACTCTCAACTTAATGCTGCTCAGAATTCAGTACCGTCCAGTGACATCACAATTGTGCTGGTTCGTTCGTTAAGGCAAAGGTTCGTTGAAACAACCAGAACCAGAACCTGAGATCTATTATGGGCACTCATGGTCTAGGAGCCGATCGAAATTACAATGGTGAAGGACTGATCGACCTTTGCTCCCGCCACCGCCTATTTAGAGGTGGTGCTCTGCCCTCAATAATACACACAAATACCCGTGGGTCTCCACGAATGATTGGCGTCCATATAAAGGGTGGTTACATTTTAAGGGCCAATGTTGATTTTGAATAAAACACAAACTATTTAGGAAATTATTGTCATTTCTTATTATTATGATAATATTGGTATGGTTCAATTATGTATGGAACAAAATATCGGCCAAATGGCCGCCGCGACCTCGGCGGCACACCTCCATCCGATGGTCCAAATTTTCGATGACGCTGAGGCATAATTGAGGTTCTATGCCGTTAATGTGCCGAATTATCTCATCCTTTAGCTCTTGAATTGTTGCTGGCTTATCGACGTACACCTTTTCTTTAAAATAACCCCAAAGAAAGAAGTCCAACGGTGTCAAATCGCATGATCTTGGCGGCCAATTGACATCGCCAAGACGTAAGATAACACGGCCATTGAATTTGTTGCGCAAAAGGGCCATTGTTTCGTTAGCTGTGTGGCAAGTGGCACCGTCCTGTTGAAACCACATATTGTCCACATCCATATCTTCTAATTCGGGCCATCAAAAGTTCGTTATCATCTCACGATAGCGAACATCATTCACAGTAACTGCCTGACCGGCCTCATTTCGAAGAAGTATGGCCCGATGACGTCGCCAGCCCATAAGCCGCACCAAACGAACTGGTCGAGCATGCATAGGTGTTTTCACATCACCTACAGACCCGGTTTGCTGAAATTTACAATTCTCCCGATTGTGGACACATTTGGTCGATTATGCTGATCAAAAAAATATCACGAGGTGCACGAAATGCATTTTTATTTGAACGCCCATTTGCGTGAAAGGCTTAAAAAACTTTAACGCGTTGCTCGATTGTGTATCTTTCGATGGATCAAATTGAGTTTGTCTGAAATTGAGAAATGTCAAATGAAATGCAGAAAAAAACTTGACATTCAACATCGGTCCTTTATATAAGTTACCCAATGTTTCAGACATGGCCGGGTCTATCAATTCCGGCGATTTTGAATAGCTTCGATGCCATCTCTACATACTCCTCGTATGTGAAGATGGCATATAAAGCTATTGTGTTGTGTTGCTTCCGGAATCGGCAACTGCATCAAATTATCTTACGCTGGGGATGAGTAATGCCTCCAGTGTCTTTGCTACTGGCGACAACAATGAGATAGGCCTGTACGAATCACTTTTGCTCACGTCATTGCTATGCTTCAGTAGCGTGAGCACCCGGCCCATTTTCCAGGCTTCGGGAATAATGTGGGTGGCTAACGCCATGTTGAGGACTTTGGTAAGATACTCAGCTCCGGATTCATCCAACTATTCTAACATCACCATAGAGATTCCATCAGGGGCCAGTGCTTCGGCTGACATTTGCAATATCAACCATAGTAAATTCTATTATATCTTTGAGGACTTGAATCGACGCTGTGCTGTTGGCGTAGACCTTATCTTTCACGTGGCCCCAAATGAAGAAGTCGCAAGGTGTTAAATCACAAGATATCGGTGGTCAATTGTGATCACCTCTTCGAGAGATAACACGGTCCGGAAACTTTTCCCGTAACAGAGCAATGGTTTCGTTGCTTGTGTGGCACGTAGCGCCGTCGTGTTGAAAGTAAACGTTTTCCAGATCAATACCATCCAACTCCAACCATAAAAAATTATTAATCATCTCTCGATAGCGCAATCCATTCACCGTAACTGTTGATCCAACCTCATTTTCGAAAAAGTAAGGTCCAATGACCCCACCGGACCATAAACCGCACCAAACAGTCACACCAAACAGTCACACGTTGAGGATGGAGAGGATTCTCACCAATAACTCTTGGGTTTTCCGAGCCCCAGGTGCGACAATTTTGCTTGTTGACGTAGCCACCCAGGTGGAAATGGGCCTCACCAGTCAAGATGATTTTTCGATGGATTTCCGGATAATTGTCATGCATTTCAAGGACCCAATCAGCAAAGCCACGATGTTGTTGATGATCGGCCGGCTTGAGTTCTTGTGTTAACTGAACTTTATAAGCCTTAAGACCCAAGTCTTTATGCAAGATACGGTGTAATGACGTTTGTGGAATGCCCAATTCCAAAGAACGACGAGGAATGGACAAACCTGGGTTTTCTTCAACACTTTGGGCTACAGCAGCAATATTCTCAGCTGTTCTTGAGCGACGTGCACGGGTTTTATTCTTCACATCACTAACTTGTCCCAACAGCTCGAATTTTTCCACCAAATTCTGTATTGCGGTCCGACAAGTGCTTCACGACGACCCAAAAATGCTTTAGTTTTGCGAATTGTGACTGCAAGATTTTCACCATTTTTTTAGTGAATTTTAATAATTTCAATGCGTTGTTGAATCGTGTATCGTTCCATTTTGAGTAATGGCGTAGTTTCTACTTGTCAAATGTCAAAGAATAGAAGCTTCAAAAGTGACAGCTACCGAAATACCGGGTGCTTCAAAATAACAACTCTTGTTGGAAACCCCTGTATTTCAATGCTGCCACTATACATTCAATGTCTGGGTCACTGGAGTCTAGCTCAGAAGATGCATTGTGGCGTTTGCTGTAAGACAAGAAGCGCCATTCTGCTGTCGCCATCACAAGTCGTGAAGTTAATGCGAATGCGAACAGAAGAAGTACGAACCAATGATGCTGCCGACGGAAATATACATTTATTCATCTTACTCCTATGAGGAGAAGCCTTTCCATCCTCAACGTGTGACTGTTTGGTGCGGTTTATGTTCCGGCGGGGTCATTGGACCTTACTTTTTCGAAAATGAGGTTGGATCAACAGTTACGGTAAATGGATTGCGCTATCAAGAGATGATTAATTATTTTTTATGGTCGAAGTTGGATGGTGTTGATCTGGACAACGTTTACTTTCAACAAGACGGCGCTACGTGCCACACAAGCAACGAAACCTTTGCTCTGTTACGGGAAAAGTTTCCGGAGCGACTTCTTCCTTTGTGGCCACGTGAAAGATAAGGTCTACGCCAACAGCCCAGCGTCGATTCAAGACCTCAAAGATAGAATTCGTAAGGTTATCGAGGACATAGGGCATATGCGATTTGGTTATGGAAAATTTCATGAAAAGGATATGGTCATGTAAGCGTGGGCGTGGTGGCCATTTGGCTGATTTTGTTCTTTATTATTAAAGACATATCTTCCTCTTTATTATGAAATAAACATCCGATCATTCATCTCAAAAAATGGCATTTTTCTTTGAATACCAAAATAACACCTCTTGTTGAAAAACCCTTTATGTGATGAACGTTCGCGGCCAGTATCCTCGCAATATCTTTCTTAGGCAGCTGTTTACAAAGGACTGTATTGTTTGTGTGGTGTTTGGGTTGTCAAATTCCATGATGGGCATCCTTAGAGAAGAGTTGATTTAACACTGGGTTCAAGGTACCAAATGTTTGCCAATCTTTGTTAATGCGGCTACATATATATTTCTTTGATCCTCCTGATTTATCAAGTGCAAAAGGTTTCAGCGTCCCCATTAGTGTTCGCTTCGAAATGGAGCTTTTTGGCGTTTGTTAGGTTTATTCGCATAGACATCGTTTTTTAATAATTATTTTCAGACCTCCGACGGTAAACCCGAACCAAGCTGTGACTTTTTGTAGATGCATTGACAAACAGAGGAAGCTTGAGGGGGCCTTTCTTAATAACACCTGAGACCAGTCAGTCAGCGAACAGACAACGTTGTCTATGGTCATTAACTTTGAACTAGTAGGGTTGGATGGTTCTTGTACGGGAGATCTGCAAGTCCCAAAGCAAATTTAGACAAATTGGAGAGTGGGACGGTCAGTGTTTCTGTGTGCACAGTCGCCTGACTCGGGTTCTCCTGCACACCTACATGGACAGCGGCGATGTTTTCGGGGCTTCTTTGACGAACGAGTGTTGGCTGATTGTTAACCGAACCGGTATATTGGAAATTGGACATCACTTTTTGAAGAGGGGACCTTTCTTAATAACACTTGAGACCAGTCAGTTTGCGAACAAACGACGTTGTCTATGGTCACTAACTTTGAACTAGTAGGGTTGGATGGTTCTTATACGGGAGATCTGCAAGTGCCAAAGCTAAGTTAGACAAATTGAAGCGTGGGACGGTCAGTGTTTCCGTGTGCACAGTCGCCTGACTCGGGTTCTCCTGCACACTTACATGGACAGCGGCGATGTTCTCGGGGCTTCTGTGACGAACGAGTGTTGACTGATTGTTAACCGAACCGGTAGACTGGAAATTGGACATCACTTTTTGAAGACCCAAACGCGCGCAATTTTGGCGTTACCAAAAACCTATTTTTGATAATAAAGTTTTATCATTTAGAACTGCCGCTCAATCCATATTGCTATCAGTAACTGCATAACTTATACGAAATCCCTAAGCTGATTTATGCATTAAACTCCACCTTACTCTACATAGAATATCCACATCTCCAGATGGGTACCCATCCCTCATTACATTGGTTTTTCGTAATATGTATGACACGACTATTTTCTATTTTTTGTATTTCTCGGCTATAATTTTGGTTTCCAGCGAATTTACAATTGCTTATTTTTTGATCATATTTTGTTGGTGTCTTTATTTTTGCCGGCCTTGTTGGTTTGGTCACAGTACGGTATAATTTTGTTTAATTATATTTCTTGTTAGCTTTTAATTAAATTATTGAGACATTTATCGGTCACTTGTAGACGAAGAGAATTTGTCTTTTGCCCTCTCCCATTCCGGCGTCAATTCGGTCAGCATCAATCGCGTGGCACCTTCTATTGGGAGGGGACATTGAACTACTTGGATGGCATGGGGCACATAAATGGACAGAACACCGTCATATCATATCGGGTCCGTATGTGTTTTGTTTTTATGTAGCGAGTCATAGAAGAAATAGTTGTTCGGTTGTTACACATTGACTGCTTAATTTAAACATATTAACTTTTAGTTGCTCCGCTTTTTTCTAAGTTTTTTTTCTTAGTTTTTCCTTTTCTTTTGCATAACACAAGTAGGTATGTCGGAATATTTCTTTGCTTTTTTTGCGACGGCTTCTGATGGCTAATATTTTATCGGACGAGGGCCGTATGATCAATGAGGGTCCGAGCAAACTACATGTTACCCCACACCACAGCGTTAGTGGAGCATAAGCAAACACATAATGTTGTTTAAAGTGCGTAACGAATTTCAAATTGTCCAGTGAATCATTACGGCAATCTACTCCTTAGTAGACGCACAGCTGAAATATCTACTCTGCAACAAATTGGGTATTCTGCTCCATAGTGGAGCATTCCAGTTGCATTATCCACTAATTAGTTGGGGGCAAATTGGTTTATCCACTACTTAGTAAAATGATATTTAGATATTTTCATTTCTTTTAAGACATTCAATTGAGTTATCTACCCCATAGTAGGCGGCCAGTTAGGTTATCTAATCCCTATAAGAGGATCAAGTGGGTTATCTACTGCTTAGTTGACGACCTGTTGAGTTACTGAGTTACAACTGTTCGTACGGCCCCGTTGCGGCACCAAATATTTTATAGTTGTAGAGTCAGCCAAAGTAGAAACTAAATCGGTTTTAATAGTGGTTGGACTGAGACATTTCACATGAAAAATCGGTGACCAATTTTACAAATTCACTGAGATCGTTTACTTTTGAGTACTCAAAAAAAACTAAACAACGTGGCGCCCTGAAATTTACAACATATGTTTTAGAAGGTTGGCACTTTTCACGAAACTGACTTTTGCAAAATACTACCGTCATCCATATGTCAGGTCGGCTAATATAGAGACCGCCATCGTATAGTTGAGTCGAGTTTGCTCCTTAGTAGAGATTCAGTTGGGTTATCAACTCCTTATCAGGCGGTGAGTTGGATTATCTACTCCTTAGTAGACGGCCACTTCGGTTATCAACTCCTTAGTAGACGACCAGTTGGGTTATCCACTCATTAGTAGGCAGTCAGTTGTGTTATCTAATTCCTAGTAGGGGACCAGTTCGGTTATCTACTCCTTAGTAGAGGAGCAATTGAGTTATCTACTACCTGGTAAAACACCCAACTGGTATCTACTGCTTAGTCGAGGTCCAGTTGAGTTATCTCTTCTATTAGGCGGTCAGTTGAGTATATCTAATCGCTAGTAGATTACCAGTTGTTTTAACTACTTCTTACCATACGTTCAATTGGGTTATCTACTCATTAGTTGACGACCAACTGAGTTAACTATTCCTAAGTAGAGATACAGTTGGGTTATTTACACCTTAGTAGATATTCATTTGGGTTAACTACTCCTTAGTAGACGACCAGTTGGGTTATCTACTACTTAGTAAACTACCAGTTGGGTTATCTACTGTTTAGTAGACCTCAATTTTAGTTATCTACATATTGGCAAGGGGTTCTTTGGTTTATCTACTCCTTAGTAGTCGACAAGTAGGGTTATCTACCTAATAGCAGAGAAGCAATTTAGTTAAGTATTCCCTAGTTGACAACCAGTTATGATATCTACTCTTTAGTAGATGCAAAGTTGAGTTATATGCACCTTAGTTGGCAACCAATTGGGTTATCTACTCTTTAGTATACGATAAGTTAAGTTATCTACTCTTCAGTAGAAGATCAGTTGGTTATAGATAAATATAACATAGTAGAGGACCAGTAAGGTTATATACGAGTATTACGTCCAGTTGGGTTTACTACTCATTTGTAGAAGACCAGTTGTGTTATCTACCCATTAGTGGAGGGCCAGCTGGGTGCCACTTTCGAAGTTCTACGATTAAATAGTAAACATAAACTATGTATAGGGTGATCTAAGTAGAAATACTTTTTTCAATAGCCAGATCACGTGTGAGTCGTGTCATGCTGTCATGCTGTCATGTTATTTTTGTTAAGTATTGTTTGGCATTTCATCATGGAAAGACTTACGCCTGAACAACGTTTACAAATTATTCAGTTTTATTATCAAAATAATCGTTCGCCAATTGCGCGCTAAGTCCACTTCTTTTTTAAACCAAAAAACACTTTCCAGTCGACCCACGACCTTGACACCCATGAGCAATATGTATTTTAGGTCTCGTTAATAGCTATCTTTTTGCCATTGACCGATTCCCGATCCGACGTACCGGAATCATCGGTCCATATTTTTTCAAAAATGATACCGATGAGAACGTAACCGTCAATGGCGACCGTTATCGTGCCATGATAACCGAATATTTGAGGCCTGAAATTGAAGCTCGTGATCTCGGCGACATTTGGTTTCAACAAGTCGGCGCGGCGCCACTTCCGACACATAGCATCAATCAATGGATTTATTGAGAGAACACTTTGGTGAGCAGATAATTTCACGTTTTGGGCCGGTCGATTGGCCACCAAGATCGTGTGACATCACACCGTTAGACTTTTTCCTGTGGGTATATGTAAAGTCTAAAGTTTATGCGGACAAACCCGCTTCGAATCAGGCCTTGGAGTAAAACATCACGCGTGTCATTCGCCCGTTACCAGTCGAAATGCTCCAACGAGTCATCGAAAATTGGACTCAACGGATGGACCATCTGAGACGTAGCCGCGGCCAACATTTGATAGACATAATCTTCAAAAAACAAATGCCAAAGAATGTTCTTTCGAATGATAATAAACATTCCCCATTCAATTTGAATTTTCTGTGTTTTTTTCTTTAAAAAAGTAGGGAACCTCGAAATGGATCACGCTATATAATTGGTTTCAAATGTGACTGGCAAAAAGTTGGCAATTATACCACCTTCACTGGTAAATACAGGTTAGAGTTGCGGTTTGTTTTCATATAAAGGGACAATTTGCGGACCGTTCCCTGTACTTAATGGACCGGTTAAGCGTTCGATATTGTACCGGTCTAACACGTATAAAAAATATTTCGGCCGAAATACGGATTTCGCCTATGGGCAGGTCCAAAATCGGCTGTGCTCAAAAACTTGATACAGTTTTGCCGATCCTATCTTAAAAATCTGCTGTCCCAATAAAATTTGTTACTGTACTGACGGACTTCGGCCGGGCCGAAAAATCATATCCTACGGACAGGGCCTAAAATCGGGAACACAAAAGCCATTTTCTCTACCTTAATTATTTCCTGGGAAACACAGCTGGCCAAGGAAAATATTTTCTTGCATAGCTGGTTTTCGTCCGGCCGAAAACCCGCCTGTCTCCTATGGACCGGCTCAAAATTATAAATATCCCGGACCTATCATACCATCCTCTCTTCGCTGATGTGGCTGTTGCCGATGTTGTTGTATGTGGCGTTTAGTTTGTTCGCTGTTTGTCGCCTTTATGTCGCCCAATTGAGTTGTGATTGTCTCATTCGATGCCATACGTTTTTTTCTGCCCGTCAGTCGGTCGGACGGCTGGTGGCCGGTGCATGTTTGTTGCTCTTCCATTGGACATTTGGCTATGCATACGAGAGCGGTTGACAATTAAGTTCAAACACCTGCAATGCACTTGCGCGCCGAGGAGCTGCCTACTTGCTGCCTTAAGTTACTCGGCTCGGACGGACTTATCAACGACCAAAACTTAATTCATATTTTTGTGTTGAAAATGTTATTGTTTTTTTAATTTAGTTTTTTTTCCTTTTCTTCTTATTTTTTTCATGCTACTGCCATTTCGATCTGTCTAAATGTGTGGACAAAATTGTCTTAAAGAGATTGTTTGCTGAGGTCTGGGATACATATGCTAGCCAAGGCAGTCAGTCGGTCGGAGGGAGAGGAGGAGGTGTACAGATACCTATGCCGATTCAGATGCAGATTGCGTGATTACTTACATAGATCAGGGGTAGGAGTACTGCGTGACGTATGAGTGATTGTGAATCAGATCAGACCCAAAATGGATGGATGCACGTCAGATGTTGGGCTGACTGACTGAGCAGCCAGGCGGCAGCAGACAGCTATTAACACAGTTTGATGAAAACGTATTTATTACCAGATGGATGCTTGACATATGTATATGCAAATTATAATAGTTTTGTTCTGCTTTCTGTTCTATTCAAAAAGGAACTATGACTAATGGAAAAAATATTCGTTGTTGTATAATTAATGACAATTTCTGAATATTTTGGCAGACTGTTGGCGGAAGACTTTGAAGTTCTGTCTGCAGACATCAGGCACAGAACATAAATGTAAGACTCAATTAGAAATATTTTGTCTTCAACTCAGTTGAGAAGAGAACAAAATGAAAAATTTCAATTAAAACTGTTTTATTTTGTCCAAGCTTAAGAATTTTTCGCCCTTAGAAGTTTATAAATGATTTCTGTATGAAACCACGAACATATAATTTCAAATCTATACATAAATAGGAAAAAAACCAACTTCGCTATTTCGTAAACGCTATGAAAATTAATTTGTGAAACATAGTTCAAATGATATAAAAAATGGGAGGGCCCTATAACCACCAAAAACGGTATATTACGACTACTTACGCATTAAAGAAAATTCCTCAGAGGAAGTTAGGTTATGTTGGGGTGGTACATGCTGAAATTGACCAATGAAAGTCCCTAGTTCTACCATGGGCCCAGTTGCTCCTCATCGGAACCAATCTGTTTGAGATACAAAGTTATCAATTATACGAACATCGATGCCGGTAAGATCTGTCAGACTTCCTAGAAAGTATATCCAGACGTCGTCTACTCAGTGCGGAACCACCACATCTTTTGCAGAAGTCATTGGACTCTATTCCCAACCACCCAACCTCTCTTACGACTACATATTCATAAGATTGGTTAGGTTGGGGTGGCAGCCTTTGTTTACATGCTAATATTGACCAATGAAAGTCCCTAGTTCTATCATGGGCCCAGTTACCCCTCATCAGAAAGAACCAATCTGTTTGAGATACCAAGATAACAATTATGCGAACATCGGTACCGGCAAGATCTGCCAGACTTCCTGGAAAGTCCTGTCCCAGTATATCCAGACGTTGTTTACTCAGTACAGAACATTTACAAAGCAGGTGCTCTCAAAGCTCTTCACTTCTTCCTCACCGCCAGAGGTTCTGCAGAAGTCATTGGACTCTATTCCCAACCTTCAAAAGTGTTCGCCCATCACAACTGTCACTAACGCAGAAATTTTTTTTTTCTTTATAGTGCGAGGAGATATTTCTTCTCAGGCCAAATCGTGGTCGGATTTGTCTAGCTACCCTAACTGCCCTTTTGCCTAAGCCAAAGACTTTCCCTTGGCAGGTCACCGGGACCTGCAAAATACCAATTCTAGACATACTCGTTTGGGTGATCCATCAAAAAAAGGATCCGAAACATATTATATGATCAGCCATGACATAGTTGACAAAGGGATAGTTGGACATAGTTGGTTTCTTACTATTAATGACTTTGCGTTGCGTTCAAAATGGAGGAGGCTAATGGATGTGGTATTTTCTGTCGTGAACTTGATTTGGAGATCTCTCTTCGCTTGCGTAAAGAATGCAACGTCTTCCAAGCAGAAATATCATATGCGATTGCCAAAGCGGCTGAACTTATCTCGTTGATGCAAATATATAGAAGTAATATTTTTTTCATCGATAATGTACGAATATACGGTCTAAAGGGGTCAGGCGCTGTCGAGAGAACTAAAGGTTCTCAAAGAACAACATAATACAAATCTGTGCTGGGTACCTGATCACAATGATATATTCGGTAATGAAGCTGCGGATAAACATGCCAAAACTGGAGCCAATTCCGCGAGCAACATTGAGAGTGACGAATATCCACCACTGCCTTTAACCTTTTTTAGTATTAAATTGGTATATTTAAAAAAATGGTATTCAGTAGATGGATGTGAACAAACTAAAGCTCTTTGGCAAGAGATGTCTTCAAAGAATACGGAGAGACTGCTAAGTATAGATAAAGCGCATCTATGATTGATTGTGGCAATTACTGAACATATCAGCCTTGGTAAGCACATACCTAGAATTGACCTAAGAAGTGACGACTTTTGTCGGCGGTGTCACGACCCGGATGTGGTGGAAGATACCTTGAATTTCCTTTGCCCATGTGCTACTATATAGTAATCGCAAATACAAAAAAACGTTTGGAGGTCGTTTATCGCAAACATTTCTAGCGAATGAAAACTTTTATCGTAATCGTAGTTTTTTCCATTCGTTTATGGTAAACGAAAAACGTTTACGGAAACCTATTGCCTTTAAACATGATTGAATATTTTAAAGAGAGTTATGAGAACAAAGCAATTTTAATTTTATGAGTTTGAATTTTTATAAATTTGTTATTTTTGATATGTTGGAATAATATGTGCAAATGTATGTGTACGCAACACAAAAGATGCAGATGTGTGAAAAAAGAAACGTTTGTCCGCGTTGTTTAATTAACAGTTCTGCAAACGGTTATGAAGATTGTTCTTTGCATCCCTTCCTCAGAACTGATGCACCATTTCACAACAATTGCTATCGTACTCAGCATACGTACCCTGCAAAACATTTTTGTGATTTTTAGGCGATAAACTGTTTGGCGATGATTACGCGAAATTTCCCAGCGAATAAGAATCGCCAAACATCGCCTAGGCCTTACACATAAGCGATGAATACGCGATCGTGCACAATATACTCGACATTTTTGTGAAAATAATTCAGTTTTGACAAAATTTGATGACATGAATCGCGTACCATCGCCTACGCTTTACACATAAGCGATGACTAGGCGATCGAACACAAGTAACGGGATATTTTAAAGGAATCAAACCAGTTCTGACAATATTTGATGGCAAAAATCGCGTACCATCGCCTAGGCTTTAGACTAAAATGTCTCGCACACAAGTAACGAGACATTTTTCGGTACACTGGCGAACGTTTTGGAGAATCGCTTGAGAGCTCGCGAGGATGCTATCGCCGGCGATTCGCTGTTTGCAGGGTACAGTCGTATGCTGTTGGGCCTTTAGGAAAGCCGGAATACCAAAAACAATAGATGTTAATACAAACCATCTATAGTTTTTTTTAATTACTACCTGGTTATTTTTCCACACGTCTTAAATTGTGAAAAGAGAAATTAAACCCATTAACTGTCAATCATCACACGTTTAGGTAATGGTAATTGTGAAATAAATTTATTGTCAAACCCATCTCCATAAGGCACAATACAACTGGATACTTCTGCGAACTGCAGAAATTTTCAACACTTAAGATTTAAACTTTGTTTTTTAATGACCATATGCAACACGATGTTTCACCCGAAGTTGTTCATGTTATTTTCTGATGTAGTTTGGAATTCGGACGTGGAAACTTTGGATTGTCAGCATTTGGTCAGAATATTTAATATTGGCTATGAAGTTCACTTTTGACTAAAAAGTTTGATACAATGGCCTCCCCTACATTTGTAATATGTTCTAAGATACGTGCTTTATTATTTACAGTTTGTCTACAACTCAATTCGAAAATGTCAGCCAATTAATGGCAGAGGTGTTTGTCGGTGAGCTCCCGGGTACATTTTACTAAAAATTTTGACATTTTTGATTACACTATGCAACAAAAAAAATTTTTTTGTGTCCTAGACCTGAAAATTATTTTTTGTATCGATTGTGGCATATGGATACATTTTTTTTAAAATTTTTTTTTTATTAAGAATACTATTATCGTCAAAGGTACCCTTAGTATTTGCACTATAATTTTTGGAGTATATGCCCGATCTGGTCGACTTATACGTTAAATTGAAGCTATTAATGTGGAAATATCTCTTTCACTTAGAAACAGAGGTTTAGTAACAGTCAATAAACAAATTGGAAAAAGTAGATTTCTTTCAAAAAAAATAATCCTGGGACAAAAAAACATAAAAAATAGAAAAAAAATATTTTATTTTATGTTTGTATGCATCCTAGCGAAGAAAATAATGCCTATTTGAAATAAAATAAAAATAAAAAAATCTATGGATAAATGCAGAAATTATAGCCCTTTTGGTAGAGGTAAGAGAATTTCAAAAAAACTTTTTTTTTTTAATTTCTGTTTAAATAGCGATTTAATTTATTACTTTTATTTATTTACATGTACAAGTTTCATTAGACGTAACTGTGAGTTCTTTGTTGACGTTTTTAGATTTCGGAATCGGTTTCTGTAATGAGGAACCAAATATAATCTCCCATCATTCTTTCATCCCAGTGCCCTTGGTAACGCCACTCGATGGACTTCAATTCTTGGTGAAGCCTTTCGCCATGTTCGTCACTTACGTCGCCAAGATTCTCGAGGAAAAAGTTTAAATGAGAATGAAAGAAATTAATTTTGAGGGACATATTTACACCTGTTGGAATACATACAGCGAAAAATAAGTTGGAAGAATACATGTACATATGTGTTATATACGAGTACATAAATATAAAAAAAATATATTTCTAACCAAGTTTTTCATAGTTTTTTAACAAATCATTAATCATTGTTTCATATTGCGGGCTTTTATTGGATCCAAGGAAATTTGAAACTACAAGCTTAAACGACCTCCATGCTGCAATTTCATCCGACGTCAAATATGATTCGAAATTCACATCTTTCATCAGTTTCCTTATTTTAGGCCCATCAAAAACTCCTCCGTCGATTTTTTGAAAAGAAAGACTTTTAAATAAACTTTTTAAATATGAGAGTGAATTGCATCTTTCCTTAAGGCTTTTACAAAATTGTTAAAGAGCCCCAGCTTAATATGCAGGGGTGCCAAAATATCGGCTATCCCAGAGGCATAACATACCAACTACTTTTAAATCGCAACAAATTTTTCAGTCATGTTCATATTTTATGTATTTTATCAATTTAGCCATTGTTTCGTATGATTCCTTAGTGTTACCAGCATGAGCATTGGGAATCGACGGTTCCTGGATTCCGTTGTGTAAAAGTACTGCTTTCTTTACTGCTGTCAACAAGTAGCCGCCATTCTTTTGAATTGTATGTTTGATCAAGTTCCTCGAACAATCCGGGAATGTCCTTGCAAAAGCATATGTTATCCACAGTTGTATAAAATTGTTTGTAAGGTATATCACGAACTCTATAATATAATATATTAACATCTAGGGCCAAAATATTGTACTGTTTCATCCCAGATGCAAATAGTTCTGCCTTATCTTTTGTCAGTTCGAAATCTCTCATATTGGCGACGTAAGTGACGAACATGGCGAAAGGTTTCAACAAGAATTGAAGCCCATCGAGCGGCGTTACCAAGGGCACTGGGATGAAAGAATGATGGGAGATTATATTTGGTTCCTCATTAGAGAAACCGATTCCGAAATCTACAAACGTCAACAAAGAACTCACAGTTACGTCTAATGAAACTTGTACATGTAAATAAACTCAAAAGTACATAATATAAATAAAAGTAATAAATAAAATCGCTATTTAAACAGAAATTAAAAAAATAAGATTTTTTGAAATTCTCTTACCTCTACCAAACGGGTTATAACTTCTACATAGTTTTTTTTCAAATAGGCATTATTTTCTTCGCAAACTTTTAAAAAATTAAATAATTTTTTCGATTTATTGTTTTTGTGTTTTATGTTTTTTTTGTCCCCGGATTTTTTTTTAAATAAATCTACTTTTTCCAATTTGTTTAATGACTGTTACTAAACCACTGTTTCTAAGTGAAAGAGATATTCCCAACAATCATAGCCCACATTAATAGCTTAAATTTAACGTATAAGTCGACCTGATCGGGCATATACTCCAATTATAGGGCAAATACTAAGGGTACCTTCGACAATAATTGCATTTTTAATAAAATATTTTTTAAAAAAAAATTATTCATAAAAAATTTTTGGTTTTGATTTTATATAACAGTATGCCACAATCTATGCAAAAAAATAATTTTTAGGTCTAGGACACAAAAAAAAAATAGTTTGTTGCATAGTGTTATAAGTTTTGCCACATAAGTTCATAATGTTAACCTAAAATAAGTGCTCAGACGTCAATTTAATATTTACCATCAAAATTTCAACATTTTGATCAAAGTTTTGCAAGAGAAACTAAAAAATTGAACCTGACGCTTATCTAACGAAACATGGCCATTTAAAGTTTTGTTTAAAAAATTCAAAATGTTGAGCACCGATAAGTTGTTACAAAATTTCGTTATTTTCGCTTCAGGACGCTTATATCTGTGGTTTTCTTGAATAACGTTCTATGTCTGAAATATTCGTTTTCGAGATTCTGACGTTATTGTATTCAGCTAGGTTTGTCCAATTTTTGGTGACTCTACCGAACACAGGTTTCTCCAATTTTTGGTGACTCTACCCAACACTCAAATATCCACATTAAGTATCAAATGTACTGTGATAGAAAAAGTATTTTGGTAATCCTGAACATTTTGATTTTTTGAGATGTATTGTTATTCCAGAAAATCACAGATGTACGGAGATGCGTAACAATTTTAATTACGTAGTTTTATTTAAGGGGATATAAACATTTTAAGTTTTGTTAAAGAAATTCAAAATATTCCTTACCAACGATAAGTTGTCCACAAATTTCATTATTTTCGCTTCCTGGACGCTTAATTATGGATATAAAGAAAAAAATTTTAAATCATATGCCTAAAAAAGCTGCAAACAAATAATATACGCCTCACATGAAATCAATAATTTGTTTGTCTTTTTTAAATAATTTTCTTATCAAATTCTAAGAATCGGTTATGGAATTGATTGAAACTGCATGTCTGTTAACGCCTATTGGACTTTGGTGATTGTCTAAATGTTTAGCACTGCAATTTGCAGGCGGACAGACCGACGGACGGACAGACAAATAGACAAGAATCAAAATAATATTTAAAAAACAACACCCCCGAGGCTTTGTTGGCCATTGGAATAGATTTAGCGCCACCTCTTTTTTGCGGCGGCTACTAGCGAATTTTGCCTGGCTGCTTATAGCAAATCTTGCGTTAAAAGACATACCAAAAATATTATGTTTTAGGAAAGCGAATATGGGGGATAACAAAATAAAAATCTTTATTTGCAAAAACTAATAAAATTCTAACGAAATTCAAAAATAAACAAACCAAACAAATGTGAAAAGACAAACGAGAAAAAAAAACAACCATGCAAACAAAGATATTCTACAAATAAAATATTTATTACACAGCACGAGTCAAATTTTGTGCAGCAGCAAATAATGCACGGGCGCTGCAATTGATGCAGCGTCTGGCGGCCAACAAAGCAACCAATGGCAAAACATCGACCACATGCCTTCACATCGGTGGAAAGGAATGGCTGGACGAACGGACCGAGACGGTACGGCACGGTTCGCTTCTCAACTCAGCCTGAACACAGCCCAGAGACAGAGAACAACTGTGTGTTTTTGGCTGCTGCACCGGCTGTTACCGGCTACTACTTGGGCATGGACTACTGCAGCAGTCAGCCAACCAACCAACCAACCGGCCAAGTTTGTCTGGCAATAAATTCCAAATTATCCACAGCCAAAAAAAAACCATTCAGCTAAACACTCACTCACACCGGGGCAAGAGGAGAAAATATAAATAAAATACTAAAGATCGTTGCAACTATTAAAATCGTAATATTTAAATATTTATTGCAAACAAATTTACATATTAAACCCACGTCTCCCTCCCTACAAAAACCCCTTCGTTTAAGGCAGCAAGCGGTTGAATGGACAGCGGCGATCTGCAGTCCATGTTCACACTGCATCGAATGCTTCTAGTGGTCCAAGCGAACGGAACGTGTTCTCGAGCATCCCCTACCTAAGTCTGTCCATCCACCGCCACACAGTGGAAGAATGGCGGAAATTTTGGGAGCTGATTTTGCAGGTTCTTAGCCGCTCAACTGATTAGTAAACCTGGGAACCTCCTTTATTCTTCATAGTATCTTCTTTATAACGGATTTTCCAATAGGGTTGATATGATTTTGAAGTGACGTTTCGGCCATTTGTCATGATCTGACATTTGTTTTTCATTGTATTCGGTAGTGTTTACAACTTTATCATGGAGAGATATTATCAAATAATCGTTCTCCAATTGAAACTTTTCGTGCGCTAAGTCATTTTTTTTTTAAATCCAGAACAAAATACTTTCCAGTCGACCTACGACCTTGTTACACTTTAGCTCTCGTTAAGAGCTATTTTTTTGCATTGACCGATTCCCGATCCGACGTACCGTTAAGGAGCTATAGCAAAATAAACATTCCGTTCACATTTGAAAATTATGCTACGTCCGTTTTTTTTTTAATCCAAAAAGAACACTTTCCAGTCGACCTACGTCCTTGACATCCATGAGCAATATGTTAGCTCTCGTTAAGAGATATATTTTTGCCATTGACCGATTCCCGATCCGACGTACCGTTAAGGAGTTAGAGAAAAATAAACTTTCCGTTCACATTTGAAAATGATGCTAAGTCCATTTTTTTAAATCCTAACAAAACACTTCCGGTCGACCTACGACCTTGACACCCATGAGCAATATTCTAGCTCTCGTTAAGAGCTATCTTTTTGCCATTGACGGATTCCCGATCCGACCGTTAAGGAGCTAGAGCAAAATAAACATTCCTTTCACATTTGAAAATAATGCTAAGTCCATTTTTTTAATCCAAAAAAAGAACACTTTCCGGTCGACCTACGACCTTGACTCCCAAAAAGAACACTTTCCAGTCTAAAATATTTTAGCTCTCGTTAAGAGCTATCTTTTTGCCATTGACCGATTGTGGCTATGTGCCACACAGCAAATGAAACTATTGAATTGTTGCAAGAAAAGTTTAGAGATTCGATTATTTAAAAAAATTGTGATATTGAATGGCCTCCAAGAAGTTGTGATTTAACACCATTCGACTGTTTCTTGTCGGGTTATTGGAAGTCATTGGTCTTGCGAAATAAACCAGACTCTCTTCAAGCTTTACAAGTCAATATTGAACGTGCCATTCATGACATACGACTTGATTTAGTGGAAAAAGTGCTCGAAAATTGGGTTAATCGAATTCGTTCCTGCAGACGAAGTCGTGGAGGCCATTTGAATGACGTTTTATTTAGAACTTAATTGTATCGATAGTACTTCATATTAAATAAAAAACTTTTGAATTTCCTTAACAATAAGTGTGTTTTTTTCACAGAAATCATATCACTCTTATTGGAAAACCCTGTACATATAATCAAAATAAAAAAAAACATAAATTTTAACGAACGATTTTGCTAAGAGTGTAATCCTTACATGAACAAATGAATACATGGGTTTAGATGCAGATATATATAGCAGTATGACTGCTTAAGAAACATCAGATTTATTCCCAGTTTCTTTTCGAATTCCCCCCTACTGTGCTACATTGGTTTTCATTCCATGTTCAGCATCCATGGACGGATGGATGGGTGATGCCCAGCAAGCAAGTCTCCTAATAATATCCAATATTGCAACGGCAGAATGTGCATTTAATAAACAAACACAAAAATTATAAACTTTCAACACTTGTATGAATGGTCGATGGGACGGACGACCGGTCGTTTGGTCGGTCGGCCGTTAATATTTGTTAGAATAGGCGTCACTCATTGGCACTCTGCGTTTGTTTCTATGCCGTCGTTGTCGTTGTCTTCGTCGGCTTTTGTCCATTATTCAATAGCTTTGGGTGTCACTAAAAGGTGGAGGTGATGATCATTAAATTTTCATAAAAAAAAAATTTTGCTATGATCTTGTCATTTTGTTTTGGCATTTCCGATGACGACGATGATGCTATGGTGATCATAACAATTAATGAATTATTGCACGTGTTTATGTTTATTAGGGTGGATATCAAACGCGGGGAATTATTGGTATGAAATATATATTTTTAACATCAAAAGTGCTTTTATCCACGAATTCTAAGACTTTGGTTATAACAATTGCTTTTGATTTGGGGAAAGCTTTGGAACTCCAAGAAAAATTAATATTTATTCCTCATTTCATTTTCGAATATTGAACATACATTCCACATCCTTCTGCTTTAAAGTCTGGACCGAAAAGAGACTGCTCTCATTAAAAATTCTGCACCGAATTTACTTCGCCCTTGTCTTGCCTTATTGCAGCTTTTTACGATAAAAAGACAATTTTGGCCCTTTTGTAGCCCATTTTAATCAAAAAAGTATTCAGTTATTATTTCATTTCTATAAAGATTATACAAATGCTTTAGTAGGTAAAACGATTGTCCTCTTTTACAAGGTTTTCCAATAAGAGTGATATGATTTCTTTGAAAAAACACAGTTATTGTTAAGGAAATTCAAAAGTTTTTTATTTAATGTGAAGTACAATCGATACAATTAAGTTCTAAATAAAACGTCAATCAAATGCACGTCATTCCAATTTTCGAGCAGTTTTTCCACAAAATCAAGTCGTATGTCATGAATGGCACGTTCAAGAAGCTTGAAGAGAGTCTGATTTATTTCGAAAGACCAATGACTTCAAATAACTCCTCAAGAAATAGTCTAATGGTGTTAGATCACAACTTCTTGGAGGTCATTCAATATCACAATTTCTTGAAATAATCGAATCTCCAAACTTTTCTCGCAACAATTCAATTGATCCGTTTGCTGTGTGGCACGTAGCCACAATCGATCAATGGCAAAAATATAGCTCTTAACGAGAGCTAAAATATTGCTCATGGGTGGCAAGGTCGTAGGTGGACTGGAAAGTGTTTTTTTGGATTTTTAAAAAAATGGACTTAGCATCATTTTCAAATGTGAACGCAAAGTTTATTTTTGCTCTAGCTTCTTAATGGTACGTCAGATCGGGAATCGGTCAATGGCAAAAAGATAGCTCCTAAGGAATTGCTCATGGGTGTCAAGGTCGTAGGTTGACTTTTAAGCCAAAGGTACAATATTTGGGCCCTTTTTATCTTTTTTTATTTCATAATTATAGGTTATTCTGTCATCTTTTTATCTTGGGAAAAAGTACCATATTTGGAGCCTTTTGTCTCTTTGTTTATCCAAATTATACGAATTTCGAAAACTTTTAATTACCTAAACTCAGGGAGAAGGTTCCAAATTTTACATTCTCTTGTCCCACAATGTACAAATTGCGAAAACACACTAATATTTCATCACACATTATTTGAGCCATTTTGTCCCGCTTTTTAATCACAAAACTATAATTGCGAAAAACCATTATTACTTCGTCTCCAATCATGTAGACCCTTTGTGCTGCGTTTTTATCAAAAAACGTACGAATTTCGAAAAATGAGCTTATGTTGATATCAGGGTGAGATGGAAATACTTTATCCAATTCTTGAGTCAAAAGTACGAATTTTGGAGAATACATTGTTCGTTGATCTCAGTGAGCATGTATCATAATTGTTATCATCTACCACTTTTTTTTATCCCCCAAGGTACATTACTTAGACCCTTTTTACTCCAAAATGTAGGTATTAAGAAAATCTATTAGTAAAGGACCACGGGAGGAAGGTACCGTATTTGGGGCCCCTTTTCTGCACCCTTTTTCCAGAATGAACTAATTACGAAATTCTTTTATTAGTTTATCTTCTGAAATAGTACCATATTTGGACTCTTTTGTACTTCTGTTTGTTCAAAATAAACTAATTTCGAAAAATTTATATTACTTTATGTTAGGGAGAGGGTACCAAATTGTGACCCGTTGTCCGTATTTGACAATTCTTTATAAGATTATCTTTGGGAATATTTTTTCGAAAAATTATCTTATATTGATATCAGGGAGAGATGGAAATACTTTCTCCAATTCTTGAGTTAAAAGTACGAATTTTGAAGAATACATTGTTCGTTGATCTCAGTGAGCATGTATCATAATTGTTATCATTTACCACTTTTTTTATCCCCCAAGGTACATTACTTAGACCCTTTTTACCCCAAAATGTAGGGATTAAGAAAATCTATTAGTAAAAGACCACGGGAGGAAGGTACCGTATTTGGGGCTTCTTTTCTCCAACTTTTTTCTCGAAATAAACTAATTACGAAATTCTCTTATTATTTTATATTCTGAAATAGTACCATATTTGGACCCTTTTGTACCTCTATTAGTTCACAATAAACTAATTTCGAAAAATTTTTATTACCTAACCTCGTGGAGAGGGTACCAAATTAGGGCCCGATGTCCGCCTTCGACAATTCTTTATAACATTATCTTTGGGAATATATTTTGTAATTTTAACAGCAAAAGTACAAAAATATTTTCGACAATTCTAAAAGGTACGAAATTGAAAAATAGTTTATTTCAGCTAACATTTACCATATTGGTATCTTTTTCCCCAAAAAGTACATTATTTTGATCTCTTTTATCCCAAAATGTAGGATCTACGAAAATCCGTTAGTAAATCATCCTCGGGAAGAGGGTACCGTATTTGGTACCTTATCTCCCTGTATTTGTTTCATAATGTACGAATTACGAAATTCTCTTATTAGGTTATCTTAGGAAAAGTAGGTTAAGGTCGAAACATTTTAGTTACTTAATATCAGGGAGAGGCTTCCAAATTAGGGCCCGAAGTCCATTCTTTACCCCAGAATATACAAATTGCGATATCCCATTATTAATTCATCTCAGATTATTTGGGCCCATTTTATACCCCCTTTTTATGACAAATCTTATTAATTAAGAAATATTAATGGCTTGACTCTGGAGTAGATGGAAATATTTTTTCAAATTTAATCGACTAAACTATGATTTAAAAAAAACGTTGTTAGTTGATCTCTCTGGAATAAGGTACCGTATTTCGACCCTTTTATCCCAAAATTTAGGACTTACGAATATGAATTAGTAAGACAACTCGGGAAGAAGGTACCGTATTTGGGCCTTTTTTATCACCTTTTTATTTCATAATGAAAGAATTATGAAATTATCTTTTTAGTTTATCATGTGATCCATTCGTATCCTTTTTATCAAAAATATGCGAATTTCGAAAATATGGAACTACTTAATCTCAGGCAGGGTGGGGGTACAAATTGAAGCCCCGTTGTCAGTTTTTTTTACACCACATTGTATAAAATTGCGAAAACCCATTATTGCTTCATCTCAGATTATTTGCAGAACATTGTCCTCCTTTTTTAACAAAAATATTGTACGAATTTCGAAAAATAATTATAATTTAATCTCTGGGAAAGATGAAAATATTTTCTACAATTCTAACGCCTAATGCAGAAATTCGTAAAAGGAAGGTACCGTATTTGGGGCCCCTTTGCTCCACCTTTTTTCCAGAATGAACTAATTACGAAATTCTCTTATTAATTTAACTTATGAAATAGTACCATATTTGTATCCTGTTGTACATCTGTTAGTTCGAAGTAAACGAATTTCGAAAAATTGTTATTACTTAATCTCAGGGAGATGGTACCAAATTTGGGGCACGATGTCCGCATTCGACAATTCTTTATAAGATTATCATTGGGAATATTTTTTTTAATTTTAACAGTAAAAGTACGAATTGAAAAAATACATTGTTAGGGGACGTCAGTGAGCACGTAATATTTGCCCCCCTTTATCCCAAAAAGTACATTTTTTGGCCCCTTTTATCCCAAATGGTAGGAATTAGGAAGATCCGTTAGTAAAATATTGCGGAAATAAGTTACCGTATTTGGACTCTCTTCATCTCCAAATGGAAGAATTGCGAAAATCCATTAGTAAGATATTTCGGGGAAGAAGGGCACTTTTTGTTTTTCACAATGATTGAACTATAAAATTCTCTTTTTTAAGAGATTTATCCCAAATATACGAATTTCGTAAAAACTAATTACTTAATCTCAGAAAGAGTGCACCAAATTGGGGCCCGAAGTCCAATTTTTTACCCCGCAATGAACAAATTGCGAAAACCCTTTAGTACTTAATCTCAGATTTTTTGGGCCCCTTTTGTCCTCCCTTTTTATTATAAATCTTAGGAATTTAGAAAAATTATTAAAGGTTTACTACTGGAATAGATGGAAATATTTTCTCCGAAAACTTACTATTTATTCGTTACAGATTATTGGACCCCTTTCATCAACATTTCGTAAAAATTTAATTTTTCTACACAATTTTTTTTAAATTGTATTTCTATTGAAAATTTTGTCGAAACCGCTAGAGAATTTTATGGCAAGTACATTTTTCTACAATATTTCATCAAAATCAAATTTTTCAAAAAAAAATTCTTAAAAATTAAATTTTTCAGAAAATTCCTCAAAATTGATTTCTTTTGCAAAATTGCCACAAAATTTACTTTTGTTAGAAAATTCCTCCAATTTTGCATTTTTTCTAATTTGAAATTTAATTTTTCAACAAAATTTCGTTAAAATTACATTTTTTTTAGAAAATTCCTTACTTATTTTACAAATTGCCAAGATTGGTAAAAATAAATATTTCTACAATTTTTTGTTTTTAATTGTATTTTTATTGAAAATTTTGTGAAAATTGCATTTTTTGTTTTTTTTTTTTGTTGAAATTAATATTTTTTACAAAATACCGTCAAAATTGCATTTGTCAACAAAATTCCATAATAGTTATTTTTTTTTTACTACAAAATTTACTTTTTGTTTAGAGAATACCTCCAGATTTGCAACTTTTTCTAGAAAAAATTAATATTTTTTACAAAATACCGTCAAAATTGCATTTGTCAACAAAATTCCATAATAGTTATTTTTTTTTTACTACAAAATTTACTTTTTGTTTAGAGAATACCTCCAGATTTGCAACTTTTTCTAGAAAAATCGTTTAATTGCAGTTCTGAATTTTCAACCAAATTTATACTTTTTTTTACAAAATTCCTCCAAAATTTATTTTTAACGAAATTGTTTCAAAATTCACTTTTTTAGCAAATTTTATTGCAATTTAACTTTTCAATTCAATGTTGTTAAAATAGTTTTTAAAATGACTTTTTTTTTATCAAATTATTGACTTTTTTAGAAAATTTCTCCTTGTCCTTTTTATCATGTAGGAATTTCGAAAAATAATTATGATTTCATCTATACAAACTGAAATTCCAGAAATTTTGCCAATTGGTCAATTTTGTGGTTGACAATTTGTCATTTTTAAAATCTTGAAATATTTATGTACATAAATTCGTTTTTTTCTTTAAATTTTTTGCAATACAGCGAATCACTAATCTGAACAATTTGTACACTCTGACACTCTTTTACAAAATTGCACACATATTTCTTCATCATAAGAAAGCAGTATGTAATAGTTTTTCTTTCGCCATCAAATTCCGCACACTTTCAAAAAGACCCGTCGGCGACAAATGTTTGCTCATATGTAATTTGAAATCTTTTTATGTGTCATATAAACAATTAAAACTCTCACATTATGTTCATAATTAGACAGTAATAAAAATGTACAGTTCCGTTGCAGCGAAACATAAAATTGCGCATTTAATTTTTGCAGCGAAAACGTCATGACAAAGTGTCTAGTTGGAAAATGCCAGCTGAGTGGAAAATAAAAACCAAAAAAAAAAACCAAAAACCAAATAAAACTCTAAAACTGTAAACGGCAAAAAAAGCTTTTAAAAATTGTCATAAAATTTTGAGACACGTTGGGTAGGGAGTTACGAATATCTGTGGCCTAAACACAGAGCCTTAAATGAGTGACTTCTATACACACAGAATACAGTTTGGTTGCCTCAACCGAATTATTTGCTAGTTCTGTTTACTATCATGCGTAACCATCAGGCCAACCAACATTTTGGTTGTGGTATACTTCTGATTCCATGTTGACAACAATCATATTTGGTTGCGCCAACTACAAAAATGATTGCTAAAATTATCGGTTGTATGTTGCCACAACCAACTGTTTATAAAAATTGGTTGTTCTGACAATTTGTCAGTCATATACTACTACCGACAATTAATTAAAAACAGTTTTCATTAATTTTTATTTTATTTATTGAATAAAACCAAACAATTCATGACAAAATTAAAAATCGCATATTACAAATTCATCACTATTATGAGATGTGGAAATATTTGACACAAATTTTAATACACGAAAGTACAAAACTTGTATGCAAATATCGCTTAACCCTTTGACGACCACTGGGACATATATGTCCCATGCGAATTGTTTTGCAATTTTTACCATACTTATGTCTAAAATGTCCCAATTTGCTTTAAATTTTTATTTAGTCAGAGAAAAAGCCTATGTAATATTTTGATTCCACTAAAATCATTCGACAATTTTTTTTAATTTTTCTAGCAGTAACTCAAAGAAGTAAAACAAGTTGGTATTTTTTCAATCCTTATGGTCGTGCTTTCAATATCATGAGTGTTGCATTTATTTTTATACCCTACACCACACTGTGGTACAGGGTATTATAAGTTTGTTTCACGGCAGATGTTTGTAACACCTGAAAATAACACAGCTAGACCCACCTTAAAGTATACCGATCGACTCAGAATCACTAGCTGAGTCGATTTAAGCATGTCCGTCCGTCTGTCCATGTAAAGTTGTTCGTCGACTACAGGTAACAATTTCAATCCGATCGTTCTGAAATTTTGCAGTTTAGAGTATTTTGCAGCTGTTAAGATCGCTATTGAATTTGGTTGAAATCGGTTCAGATTTAGATATAGCTCCCATATATATCTTTCGTCCGATTTGGCCCTTTAGTCCTATAGAAGATGTATTATACATCCAATCGTTTTGAAATTTAGAATGGTAGAGTTTCTTGATCCATGAACCAACATTGCCGAATTTGAAGAAAATCGGTTAAGATTTAGCTATATCTCCCATATATATGTTTCGTCCGATTTGGCCCTTTAGTCATATAAAAGCTGTATTTTACATCCAATCATTTTGAAATTTAGAATGGTAGAGTTCCTTGATCCATGAACCAACACTACCGAATTTGAAGAAAATCGGTTAAGATCTAGCTATAGCTCCCATATATATGTTTCGTCCGATTTGGCCCTTTAGTCCTATAAAAGCTGTATTTTACATCCAATCGTTTTGAAATTTAGAATGCTAGAGTTTCTTGATCCATGGACCAACACTACCGAATTTGAAGAAAATTGGTTAAGATTTAGCTATAGCTCCCATATATACGTTTCGTCCGATTTTGCTCTTTAGTCCTGTAGAAGCTGTATTTTACATCCAATCATTTTGAAATTTAGAATGGTAGAGTTTATTGATCCATGAACCAACATTGCCGAATTTGAAAAAAATCGGTTAAGATTTAGCTATAGCTCCCATATATATGTTTCGTCCGATTTTGCTCTTTAGTCCTGTAGAAGCTGTATTTTACATCCAATCATTTTGAAATTTAGAATGGTAGAGTTTATTGATCCATGAACCAACATTGCCGAATTTGAAAAAAATCGGTTAAGATTTAGCTATAGCTCCCATATATATGTTTCGTCCGATTTTGCTCTTTAGTCCTGTAGAAGCTGTATTTTACATCCAATCGTTTTGAAATTTAGAATGGTAGAGTTTCTTGATCCATGAACCAACATTGCCGAATTTGAAGAAAATCGGTTAAGATTTACCTATAGCTCCCATATATATGTTTCGTCCGATTTTGCTATTTAGTCCTGTAGAAGCTGTATTTTACATCCAATCATTTTGAAATTTAGAATGGTACAGTTTCTTGATCCATGAACCAACACTACCGAATTTGAAGAAAATCGGTTAAGATTTAGCTATAGCTCCCATATATATGTTTCGTCCGATTTGGCCCTTTAGTTCTGTAAAAGCTATATTTTACATCCAATCGCTTTGAAATTTAGAATGGTAAAGTTTCTTGATCCATGAACCAACATTTCCGAATTTGAAGAAAATCGGTTAAGATTTAGCTATAGCTCCCATATATATGTTTCATCCGACTTGGCTCTTTAGATCCAATCGTTTTTATACCCTACACCATTCTGTGGTACAAGGTATTATTTAAGTATAAAATGACCCAAAAGTAAATTTATGTAAACAATTTATACATGATTTACAAAATGTATATATCAGAGTTATTCAATATTACGAGAGTGGTGTAGGGTATTATATAGTCGGCCTCGCCCGACCTTAGCCTTTCCTTACTGGTTTATTTATGTAAAACATTTTGCACAACATATTCTGCATTCCACACATTACACTGAGCAACAGTGAAAAAAATGCACGGACTGGACAGTATAGGTTCGATTCTACTATCAAAGTGTAGTAAAACCCTATACTCGGTTTGGCGAAATTGGTGACCAATTTTTTTTATGGGCCTCCAATGTTTCTGAAAATCAGTGGGCCTCTCGAAAAAAGGTGTAATCGGTTTTTGTCCAACAACTGATTCAGACTTGGTGATACCGCTTAAGTATATTTGGCAATAATGTAGCTAAGTATGTGCTGCACATTGTTTCTTAAAATATTTTGCGAAAAAAAATTTTTTTCCGGTACTTTTTTTTGAAAAAGTGAAGGAAAAAAATATTTTTAACTTTAACTTCCAGGGACTCGTAATTTTTTTATTAACAATGCCTGGCAAAATTGTAGCCCACGTAAATCTGAACAACTTTTGTGAACATATTAATACAATCTGAACTTGTCTAGGCACCCTAAATATCTCAAAAAACCACTTTGTACACCAAAAATTTTAGTATTTCACTATTATGTAACAAAAATATATTTTTTTGGTATAGGGTATGTTCAGCAACTTTATAGAAAACATTAAGGCCAATATTTTTATGGAACATTTTAACCCTCTAGCTCCCCTACATAAATGAAATTTTTGGGCCCTTTTTAACAAATCGTAAAAAACGCCCCTTAAAATGGGGAGGGCGGGGATGAAATGTTCTACAAAAATGTTCGCCATAAAATTTTACTATATGTGTCAGAAAACAACAAAGCTCAAAACTTTACACAAACACCAAAAAAGGTCAAATTCCTGTTCCTGCAGCAATGTTAGTAATACGATCTAGTGTTCGAAGCAATAACGATACCAGTAAAGAGCGTTTTTGACTGGAATTTTACGTTTTTTTTGGTGTTTGTGTTAAGTTTTGGTCTTTGGTGTGTTCTTACACATATAGTAAAATTTTAAGGGCAACATTTTTGTAGAACACTTCATCCCCGCCCTCCCCATGTTAAGGGGTGTTTTTTACGATTTGTTAAAATTTAGGGTATCTAGACACGTTCAGATTGTATTGATATGTTCACAAAAGTTGTTCAGATTTACGTTGGCTACAAATTTGCCAAGCATTGCTACTAAAAATTACGAGTCCCTGGAAGTTATGCTGAAAAAAAGTGAACAAAAATATTTTTTCCTTCAAATTTAAAAAAAAAAAAGTACCAGAAAAAAATTTTTCTCGCAAAAAATTTTCAGAAACTTTGTTCAGCATGTTCTTAGCTACATTATTGCCAAATATACTTAAGCGGTATCACCAAGTCTGAATCAGTTGTTGGACAAAAACTGATTACACCTTTATCGAGGGGCCCACTGATTTTCAGAAACTTTGGAGGCCCATAAAAAAAATTCGTCACCAATTTCGCCAAATCGAGTATAGGGTTACACTACACTTTCATAGTAGAATCGAACCTATAATAATCTTTGGTCTATTGATACAATTTCTGTTGTCAAGAATAAAACATTGGTTGTCACAACCAAAAATCGATCATATGGTACTATAACGAAAGTTTAAAAGTGGTTACCACAACTAACCGAGTGTCAATGAACTAAACTAACCTTAATTCGATTGTTATAACCATCGATTTAGTTGCAAGCATGTTTATTTGATCGCATCCATGTTATTATTGTTCTTTCAACTATTTATATATATAATTATTCGCATCATTTTAAAATTCGCTTTCGCATTCGCAAAAACCATCTTTGGATTATTCGCTTTCGCAAAAATATATTTCAGTATTCGCTTCCATTTATTAAAGTGTTAAATCTCCTTATTCCCTTCACACAATTTGAAGATATGTGTGTGCTTGTGGTAACAGGAGGTAAAACTATGGAAAACAGTCTTAATACTTGAGTATCCTGGAAAAGTATCAATTCAGTTCCTTAAATTTGTTGGTACTAAAGGCTCAAACTATTATTCGCATTCGCTTTCGCAAAAATGCATATTTCACTATTCGCATTCGCATTCGCAAGAAATATATTTCAATATTCGCTTTCGTATTCGCTTTCGCTAAAGCCACTTTCGTTACATCCCTAATAAATACAACCGGCACACGGTGTATGCAATAGAAGTTTTGTTGCTAATTCCAAGCAACTATTTTCCTGGGTGTAGGGTATCATAGGTCCATGGTGTTATAAATAGAGATTTAGGATATTAAGCAATCGGTCTTGCACTTTCTTTAGACTTTTCTTACTTATTTTACATCAGGATTTAAATTAAAGCAAAAAAGATACAACTCTTTAACACATCTGTCTTTTCTGACAAAACATATCATTGGTTTTTATTAGAGCCCTGCATCGGCACCATTTTTCAGTATTCGAAAACATTCATTGCTTTTGCGATTACTATACTTCACTCACTTTCTTTGTTTCAAACAGAGAAGTGAACTGCCGTTATTGTTTTCGAGTAGTTAGTGAAGAGAGACAAATGAGAGTGAGTAGTCTGTTCTCGTTGTGTTTGCTCAAACGGTCCATGCGAGAACCAATATGTTCGAAAAACGGTCCAAATAAAATATAAGTATTCGAAAACTTAGTGTATTTCACCGAGTATATTTCGGTATTTAGGGTATTTTTGTCTATGAGCTGGGTAAAAGAAATCAAGTCACAAATATATCAACGGAAATTTTTGCGTAAATCTAATTTCATATTTTTTAGCTAATAACCTGTTATACAAATAATAATAAAAAATTACTAATATCGGTTTACCACCAAATCCAAAAGACTAGAGTTATAATCATTTGGTAGCCCTAACATTTTAAGAAATTTAAATTTTTGGGCGCACAAAATGCCGAATGGTGGATAAATATGGTACAGTGGGGCAAAAATTGTTGAATGTGGTACAGTGGGTCAAAAAGGTGTAAAATATGGTACAGAGGGATAAAAATGGCTAAATGGTGGGGTAAAAATTGTTTTATATGGTACAGCAATAATTTGTATGTACAGTCGAGCAAAAAGGAGTTAAATAATGTACTGTGTCAGTGTGTCAAAAATGGTTATATATAATACAATGGGTAAATATTGCTATTACTTACTGTACAGGCGGGAAAAAGGATTTGGTGCAGTGAGCCAGAAATAGATAAATTTGGTACATTGGGGCAAAAATTGTTAAATATGGCACAGTGGGGAACACAAGTGTTAAATGTGGTCCCAGGGCGCGAAGAAATATCTTGCAGCATAAATTAAATATAAGATTGTTTTGTGAAATTTGAAATTTAGAGGCACAGTGGAGCAAAACGGTTTAATAACGGTGTGAGACATAAAGGGTGAAATAGGTAATCGGAATGCGAGGCCAACTATCACAACATAAGCCGGACATTCCGTGGTGCAAGAAAGTAAATAAATTAAATGGGGTATGAAAGGGGATCGAAAAGAGTTAAATATGGCATAAGCGCGCGAATGAAGCTCTTGGAATATTTTAATGAATACTTTAGTCACACAGTCCCAAGGTGCGATTGTAGTCTTACAACATAAACAAAGGATAGGTAGCAAACATGGTTTTATATTTTCCCAGAATGTGAAGGTAGCTATTGTAACAAAAATAAAACGGTTCAAAGAGCCATTATCTCCAAACTCCACTTCTGCTTGCGAGGAACATCCATATTCACCTTCCTGAATTTGTTCAAATAATAACATTAATTTTGTTTAAGAAAATTGAGAAAGATAACTTTATGTGCACAATAAAAAAAATAAACTGGAAGTTGTATAATAAATATTACGCCATGGTGAAGAAGCAACATCGTCTCAAAAACAGAAAATCTGCTCTTCTGAACAATTTTTAAAATATTAGTTCCGTCAGTTGGTCACCTAAGCGACGATATGTATCCCTTTTCCCCACTGTGAGTCTACATGTCGAAAAACAAATTTGTGGATCATATAACCCCTTTTTACCCACTGTAATATATTTAACAAATTTTTCCCCCACTCCAGCATATTTAACTCTTTTGGCCCACTGTACCACATTTAAAACTTGTTTGCCCCACTGCACCATAACTTAACCTTTTTGCGCAACAGTGCTTCTACAAGCAAAACAATAATTCAAATCTCCTCTTATCTCATATTTATGTACCACAACTACTCTCGCTACCAGGAATCATATTTTTGCCTACGGTACCATATTAATTCCTTTTTGTTCCAATGTATGATATATAACAACTCTTTGGCTCACTTTACCATTCTTAACAGTTTTTGCCCCACTGTACCATATATAACCCTTTTTGCTCCAATGTACCATAGTTAACCTTTTTTGCCCCACTGTAACATATCGCTCACTCACTTCAAGAGTGACATAACTCAAAATTTTATATTTTTGAGGTTGCCTTACAAAGATCCGCATTTTTCAAATGTCCATAAATTAATCTCAGCGAAATTTGGTCTATAAGTAAACAACCATATTTCGAATTATTCAAGCGTATTTAAACATCTTATTTCATGTTACTTATCTTTTTATATGGACTTAAAGTTACACATCTTGGCAATTTTCAATTTTGAGTTATGTCACTCTTGAAGTGAGTGAGCGATATGTATTTAACACTTTGTCGCACTGTACCATATGCAACACATTTTTACCCCCTGTATCATATTATTTATTATCTCTCTTTCTATTTCACGAGCGACCCTCGCATCATATTTAACACTAGTTGTTCCACTGTGCCCTTAAAATACCAAATTTCAATCCTAAGTACTACGGACAGCTCTCGCATTAAATGTCACGACACTAACTAGCCGTTTGAATTTTTCAAGGGCACCATTTTCAAATCTTTTCGTCACACTGTGCACCGAAAAATCGACAAATCGTTTCTGATGCGTGCCAAGGCCCCATACACCAACTTTCAAGACTCTAGCTCATGCAAATTGAATTTGGCCACGTAACCATATTTATCTATGTTCGAACTTCGAAAAATGTCTCATTCTTTCGAGTCTACGTCCGAAGAGACACCCTAACATAAAATTTCACAATTCTATTTCTTGCCGATTAGATTTATTGGTGGCACCATATTTTTCCTTTTTTGTCCCTACAAGTCAAGTACTACCATCCCACCAAATATCATGAATGTAAATACAGCCGTTTGGGCTGGGTCAATAAGTCAGCCACGCAATAATTTTATATATAAACATATATAGAAGTACTTCTAGTGAATAAGTATTTTGGCTACCCTTATTTCCCAACCATTCCTTATTATATTTCTCTAGTCGCTTTATTCGACAGATACTTCCAGTCGCTTTATTCGACAGATACTCGTATCTTATCGTTATTTAATTTTCTCAATATAAGATTTTAAAAATATATAATAATTTGTTTTACTTGCGTTTTCAGAATCCATTTTGACAAAAGTCTAATTAAAATGTTTTTTATATTAATTTGTCCGTTGTCTGAATTACACTTAAAATAGTACTGAAATAATGAGGAAACTCACATGTAGGCATATGCAAAACAGCAGAAGCAAACGAAAATTTACGGTTATTCCCATTAGTTACTATGCAATTGTTTCGAGTACATTCATCACAGTTCGAACATTTCAAATGTTCTCGAAAACTTTTCAACTACTTACTGAAATGAGTGAAGTTCAGCTCAGTATTTGTTGTAACCAAACAGTTCAGTACAGTGTAGTTGTGTGATGTCATGACACTGCAGTGATCGGACCGATAATGTTGGCTTCACTTCAGCATTCGTTTTGGTTGCGGTTCATACAGGTATGTACAGTATTCGTTTCTCATACGCTCTATGGTACGCGGTGAAACGAATATATTCATGCAGGGCTTTAGTTTTTATGTTCAGCTTAAAGTTTTGCATCATTTCTGAGGAGTCGACAAACGCAGGAACAACAAAAAAAAAAACGATTGTGCGATGCATTTGCTAAAGGTGTGAATTCCTTTGGCGAATTCCTTGAACTTAACAAACCCCGTTTATGGAATATGGTTCGAACAAAAAATGTGTGCCTTTAAGTCGCTTAAACGCACATTAAAGATTGTTTAGAAAAATATGATTTTTTTGTCGTACATAAACCTTTTGAACTTTTTTGTTTTTGCCCATGAAATGACAGTAAATATAATTGTTTTGATTGCATATCTCTTTCTTTGGATTTGTGGCCTGATAAACAGATCGAGAAATGCTTATTAAATACATTTTTGATATTGTGACAGTTAAAAGTGTTGGACTGAGTGGAAAAAGACGTGATATGCTCGGTGGCTACTTAGGTTGTGGTTTAAGTTGAAACTTCTCAAATTGACTGTTATGTTTTGCACATTGCTTTGCGAGAATGTCGGAGCAGGCTTTGAATGAAAGTGCCTGCAAAATATATAGAAATATATAGACTTTGAGCGCCTCAGTAGGTCAGTTGGTGCTCGCCTATGTGTTTGGGGGTCCTGAGTTCGATTCCCACCAGAGGCTCTGGGCTGTCGCTGCAAACTCTAGGTATTTGTAACCCGGCCTTTCCCTGGACCTTAAAATTAGAATATACATTTACTTTGTATTGTAATTCATATAAATAAATAAAATATCTAAGGAGACATGACGAAGAATAAAGAAAAATGGCACAAAATCGGGTGTATGGAACCCTGTACCCAGAAAAAAATGCCAAAAGTCCATATTGAACTTGTCACGTATATTCTCTGTATCTGAAATCCTTGGACCATCTTTGGGTATAGTAATATGAGAAGTTTTTCCGCGTTCGCACGTAATTTTTCATTTCTTTCGGTATTACATTTTTGTCGAACATTTTACTTCATATAAACCTCCTAAATTTAATATAAAGGGTGTTTTCTTATAGGTTCACAGGTAAGTTGGCAACACTGCTTGAACTTACACAAGAGCAACGCTTGCAAATTTTTTATATTTCACGAATATAGTTGACATTTTTCGAATAATTGGATTATTTTCTCTGGGGTTATCTAAAGTCATCACACAACTGCTTCGATAAACCAAAGACAATTTAGCACCTGGAAGTCGACGTTTGACGTTTGAGTTTCTGGCGAAAAAGTGCCGCAAATGATGCGATAAGACTCCTCTAGTACAGAGGAAGACCTAAGAGGTTGACTCTAGTATAGAGGAAGACCTCAGAGCTCGACTCTAGTACAGAGGAAGACCTCAAAGGTCGACTCTAGTACAGAGGAAGACCTCAGAGGTCGACTCTAGTATAAGGGAAGAACTCAGTGGTCGACTTTAGAAACATTAATGAGATAAAATTATCTATCCAATAACGCCTGTTTAGTTGTTAATAAAAATATCTGTCTTTGCTTTATTTAGCTTTTAATTAGGTTGATGGAATTTGGCAGAAATATTTCTTTAAATTGCAGGACGTTTGGAATTTTAAATGAGCCGTATCAGTTAATCTTTTGATATATGTATGCTCCCAAATACGATTGTAAAAGCCAGGCCTTTCGAAAACGGGAGCCGCGATTCCACAGAGGGCCGTAGTGTTTTTCCAGCGGAGTCTTGAGTAAATTTAATAAATATATTACTAATTTTTTTGTTTCGAAGATGTTGCTTTTTATCTTTAATAAAGGGTCCGCTATCTAACGTTTTTTTTTTCAACTAGTGCTTATTTCGTGAATGGTAACACTTAGCTCATGTCTGATTTGACAGATAATTAGTTTTATCCTTCCGCTGAACGAATATGGTTGTGTATACCAAAGACAATATAATTTAAGAAGACATTCCTTCCTGTAGCGAGTAATTGTCAGTTACGAACGAATAGGAATTTGATTCCAACGAGTGAGGTTTTTCGCGGATTTTCAGACCGTTTTTCCCGAATTTTTTGTAATTGTCACATTAAAAAAATTAATATTAATCGATAAGTGCAAAAAAGTTCAATCAATATTCGCGAAAAACTGTTTTTTCGCGTGTGACATTTCATTCCTATTCGTTCGTAACTGATAGATTTTGACGTTTCGGCCTGAAGGAATGTCTTCCTATATTCTATTTGTCTTTGGTGTATACGCTTGAACAAGTGGGCCTGCGATCGACTTGCAGAAGATGCCGATTTGCCAAAAAAAATCATCTTTTCAGATGAAGCTCATTTTGATCTTGGCGGGTATGTAAACAAGCAAAATTGTCGCATTTGGGGCACAGAAAACCCGCACGCATACATTGAAAAGCCGATACATCCAAAACTAGTCACAGAAGCATAATTGGGCCATTTTTCTTCGAAAATGAGCAAGGAGTGGCCGTTACAGTCAATGGCCATCGTTATCGGGCCATGTTGAACGAATTTTTGTTCACAAAAATTGAAGAGGAGGATATTGGCAACATTTGGTTTCAACAGGACGGCGCTACGTGCCACACAGCCGAAGCTACACTCGATGTTTTGCGCCCTGTTTTTGAAGATCGCATTATCAGCCGCAGAGCTGATGTCGTTTGGCCACCTCGGAGCTGCGATTTGACACCGTTGGACTATTATTTGTGGGGTGCCCTCAAAGATAATTGTTACGCCGACAAGCCAGAGACAATTGACGCCTTAAAGGACAATATTCGTGAAGCCATTGGTGAAATACAGCTGCACACAATCGATAATGTGCTTAAAAATTGGACCGATCGTGTAGGCTACTGCATGGCCAGCCGAGGCAGCCATTTGAATGAAATTATTTTCCATTATTAACCGGAAGGATTGTACTTTCAAATAAAAAAAGAAATTTGAGAAAATATTCAGTAGTTTTTTTTATAGCATTTTCAAAAAAAAAGTTATTTGGCGGACCCTTTATGTATATGCTTCAATATTCATGGGTAAAATCATTACAGGACATCTATAAATTATTTAGAAAGCTCAGTCGGGTAAACAGACTAATGAATCCCCTCACCTTGAGTCTCAAAAAAATATTTGTAAATTTATTTTTTTTTGTTTTATTTAAATTATTATCAATTTAAATTGCATTTAATAACTTTAAAGTATATAGTACTGGTATTAAGGTTAAAAGCTGTTAGCTTTTGGTACAAAAAGGTCCATTTGTGTGGGAGGTAACAAAAGGCGCGTCCCAGTAACGGTCACTTTTCACTGGACTCTAGATACTATAAAAGCATTACAACGTACAAAATTTCAAGTATTTATATGCACTGTTTACTTTTGGTACAAAATGGTCCATTTGTGTGGGAGGTAACAAAAGGAGCGTATTAAATCATTACACTGTACAAAATTTCAAGTCTTTGTATGCACTGGTAATAAAGTTATAAGCTATTAACTTTTGGTTCAAAATTGTCCATTTGTGTGGAAGGTACCAAAAGGGGCGTGGCAACTTCGCCCATTTTTCTCGAGGTAATAGTGACTAGTGAATAGAGGATTCAAATAAGTAGGATAGAAGTTATTAAATAATCAATATTTCACTAAATGTTAACCCTTTATGGGAGAGGTACTAGAAAGAATGGACCAATATGGCCCATCTTAGAACTTAGCCGGAGATAGAAGAAAATATTACCGCATACCAAATTTGAAGTCAATCGGTTACTCCTTTCAAGAGTTATCGTGCGCACTAGCCAGCAGACAAACAGACGGACGGACGGACTGACATTGCTCAAATGTCTAAAAATGACCCAAAACGGATTCACATAAATAAAAAATAAAAGCAACAATCATGATATGGGAGTTTTAATTTTGTTACGAATTGTTTAGTCTTTTTTTTTTTTTGATCAATAATAAAATAAAAATTAATGAAAACTCTATATATGACTGACAAAATGTCAGAACAACCAATTTTTAAAAACAGTTGGTTGTGGCAACATACAAAAGATAATTTTGGCTAACATTTCCGTAGTTGGCGCAACCAAATATGATTGTTGTCAACATGGAAGCAGAATTATACCACAACCAAAATTTTGGTTGTTCTAATGGTATCGCATGATAATAGATAGAACTACCAAAATTCGGTTGTCAAATAATTCGGTTGAGGCAACCAAACTGTTTTCTGTGTGTAGGTTAGGTTAGGTTTACGAGAGGAGACGTTTAAACGTCTCATGTCCATGGACATACACTTAAGCCAGTGGTTCGGCCTGTTGTGCGCTCCTTATTTATGATCTTTTTATACCTCACGGTACTAGACACGAATTTTCTCAGTATCTTCCAGTCATATTCTCTGAGATGAGTCAAGTCTGGTAATATGTCGGACCCGAAATGTTGGGATCTTGCATGTGTGAAAGCCGGGCAGTGACACAGAAAATGTTCCATCGTTTCGATGTTTTCCCTGCATGCCCTGCATTCGTCGTTTCCTGCTAGTCCTACGCGATGAAGATGTGCTTGTAAGCTTGAGTGTCCCGTTGGAACACTCATCATGTTACTTATATCGATCTTGTTTAGTTTCAGAAGACTTCTTGTTTTCTTTTCATTTGGGTCACCCCACACTAACTTTGCAGTTGCTCCTACTGTTGCGCTATTCCGCACAGTTTTGTGAGCCATCACTGCCCAGTGCTTCAACTCATTTTTCGTGGCTTCGAAAGGTTTCCAATTTTCCAAGTTTATTACTCGAAGTTCTCTGCCCTTTGAAGCCAAGCTGTTTGCTCGTTCATTTAATCTTCTGATGGTACGACTTGTGGTCTCGATTTAACCATTCACCCATCACTTGTAGACGTCTTGCTGTGAAGGCTGCCTAATACTTTATACGGATGTCTATTGGTTGGATGTACAGTATAGTCTCCAACGCTTTTGTTAGTGCAGTTCTAAATGCCCCGCTAATGCCTAGACAGCACATACGTTGATTTTTTTGGAAAGGTATTACGTTGAAAACATAAAACATTAGTTTTTATGGCACAAAATACAAGTCCTTGGACGAGTACCTGTGTTTGCGTAGAAAAGGTTATAAACGGTTTTTCAACAGGGACGCTACAAAAGTAGACCGACAAGGACAGCAAACGACGCCGTATTTTTTCCGCTCTTTTGACATTTCTCTTCAGTAAGGTTTGCCATTTCATGATGGAAAGATATAGAGCCAACAACGAGTCGAAATTATTAAAATTTACTACAGAAATTCGGAGTCAGTGGCCTCAACGTTAAGAGCGCGAAAAATCGAAAAATCATCTTCAGCGATGAGGCTCATTTCTGGCTGAATGGCTTCGTCAATAAACAAAATATGCGTTATTGGTCAGACAGCAATCCACACGTACTCCATGAGTCATCATTTCATCCCGAAAAAATTACGGTTTGGTGCGGTTTATGGGCCGGCGGCGTCATTGGGCTGTACTTCTTCCATGATGATCAAGACCGGCACGTTACTGTGAATGGGAATCGCTACCGTTCAATGATAACCGAATATTTGTGGCCCCAATTGGATGGTATGGAGTTGGAGGACATGTGGTTCCAACAGGACGGCGCCACAAGCCACAATCAATTTATTGGAAACCAAGTTTGGAGAACGTGTTGTGCGATTTGACGCCGTTAGAATATTTCCTGTGGGGCTACGTCAAGTCTATGGTCTATGCCAACAAGCCAGCGACGATTGATGAACTTCGTACGAATATCGTGAAATTGCAGCAGTATTAACGTGAAATTGCAGCAGTATCGGGGGATTTATGCTTGAAACCGTCGAAAATTGGGTTCAGCGTCTGGACTTCTGCAAGCGTGCCCGTGGTGGCCATGCAAAAGAAATCGAGTTCCATACATAATGGCATCGAACGTACTTTCACAGGAATAAAGAATTTCATTGATATCCAAAAGCGTTTTTGTTTTAAAAAAAAATTTGTAGCTCTCTTATTGACGGACCCGATAGTTCACATGGTTTAATCCAGTAACCTTGTTGCTAGTTGTCCATAGTTCCTGGATCAAAGCAATATGAACCCTGCCTTTATTTATAATGTCCATCAGAGCGTTGGATGCTGTCTCGCTCCGGTGGAGATTTATCTGGATGACCTCAATCATTGTCTTTCTAGTAAAAGTTTCTTTTGGGAGTCTATCCAATCTGGTGGCACTCCCTCATTATTTGGTAGAGGGTCATTCTCCTCCTTTCGTTCACTACCTATTTCTGCGGCGTTTTCTCTCCGTGGTTTAATACATATATATTAAAATTAAACCTGACGACGAACCCATTCATATTGAGGATGTCAATGGCTTGAATCAGTTTTTTAATTTTTTAAAATTATTATACTTTTTAAATATACTTCACATATACGTTATAAATACTATAAATTAGATGCCAGCGTCATTATTAAGAATATATTGTACAAATCGAAATATCAATGCATTGCCCGCTTTTTCGTCACAATTGATGAGGAATAACACAATATCAGTAGGTTCCAAGGACAGCTTACACAATCTAATAAGAATCGTTTCCAAGCAGAAAACAGGACTAAGAATATGCCACATAAACGCCCACAGCCTATATCCAAAGATGGATGAATTCAATCGTATTTTCGAAAATTCCATGGTCGATATTATATGTGTCACAGAAACATGGTTCTCAACTAACTTGACAGACAACATGATCCGAACTAGAGGATACAGCATACTTCGTCGAGATAGACCATCTCACGCTGGAGGTGTTGCCATCTTTGTAAAGGATGGCATTAAATTCAAAATTATTAGTCAGTCTCGTTATGATGATAAAATTGAGCACTTGTTTATAGAAATTGGTACTACAGACAATAATATTCTCATCTTCACCAAATTCAACTTCTAGAGGAATTTACATCGTGCTTTTCCGATATAGTAATCGCGGGCGATCTAAACTGCAACATATTAAAAGATTTTAATTTTAAGCCGCTATTGACGTCATTAGGTCTCCAAGTAGTTAACAATATTGTCCCAACACACTATTCTCATCATGATAATACTCTGCTCGATCTTTTTATAGCTGGTCAAATACATAAAGTTATGTTATTCGATCAGTTCGATGCACCTTGTTTCTCGAAACATGATCTGATTTTCTTAATATATGACTTCAGTCTAAATCCTGCTGATATTCGGCCAAACACCTATTTTGATTTTCGACGAATTAACATATCCCAGTTAGAACGAGAGTACAATAAAATCGACTGGAACATGTTATACCGCTTAATATCTGCAGATGATCAACTTGCTTTTCTCCAACATAACCTAACACATATGTTTAATCTAACAGTACCAGTTCGAACATATATGCCTCGAAAACAAAATAAACCCTGGTTTAACACTCAAATAAAGAGACTCATAAGTCTTAGAGATAAAGCCTATCGCAGATGGAAAAGGTTCAAAACGTCGGCTCTTCACGAGGAATGTCGTAATCGCGGGAGACCACCAGGAAAATTGCTTAGGCAAAATCTACTTTCTTTGAGCGTAAGTTTCAATTCGCCACGAACTCTCAAATGAAATGGAAAACAATTCGAGAAATCGGCATTTGTAGTAAGAAATCAACTGCCCCTTCTAACACCATCGACGTAGATAATCTCAACCAACAATTTATAGATAATAGTTCTTTACAACAATCTCACATATCATCATATACACCTATACCTTCTTCGGTACAAACTATGTCTCTTCATCCAAACACAAATAGACCTAACATGAATTTCATATGTGTAAACCAGGCCGAAGTTATGTCTCGTTGTCTCAGCATAACTTCTAACAGCATGGGATCCGATATGATAAACCCAAAATACTTGAAACTTCTTCTACCGCATCTCGTAAACCACATAACACACATATTCAACACCATCATTACATCCAGTACTTTCCAAGACATATGGAAGCACGCAAGAGTTATCCCAATACCCAAATCAAATAACGAATACCGTCCTATTGCAATCTTACCTTTCCTATCAAAGGTCTTCGAAAAATTACTACAGCTTCAGATATCAAAATATATAAATGAACAAAAATTACTTACTGCCCGACAATCTGGATTTCGCCCTAAACATAGTTGTATTACCGCAATAGCTGACGTATGCGACAATATAAGAAGCTCTCTGGATGACGGTCTTATGTCACTTCTTGTTCTGTTGGATCATTCGAAAGCGTTCGATCGCGTGAATCACGAACATCTTTGTATGAAACTCCAATTATTCTTCAATTTTTCCAGTACAGCCATTAGTCTTATAAAAACATATCTCTGTGGTAGATCGCAGTCTGTCGTAATGGATCAACTTATATCTAGACCCCTACTAGTCAAGAGAGGAGTTCCACAAGGCTCCATATTAGGACCACTCCTCTTCTCACTTTATATAAACGACCTGCCAATGCAGCTAGCCCATTGTAAAGTACATATATGTATATGCAGACGATGTGCAGCTGTATACCTCCTGCTCTAAAGGAGAGCTTACAGAATGCATTAGGAAAGTAAATGAAGATTTAGAAATAATATATCACTGGGCCTCAAACAATGATCTTATCATAAATCCATCCAAATCCAAGTGTATTGTGATTAATAAAACGAGAACCTCACACAATATCTCACTCAATGCGATAACGCTTGGAGGTAAGACCATTGAAATCGTCAACACAGCGAAAAATCTTGGCGTAACTTTCAATAGTACATTGTCATGGAACTACCACGTCAATTCAATCACAGGCAGGACGTTCGCTGTTCTCAGAGCACTGTATCCCACACAGACCCTCACTCCACTTAATGTGAGAATACTGTTGGCCAAATCATATCTGATTCCAACTTTGACCTATGGTTGCGAATTGTTCTCCTCTTGCGATAGGACAAGTTTGAGAAGACTAATTATCGCTTACAATGCAATTCTAAGGTATGTTTACAAAATTCGAAGATATGAAGGTATATCAGAATTCGCCAATCGTTTATACGGCGTCACATTCGATAATCTAATGAAAATAAGAACATTAATGTTACTACACAAGATAATATATCTCCAAGAACCAGCATATGTACATCAGTACCTACGTTTTGCAAGATCCCAGAGAGGACTTAAGTTAATAATTCCACGACATCGCGCAAAGCTGTCTGAAAGGCATTACTTTGTTAACGCTGCCAAGCTATGGAACCTACTTCCTTCCCACATACAAATTTTAGGCAATGCATCACTCTTTAAAAGGCATCTTTATTCATTTTTCGAGACGATAAACTAATATATACTTTTTTTATTGCTTCCATATGTTAATTGTCATTGTCATTGTCATTATTATTATTACTATTGTTTTTAAACAGAAAGTTTTATGTATTAAGGTTTTTTATGTATTAATGTCATTTTGTGTATTAATATTTTCTCATGTATCTGTTCTTCAATCGTTACTATTCTTATATTTTTTAGGCTAAAACTCAGTGTTATATAGTTATAATAATCAAAATGTTCCTAATCTGTAATTATGTTCTTCTGATGTTTCTCGCACTGTAATCCATAACGTATGTTGTTGTGCGAGAATTGAATTTATAAATAAAATGAAATGAAATTACACCATCTTCCAGTCGACAATTTTGGGAGGCGGTGTTAATTTTTGTCGCTCCCTCATTGTTTTGAATCGTTTTGTGGCTCTTTTTATTTTGATCACCACCTTTGCTGGGAACTTCCTGCAAAAGTGGCGGTACTATTGGTGAACTGGTGGTGTTATTGACTACTTCCACATCAGTTCACTACCAGTGTTTGCCTCTTCAGACAGTATATTTGGACTCGATTCATCTGTCCTGCCAATCTGGATCTTTCCAATTTTGAAAAACACTGTCCAGATCAAGAAGTACACCCTGCCCTTCGCCATGACAAGATTGCTCTTGGATTCTGGGTCTATGCACAACACAAGGAGAGTACCCTCGGTATCATCCTTCCTATAGGCTTCTCCGGATTACTGGAAGACGGCGAGCCCTTTTTCTTCTTAGTCACTTTCACAGCGCCATGTTCTTCGGGAGACCTGACTCTTTTAGCGGCCTCCATATTAGTGTTGGAAGTAGAATTCAGTTTCCTTCTTTGTGGCCCTGACAGTCTCTTTGAGTTAGCAACAATAGTGATATTGTTTTCATTTGATGATTCAGAGTCCCAACTGGCTTTTGAAGGCTGGGGTTGCTTAGAGCCCTAGCTGGGTTCTGCTTCATCTGCCTTATCATTTGTTTTGCCTGCGGCTGGATGTGCTCTTGTTTCATTTTCGACTACGAGATCCAAGGCACCAAAGCTCATGGCTCGTGAGTGAATCTACGCTTGTCGCCGGCACTGGGTTTTCCCTCCCCTGCGCCGTAATCTCCTTCGTCTTTTTTGGTTTAATCATAAATTGATTGGGGGAGACAACCCCATAGCCAGTATTAGCTCGTAATAGGTACGTCGATATGGGCCTTCCAGACTGAGCTCAGAAATTTCTGTCCAGAGACCGATGCATCCAGTTCAACCTACGCTTTAAAAACAACAAACCACGTGGTTGCGTAGTAGGTAGGTGAATAGGTAGTGCGTAATAGGTTAAAAACTACTAAAACTTCGCTACTACACGCAAAGAAAAAATTCGTTTCTGTGAAACGAAATATTAGACAACTACAATTCTCGTTTACAACGACTGAAATTTCTTTTGGTCAGAATATGTTTCTGTCACAACAAACGAAATTTCAGTTCCGGCAAACGAGAATTGTAGTTGTCTAATATTTCGTTCCGCAGAAACGAATTTTTTCTTTGCGTGTACAGGCGGCGACTTACGGCGTAAGTACATAACAAAATATGTTAGAGCGAACTTTGATTTAGATAGAACAAACTGTTATCACATACGAAATTTGAAGTCAATCCCTTACTCTTTTCGAGAGTTATCGTGCGCACCAGGCAGACGGACAGCTCAAATGACCTTAAATGTTCAGAAATGGAATTTCGCCGAACATAATTAGGGTCTTAGGTCACTTCTTCGCAGTGTTACACTTTTAGCCCGTAGCAAATGATATACATATATATCCTCCTCCACTGAAGTGAGGGTATACTTCAATTCTTAAGGCTGCGCAGCTCGCTTGGTATTTCGAAAAGGCTCCCCATTTGAGAAGAACTGGTAAATTTGATTCGTTTTACTGGCTTGGAATTCAATTACTTGTATTTCATAGCAGTCAGTCGGTCACTCTGTCGCATTGCAATCTGTCACAACAACCGTCATGCATCATTTTCTTGAACACATGTGTGCAGCACGGCGGCTCCCACAATATGAGAAAGTACTGGTACTGGTATAATTTTAAAATTATCATAAACAATTGTCTGCAAACATTTGCGAATTATCAATGGGACATTTTCAAAATTTGATACTCTGACGACAGCGACAAAAGCGGCAGCAGCAACTATAACTGCAGCAGTCGCTGACAATTGGCAATTCCCAGAGATAGAGAAACGGCACAAGGCGTACGGGCGGCACGGCGCACATGCGCATAGTCAACCGTTCGTACCGCAACGACGCCAAAGGAGCAGTGACAAAAGACGCCAAAACGACAATGACAAATACGCTGAAATGTGCAACAAAGCCCCCACACTAATAATTTATTATTTTTATATTTGATGTTTGGGAAAAAGAAAACCAAAAAAAAAACCCTCAACAAAAAGGCATTTCATATTGTCAATCAAAAAATCCAGCAATTTGAGGAAGGAAAGAAGGATGCCAGAAAAAAAACGTTGTAAATTTGAACAATGTATGAATATGAAGTGTTTTTTTTGCCATAGCTCTGCCAAAATCTTTTAATTCAGAAAAATAATCATAAAAAAAATATGACAAGAAAAAAGTTGATCCTCCCTCCATTGGGCGTCTGACAGACTGGACTGCCGGTACTGCCCGGACTGACAATGAAGGTGTTGTTGCGGGCTGCTGATGGCGTCTACTTGTACGGGCTTGGATTATGGCATGGAGCGGCGCAATACCTATTCGTAAAGAATAAATGACTTCGATCAAAGCGTCATTATTGGACAATGGCATTTTAGCAACTGTAGAAGCTTTGATTTGTCTGCAAGAGCAGGGATCATACTCAAAATATTTACCTCAATCGCTGGTGGTACGAGTGTTTCTGTTGTTTTGTTTGTTTCCAACGTATGTGCAGATCATGTTGCTTTGCTGCAATTCCAATATTCTTTGTTCATTTGCTTTTTTGAGTCCGTAAGAGTTTCTGTGGTTTCTGTGTGGACGCTGATGGCCGCAATGGCACCAGAGCTGGTGAACCTTAAGATAAAAAGTTATCTTAAATTTATTTAGTAAAGACATAAACAAACATGTTTGCAAAGAATTGTTAAAGTGCAATACTGTTAAAAAGTTAGGTTAGGGAGGCAGCAGAAGTTCCCAGTTTGCCTAGACCAATTAAAGTCCCTAGTACTACCACGGGCCCAGAAGCCTCTCATCGGAACCTACATGTTTGATACACAGATGGCCAGATCTGTCAGAATTTGTAGAATGTCGGAACTCTAGGATATTTAGACATTCTTTACTCAATTTGGAACAGTAACAAAGCAGGTGCTCAATGATCTCCATTTCCTACTCATCTTCACAGCTTTTGCAGAAGTCATTGGACTCAATTCTCAACCTACTGGCGTGTTCGCCGAGAACTGACACTAACACAGTACCACACATGATTTTGGAATTCAATTCTGAGCATTGGAGGTAAAAGTAGCCCCAAAAATAAGAACTTGTGCATCATTCGTTTAGTCAAGTTGACTCAATTAATAATTTAATGGCCATACGATTTTTTTTGCTCAAGGTGGATTTTTTGCACTTTTTCTAAATTTTTTTGTTGGTATACCGTACGGAATATGCCTTTTGTGTCTGAAGCAAAGTTGTAGATATTTTGAGTAGAAGAAAAAATGCGGAACAAACGTGCCCGAAAAAAGTGCATCTAGTGCCTTAAAAATGGCAAAAATGCCCACAAAGTCATAAAATATCTGTCAGTGCAATAATAACAACTGACGATGGTGGTGAATCTACGCTAGGTTTTAAGTTTGACTAAGTATATTTACATATCAGCCCTGAAGATGCAATTCAGAGAATTGCGAAATATCGAAAAAAATAAATATAAAATATTAAAAAATAAATAACAAAAAGAAAACTAGACCTCGAGCTCAATCAATTATTATTTTCTTAAATGTCAGTAAAATATTGAAAAAATAAATTTGCTTTCGTTCACCTGCCAGACGACAAACAGCTGATTTGGGTTTCACTAAGTACCATTACAACGACAAGTCGCAAGATAATGAACTTGTACGAAAACGTAATTATTTCAGTGTAAATTTTGGTTTCTCCTTCTCCCGACAACATTGGCAGTTCGCTATGATGGAAAAAAATCTTCAGTGCACAATGAGAGACGCGTGACAGAGAGAGAGAGAGAAAGAAATTAGAGTCTTGGTTGAGCTTAGCTGATCCACCCAGGGTTGATTTTCTGGCCACCGCTAGTGTAAAGAGTACAGAGGTGTATTTGCTAAGGTCGGCCATACAAAAATGTGTGTTTTTTTAGATCGAAAGTTGTGAAATTATTGATCTGGCAATTACATTATTTTCCAATTGGTACATTGATAACGTTATTGACGTAAGGCCAGGCGAACGAACGAACCTTAGAGAAACCAAATTCCTGATGAAAGTGAGTGACTGGTTTTCGTTCGCAGAGACTTTCGTTTGAAATCCAGAAACAGGCCGTATAACAGAACAGAATATTTTTACGATTTTATCAATACTAAGTCTGGTAGTTTACATCAATACTAAGCTCTTCTCATCAAGCTTCGAGTAATCTGTATACAAATGGAGATAGTTTTTTGGCTTAGGTTAAGGTTAGACCAATAAAGGTGCCTTTTGATATCAAACAATTATAAAAAATTATTTGATATAACAAAATTAATACGAGTATCGGTACCGGAAAAATCTGCCAGACTTCCTTGAATCACCGACCCCAGTATATCCACACGTCGTCTACTAAATGAGGAACGGAAGCAAAGCGGGTGCTCAATGCTTTCCACTTCGTCCTCATCACCATACCTTCTGCAGAAATCATTGCACTCAATACACAAACTTCTGGCGTGTTCGCCGATCAGGCAGTGTCCCGTCAGATCCGACACCAACATAGACAATTTTCTCCTCTCTACTCGTAGTGCGAGGAGATATTTTAACCATCTTAGATCGTTTCTTGCCCATATCTCTCTAGCTACAATACAGGTGTTGATTTCTGTACCACTCAATCGGCAGTAGATGGAGTAGGACTTGCAGATACCCTGTCGCCGTAGTGCATAAAGTCCCGATTATCTTTAGGCAAGCAGTTCTCTGAACCTTCAATAATTGGCCAATAAATTTTTTTTTTGTCCGAGACCTTAAAACCCTTTTTTATGGATTGAGGCATACTATTTTACGAAGCCAAAACGTGTTTATGGTCAAGTTTTTTTTACATTTTTGTTATTCAGTCAGAATTTATTTGATTTAAGACCATGTGTTTCAGTTACTTTCTGTCTATTGCAAAAAAGTAATAGAAACAAATACAAAAATTTGTAGTGTTTTAATTGCTTGGTAGAATTGACTGCAGTTTCGATGGACACCAGTTTTTTCCTAAAATTCCAATTTTTGTGGAATTTACCTTTAGCATTAGGATCATATTTTTTGAAGTAACGAGTTTACCAATAGGGATGATATGATTTTGAAGTGACGTTTCGGCCATTTGTAATATGTCATGATCTGTCATTCGTTTTTCCTTGTATTCAGTAGTGTATACAATTTCATCATGGAGAGATAGATATACGCAAGAACAACGTTTACAAATTATTCAGTTTTATTATCAAAATAATAGTCCTCCAATTGCAACATTTCGTGCGCTAAGTCAATTTTTAAAATCCAAAAAAAAAAACACTTTTCAGTCGACCTACGAACTTGACACCCATGAGCAATATTTTAGCTTTCGTTAAGAGCTATCTTTTTGCCATTGCCCGATACCCGATCCGACGTACCGTTCAGGAGCTAGATCATAAATAAACGTTCACATTTGAAAATGATCCCATGTCCATTTTTTAAATTCAAAAAACACTTTCCAGTCGATCTACGACCTTGACACCCATGAGCAATATTTTAGCTCTCGTTAAGAGCTATCTTTTTGCCATCGATCAATTGTGGCTACGTGCCACACAGCTAATGAAACAATTGAGTTAATGCGCGAAATATTTGGCGATTCGATTATTTCAAGAAATTGTGATACTGAATGTCCTCCAAGAAGTTGTGATTTAACACCATTAGACTATTTCTTAAGGGGTTATTTGAAGTCATTGGTCTTCCGAAATAAACCAGACTCTCTTCAAGCTTTACAAGTCAATATTGAACGTGCCATTCATGACATACGACTTGATTAAGTGGAAAAAGTGCTCGAAAATTGTGTTAATCGAATTCGTTCCTGCAGAAAAAGTCTTGGAGGCCATTTGAATGACGTTTTATGTAGAACTAAATTGTATCGATTGTACTTCACATTAAATAAAAAAACTTTTGAATTTCCTTAACAATAAGTGTGTGTTTTTTTCAAAGAAAACATATTACACTTATTGGAAAACCCTGTACTTTAAAAAAAAATTTTCTTTGTCAAAAATACAAACAATGCCAAAAATACAGAAAATATATTGAGAATTCCACGACAAATCGACGGTTTTGAAAAATATCGCTTTTGATTTTTCCCATTTTTTATATTATTTAGTACACCTGAAGAAACAATTTGTGGATTTTTTTGAGATTTTTCCGATAAATCGTGCAGAAGTTATCGGTGTTTAAAAAATCGATAAGTTGTCATTCTGTGTATTGGGTTTTTGGTCATAACTTCTTAAGCTATGGTCCGATTTGAAAAACCTTTTTTTAAATGTTGGTATTTTTGGTAGTTTTCAGAAAAAAATTAAATAAATACATTAAAATTTTTTTGTGTGCGATTTTCAAGTTTTACAATTTAAATGTATTTTTTGTGTACTCTCAGATTTTTGCGAATTTATTTATATTCTTTTCGGAAAATATAAAAAAATGGGGAAAAAATCCAAACCGAAATTTTTTTGAAACCGTGAAATTTCCCGTGTATCTTTTAATTATAACTTATAGCAAATGTTGATGCCTATTCTGAAAAGATAATGATAAACGAATCGGCATATATCCGGCTCTAATACATACACTGAAAAAAAATTTGTCATAAAATTAAAGAAATGCTCCAAGTACGTCCTTAGTCTTCAAAATAAGTCCATTTTGTACTTAAAATTAAGAAGAATTACTTAAAATTAAGTAAGTTACTTAATATTATTGAAATTATCTATATTTTAAGTATAAAATGTACTTATTTTAAAAACTAATGACGTCTTTGGAGCATTTCTTTAATTTTATGAAAATTTTTTTTCAGTGTACTGATTCGCAGAAAAAGATCGGAAAAAATTAAAAAAAAAACAAATTTCAAATGTTTTCAATACTAAAATAATTACCCTAAGCTCCATAGGTTGCACATTCCTCCAAACAGATTTCCTAAGGATTGTGCACATGCGCCTTCGCCTGCCATAGTCTTCGTGTTGCCTGCCTCGCTTGGCCACAAAACGAAAACCAAAATCAAAGAGATGAAGAAAAAAGGTCTCAAATTTAAAATGATTTGTTTATATTAAACTTTAATGTTCAAATAACAATTGCGATGATTTTCTGCACAGTCATGCGCGGTGTATCACAAATGGTTGAGCAAACCGACCGACGGACGGACGGACGGACTTTCAGACTATGAGATCTATGGGGTTTTTGTTGTTGCTGTTATTTTGATGTGGAGCCACGTTAATCGGTTCTGCGGTGACTTAAGGTGGCGCTTACAAGTCAATGACATACTCTGTCTATAATTTTGTTTTTTCATTTTTCATATTCACATTGCAAATCTTTAAGAGTTTTTTCTTCGTATGACTCCTCTTAATGCACTGCTGTGTTGTTTGCTGCATTATTATATGACTTTGCTTTTTTGGTTTGGATTTATTTTATTTCATTTCATTTTACTGTGATGTAAGCAATTTTTGGAGTTTATTGTTTTATTCTTTTTTTATACGTTTTCAAGCGAAAAGAAGCAAACTTAATATGAATATTTTTAATAGTTGTTGTTTGTATATCTTATAAAGTCGTCAAAAAACAGCATTTCATTCGAACATTAAAATTGAATACTCATCATAATTGCATTTTGATTTTTTTTTAATAGATGATTTAATTAAAGTTATACGACTTTTTTTCACTTTTTATGGGCGAATACTCGTCGTTCGCATAGTTTTTTTTTATACCCTCACTTTAGTTATACGAGGGTATAAATCATTTGCTGCGGGCCAAAAGTGTAACACATCGAAGGAGTGAGCTAAGACCCTAAGTATGTTCGGCGGATATCCGTTTTGGGTCATTTTAAGTCGAATGAGCAATGTCCGTCCATCTGTCCTTCTGTCTGCTGGCTGCTGCACTCGATAACTCTCGAAAGGAGTAACCGATTGACTTCAAATTTGGTATGTGGTAATATTTTCTTCTATCTCCGGCTATTGGTCCACTCCTACCAGTACCTCCCCCACAAAGGGTTAATATTTAGTGAATTATTGTTTATTTAATAACTTGTATACTACTTATTTGAATCTTCTGAAATTCTACATATAATATTAGTCACTATCACCTCGAGAAAAATGGCCGAAGCTGCTGCGCTACCTCCCACAAAAATGGACCATTTTGCACTAAAAGCTAACTGCTTATAACATGAATACCAGTGAATGCAAAGACTTAAAATGTTGTACAGTGTAATAGTTTTATAGTACCTACAATCCAGTGAAAAATATATACACTCGTATATATATAGTTATAGCCATGCCCCTTTTGGTACCTCCCACACAAAGGTACAATTTTGTACAAGCATTTAACAGCTTACGATATATCGTGAATATTAATAATATATTAATATACATACATATACTCAAAATTTTTGTACAGTATATAGTTTTCAAAATTCCTACAGTCCTGCTCAAAATTGGAGTTATGACCAGACTCGTTTTAGTACCTCCCATACAAAAAGAGCCGTGACATAAAAAAATTAAATATTTAATAATAAAGGGTTTTCCAACACGAGGTGTTATTTTGGTATTCAAAGAAAAATGCCATTTTTTGAGATAAATTATCGGATGTTTATTTCATAATAAAGAGGAAGGTATGCCGTTAATAATGAAAAACACTATCAGCCAAATGGCCACAGCGACCGCGCTTACAGGACCATATCCTTTTCATGAAATTTTCCATAACCAAATCGCAAAGTGGCTGCCCTATGTCCTCGATAGCCTCACGAATTTTATCTTTGAGGTCTTGAATCGACGCTGGGATGTTGGCGTAGACCTTATCTTTCACGTGACCCCAAAGGAAGAAGTCGCAAGGTGTTACATCACAAGATCTCGGTGGCCAATTGTGATCACCTCTTCGAGAGATACCACGGTCCGGAAACTTTTCTCTCAACAGAGCAATGGTTTCGTTGCTTGTGTGGCACGTATCGCCGTTTTGTTGAATGTAAACGTTGTCCAGATCAATACCATCCAACACCGACCATAAAAAATCATTAATCGTCTCTCGATAGCGCAATCCATCCACCGTAACTGCACTGGGGAAAATAACAATTTTTCATATGTTTGAATTGAAAGAAAATATATTTGGAAAGAAAATTTTTAAATATTATATATTTGTGGACAAACAAATTTTATTTGAAAATCAAGAAATGTTTATATATATTAGAACAAAATGTATTTGTGAACTGACTTTCACAAATAAAATATGTGTCTACACACAAACAAAGTTATTGTTTAAGAAGTTTTCCAAATATAGTTTACTTATAAAAGATGTTTAAAAATTATCTGACGAATTTTATTTAAAATTTTTCCTAGATTTCGTGTTATAACTTATATTAAAAAATGTCATAAGCAGCATTAGATTGGGTTTTACAGCGTTATCAATTTATTGTATAAATATTCCAATTAATCAGTTTTTGTCAATCCATCAATGCAATTTATAGTTACGAAAGATTGCACATATAAAATTTCTAAAAAAAAATTATCTTTGAACTTCTGAAAAATCGAAAACTTGCCTTTAAATTAAGGCGTTGATACATTGTCAAAATACTTAAATAAAAATTAATCTTTGTTTCGGAAATATTACTTCCAAATAAAAGAACAGCATCCTCCGAAACATATAACATATTTGTGTGTGCAAATATCATGTATTTGGAGTGTTTCCAGCTGAATATGTTTGGGACAATATACTACAGAATCGATTTTTTTTCAGCGTGTGTTGATCCAACCTCATTTTCGAAAAAGTAGGGTCCAATGACCCCGCCGGACCATAAACCGCACCAAACAGTCACACGTTGAGGATGGAGAGTCTTCTCAACAGTAACTCTTGGGTTTTCCGAGCCCCAGATGCGACAATTTTGCTTGTTGACGTAGCCACCGAGGTGGAAATAGGCCTCATCAGCCAAGATGATTTTTCGTATCGTTATTTTGTTCGATCGGTTTGTGATCGTTTTGTATCGTTCGATGATTGTGTATCGTTCCATTTTTAGTAATGGCGTAGTTTCTACTTGTCAAATGGCAAAGAATAAAAGCTTCAAAAGTGACAGCTACCGAAATACCGGGTGATTCAAAATAACACCTCTTGTTGGAAAACCCTGTATTAGTTCATATACTAGTGCATATTTACATTGCTCACAAAGTGAGGGTATTCCTTAGTCGGTTTACCCGACTGATTTTTTTTTACTGGTTTCTTCTAATATTTGCTGATAAGAAATTTTTTTAGTTTTATATTTTGCTTTTTAGGTCAAAGAACTCTGGTTGAGAGTTGACATCCGCAAAAGGTTTTACACACTGAAAATGCTACAAAATAAATGCTGCTCATTGAAACTACTTTTGATAAAGTAATACATATTAATAAAGTGTGAGCTGTAAGAGCTACATAACTTTAAATTTATATAAAGAAAAAAATTTTTAATATCAATTAAACTGCTCTTTTTGTGTAGATTTTATTATTTTTTTTATGCCAATAATGTTTAAATAATGTTGTATGCCAATATTGGGGTGTAACGGGTCGAAACGCATCACCCACAGCCTTGCGACCTTAACGCCAACCTCTACAGATGAGGGTCTTGCGACCGAACACATGGCGGAATAACCTAAAAGTTTGGAGGCCATGGATCAGCAACAAGATATATAGTAAACCGGACCCCAATGCTGATGACGACTAACGGCCTACGAAAAAGTATTCGATTTGCCCAACGGAACTCTAGAACGTTAAACCATACCGGGAAGTTCGCACAGCTAACATCTGAGTGTAAGGGGCTGCATACACTATGCAACAAGAATAATTTTTTGTGTCCGACACCCAAAATTTTTGTTTTTGGATAGATTGAGGAATACTATTTTATAGGGTTTTCCAATATGAATGAAATTTAAACAAAAAAACACACTTATTGTCAAGGAAATTCAAAATCTTTTTATTTAACGTGAAGTACAATCGATACAATTAAGTTCTAAATAAAACGTCATTCAAATGGCTTCCACGACTTCTTCTGCAGGTACGAATTCGATGAACCCCATTTTCGAGCACTTTTTCCACTAAATCAAGTCGTATGTCGTGAATGGCACGTTCAATATTGACTTGTAAAGCTTGAAGAGAGTCTGGTTTATTTCGAAAGACCAACAAGTAAGAATGTTCAGTTGGGTAAACCGACTAATGAATCCCCTCACCTTGAGTCTCAAAAAATATTAGTAAATTTATTTATTTTTTGTTTTATTTAAATTATTATCAATTTAAATTGCATTTAATAACTTTAAAGTATGTACTGGTATTAAAGTTAAAAGCTGTTTACTTTTGGTACAAAATGGTTCATTTGTGTGAGAGGTACCAAAAGGGGCGTCCCAATAACGGTCACTTTCCTCTTGACTTTTTATTTATCGCCTATTTTTCTTGACGTAATAGTGACTAATAAACTAATACTATGTGTAGAATTCCAGAGGATTCAAATAAGTAGTATAGATGTTATTAAACAAGTAAGAAAGTTCGGTCGGGTAAACCGACTTATGAAACCCCTCACCTTGAGTCCCACAAAATATTCGTAAGTTTATTTTTTTGTTTTTATTAAATTATTATCAATTAAAATTGCCTTTAATATCTTTAAAGTATGTACTGGTATTAAAGTTAAGAGCTGTTTACTTTTGGTACAAAATGGTCCATTTGTGTGGGAGGATCCAAAAGGGGCTTCCCAATAACGGTCACTTTTCTCTGGACTCTAGGTACTATAAAAGCATTACACTGTACAAAATTTTAAGTGTTTATATGCACTAGTATTAAAGTTATAAGCTGTTCACTTTTGGTGTAAAATGGCTCCTTTGTGTGGGAGGTACCAAAAGGGGCGTGCCAATTACGGTCACATTTCTCTAGACTGTAGGTACTATAAAAGCATTGCACTGTACGAAATGTCAAGTATTTTTATGCACTGGTATTAACGTTATAAGTAGACCTCGGATTATATGCAATTGCATATTTTTTTGCGGATTGATAGAAAAATTCTGATTGGACCAAAATTCGTTTCAAAGAAAGAGGATTCGAAAACAAGTGCATATTTTTCATTTTTTTTTTTGCATTTTTGCATACTTGTGATATGCAAATAAAATGCAAAATATGCAAAAAAAAATTGCGACATATGAATCAAAAACGCGAAATTTTAGAAGGATATGTCAATACTATTTAAAAAATCATGACACAAAAATGGATGATTTAAAAAATCATTCAAAAAAATTACCTAAATATATGGAAAGTATGGGGTAATTCCAAAGGAAACCGACCTACTCTGAATATTTATGAATTTAGATTTGAATGGAATTTTGCAGGCGTATACTACAAGACAATACGGAATTATGGCCAAATTCAAAGCAGTTTTTATAGGTTGCCAAATTGGTCATCTAAACAATTTTTTTTTTAAATTTTTGCTTTTTTGAAGTCGGTATAACTTTTTAACTGAGTATCAGATTTGAAAGATACTATACAAAGATACAGCAATTAATAAAATATTGGACCCTTAATACTATTAGGGATCTGTAAATCACAGAGGCGGCAATGTAATGGTCTGTGGATGATTTTCCGGTAACGTGGTTGGGCCGCTCTATACAACAAACGGAATTATGTACAGGTTTATGTACTGCGAAATCTTGGAGAATGCCATGTTTCCTTTGTGGAATGTTCAATACGACAATGATTGAGTTAGAAAGGAAGGGGTTAACGTTATGGAGTGGCCAGCTCAACCGTAGACTTGAATCCCATTGAAAATCTTTGGGAAATTGTCAACAAAAAGATAAATCGAGAAAGCGTAACTGGAGAATAAAATAGGATATTTCAGGCTATTGCAGATGCTTGGAACTCCATAGATACAAAGATAACAACCAATCTTATTGATTCCATGCAAGAAGGGGCAACGCCGTCCTTGATAATAAATGTTTTTCCACAAAATCTTAGTAGAAATGCATAGTCCAATCTGTTTTGTCGTGCAGCCAAATTGCCACTTTTTTGATAAATTGATCCAATTTCTTAGATAGCTTTTGGTTCACAATTGTCCACTTGTGTGAAAGGTACCAAAAGGAGCGTGGCAATAAATCCCATTTTTCTCGAGGTAATAGTGAGTTCTAATCTAATACTATGTGTATAATTTTAGAGGATTCAAATAAGTAGTATAGATGTTATTAAATAATCAATATTTCACTAAATGTTAACGCTTTCTGTGGGAGGTACTAGAAGGAGTGGACTAATATGGCCCATCTTCGAACTTAGCCGGAGATAGAAGAAAATATTACCACACTCCAAATTTGAAGTCAATCGGTTCCGCCTTTAGAGATTTATCGTGCGCACCAGCCAGCGGACAGACGGACGGACGGACATTTCTCATTCGACTTAAAATGACCCAAAACGGATACCCGCCGAATATAATTAGGGTCTTAGGTCACTCCTTCGTTGTGTTACACTTTTGGCTCGTTGCAAATTATATATACCCTCCTCTCCAAGGTGAGGGGATAATGACTTAAATAACCCCACAAGAAATAATCTAATGGTTTTAAATCACAACTTCTTTGAAATAATCGAATCACCAAACTTTTCTCGCAACAATTCAATTGTTTCATTTGTTGTGTGGCACGTAGCCACAAGCGGTCAATGGCAAAAAGATAGCTCTTAACGAGAGCTAAAGTATTGCTCATGGGTGTCAAGGTCGTAGATCGACTGGAAAGTGATTTTTGAATTTAAAAAAAAAATGGACTTGGGATCATTTTCAAATGTGAACGGAAAGTTTATTTTTGCTCTAGCTCCTTAACGGTACTTCGGATCGGGAATCGTTCTGTGGCAAAAAGATAGCTCTTAACGAGAGCTAAAATATGGCTCAAGAACGTAGGTCGACTGGAAAGTGTTTTTGGATTTTGGATTTTAAAAATGGACTTAGCGCACGAAAAGTTGCAATTGGAGAACTATTATTTTGATAATAAAACTGAATAATTTGTAAACGTTGTTCTTGTGTATATCTCTCCATGATGAAATTGTAAACACTACTGATTACAATGAAAAACAAATGACAGATCATGACATAATACAAATGGCCGAAACGTCACTTCAAAACCATATCATCCCTATTGGAAAACCCGTTATAACTTGAAGTGGCTTTATCTTTTATCTCAGCGGATATACATATGTATCTAATGGCAATATTTTGTCATCAAATAGCTAATTTTGTTGTCTATACAGAAAGTTAAATAAAGGAATCAGTATATGTACATATATCCGGATTTTCCAACAAGAAGTGTTATTTTGAATCACCCGGTATTTCGGTAGCTGTCACATTTGAAGCTTTTATTCTTTGACTTTTGACAAGTACAAACTACGCCATTACTAAAAATGGAACGATGCACGATTCAAAAACGCATTGAAATTATTAAAATTCGAAAAATCATCTTGACTGATGAGGCCCATTTCCACATCATTGGCTACGTCAACAAGCAAAATTGTCGCATCTGGGGCTCGGAAAACACAAGATTTATTGTTCAGAAACCTCTCCATCCTCAACGTGTGACTATTTGGTGCGTTTTATAGTCCGGCGGGGTCATTGGACCGAAATGAGGTTGGATCAACAGTTACGGTGAATGAATTGCGCTATCGAGAGATGATTAATGATTTTTTATGGTCGCGGTTGGATGGTATTGATCTGGACAACGTTTACTTTCAACAAGACGGCGCTACGTGCCACACAACCAACGAAACCATTGCTCTGTTACGGGAAAGTTTCCGGACCGTGTTATCTCTCGAAGAGGTGATCACAATTGGCCACCGAGATCTTGTGATTTAACACCTTGCGACTTCTTCCTTTTGGGGCCACGTGAAAGATAAGGTCTACGCCAACAGCCCAGCGTCGATTCAAGACCTCAAAGATAGAATTCGTGAGGCTATCGAGGACATAGGGCAGCCACTTTGCCCTATGTCCTTTTCCACTTTATGGAAAATTTCATGAAAAGTCCTGTAAACGTGGTGGCCATTTGGCTGATGTTGTTTTTCATTATTAACGGTTTACCTTCCTCTTTATTATGAAATAAACATACGATCATTTATCTCAAAAAATTGAATTTTTCGTTGAATACCAAAATAACACCTCTTGTTGGAGAACCCTTTGCTACAGAAGAGATTTTTTTTTAGCGTGCGCTATTGTGAACACGGGTATATATCAGATGCTGCAGATCACAAGTGTAACATATCGATGGAGTGACCTAAGAGACCCGAAGAATATTTGGCGGCAATCCATTTTGGGCCATTTTAAATCACTTTAATCCGTCCGTCTGTCTGGTTGGTTCGCACGATAACTTTCGACAGGATTAACCGATTGACTTCGAATATGGTAGGTGTCAATATTTTTTTCTATCTCAGACTAAGGTTAAAGATGGACTATTTTGGTCCGCTCCTTCGAGTTGCCAAACTTCCGTCTCTACGTGAAACTTATGTTTTAAGCATTACTAGCCCCTAAAATTTCATTTGATTTAAATGGTATTCCGAGCTTATATTTTAAAGAAAAAATAGTCCAAATACTTAAGGTAAATTCCATGAATATTGGAATTTTAGAAAAAAAAAATAAAAAAAACTTTACCATAAAGAAATTTTGTTTTGGCTTCATAAAATAGTATGCCGCAATCATTTAAAAAAAGTTTTTACGAGCGCTCCAGTAGGTGAATTGTTAGCGAACTCGCCTATGAGTTTGGGGGTCGTGGGTTCGATTCCCACCAGAGGCTCTGCTCTGTCGCTGCAAAATCTAGCCACATGATCCTTGTAATCCGGCTTCCCTGAACCGTAAAATTAGAATATTAATTTTCTTTGTATTGTAATTCATATAAATAAATACGTTTTTACGTCTGGTGTAATTTTTTGTTGCATAGTGTAATTCATCCTATTGTGGAGGGTATAAAAACATAGAACTTAGCTTCAAACAAAACTGAACATTTAAAAAAATTTCTTCAAATCGATTCATGAAAATGCTTTTTTTTCTATTCAAACCTAAAACCACACCTTAATATTTTATCGCAAATATCCACATATGTACAAATAATGCATATTATCCACTCCACAGTGTAATATTAATAAAAGAAAAACAAATTCCCAACTTTTTATACACTTAATTGATTAAGACTTATTGTGCCACAATCAATTCATTCACCTGTGAACTGCCACTTTATGAAAGCAAATCGTTAACAAATCGATATATATTAACCGTTCAGCTAAAAAAAAACGCTTTATATCTACTAGGCCGGGTCGATTTGTGGGGAGGCAAAAAAAGTCGCCATTGCTCAGTGAAAATCGTATTCTAGGGATCAAAATAAGAAACTTTGCCGAAGGAACCATACCTCTAAAACGAATTCTGATGTCCCGGAATTGGGGTCGAACTTTTGGGTAGGGGCAAATTTTGAAAAATCCCACTTTGACCCATTTAGAGTGCTCCAATCGAGTCCAAATGTATTCCATACATTTGGACTCGATTGGAGCACTCTGAATGGGTCAAAGTGGGATTTTTTCCGGGACATTAGAATTCGTTTTAGAGGTATGGTTCCTTCGGCAAAGTTTCTTATTTTGATCCCTAGAATACGATTTTCACTGAGCACTTCACTGAGTGGGGGTCGGTCATACATTTGGACTCGATTGGAGCACTCTAAATGGGTCAAAGTGGGATTTTTTCCGGGACATCAGAATTTGTTTTAGAGGTATGGTTCCTTCGGCAAAGTTTCTTATTTTGATCCCTAGAATACGATTTTTACTGAGCAATGGGCGATTTTTAAATCGACCCGCTCTAATATCTACTCAATCATATCAATAATATCTAGTTCAATGTTTGCATAATATCTATCAAATAATAACACAGTCCAACCTTTTTTTTTTTGTTTACCATTCTTATCAGTACATTTGCAATCACAAAACTGAAATATAATTAGTTTGACTTGGATTCGATGTTATCACCGGCAAAAGATCAGCTATTGTTCTGTCCAAATGCAAAACTAGAAATTTGTAAGCAAACAATTGATTTTTAAGATTTTTTTCTCCAAATTTTATCGTCAGCGTTGAGTAATTTGAAAAAAAAAAACAATAAAACGTAACAAAATGATTTGAATAAATTTATCAAACAATATGTGTCAAAAAAAACAAATTGAGGCGGTGGATTTTGATAACTGATATGTCGAGATTTGAAGGTGCTGGACAATTGTAAAATAAACCGAAGGTGATTGAAGTTTTGAGTTTGAAGTGAAAAAGATAAGAATTTAAAAATCCAATAGATTCAAGAATATTGGAACGATGAAAATTGTGCTTTTTTGCTTAAAAACTGCATTTTGATCTGTTGAATTCAGAAAAAAAGTTATTTGTGATGGAATTCAAGCGTGATAGTGTGATTGCTTTATATTTTGGTGGACTGCTCAGCACCATCGCACTCAGCACGCGTCAACCAAGAATGGCTTAAAAAGGAGGTTCCTCGCTTCATTTCTACCGCACAATGCCCACCAAGATCTCCGGATCTCAAGCCGTTGGACTTTTGCGCCTGGTGCACTTTAGAGAGTAAGGTTCGCACTAAACAAGTAAGAAAGTTTCAGTCGGGTAAACCGACTAAGGTATACCCTCACTTTGTGAGTAATGTAATCTATATATATAAAATTGTTGCGTGACTGGCTGACTGACTGACTGATTGACTGACTGATCATCGCCCAGGCCAAACGGCTGAAGCTAGAATCATGAAATTTGGTGGGAGGGTAGTCCTTGGGACGTAGACGAACAATAAGGCGGGATTTTTCGAAATTCGTACTATTAGCCGAACAATGGGGCAAAAAGGGATAAATATGGTACCACCGCCAAATCTAAACGAAATGAGCTAGAATCTTGAAATTTGGTATGAGGGTAGCCCTTAGGAGGTAGACTCAGAAATTGGCAGGATTTTTCGAAATTTGAACATTTACGCACACAGTGGGGTAAAAAGTGATAAATGTGGTACATCGGCCAAATCCAAATGGCAAGAGCTAGAATCGTGAAATATTGTGTGATGGTAGCCCTTATGAGGTAGACTCTGAAATAGGCAGGATTTTTCGAAATTCGAACATTTACGCACACAGTGGGGTAAAAAGGGAAAAATGGGATAAATGTAGTACAACAGCCAAATTCAAATGGCAAGAGCTAGAATCGTGAAATTTGGTGTGAAGGTAGCTCTTATGAGGTAGACTCTGAAATTGACAGGATTTTTCGAAATTCGAACATTTACGTACACAGTGGGGTAAAAAGGGAAAAATGTGGCACAACAGCCAAATCCAAATGGCAAGACCTAGAATCGTAAAATTTGGTGTGAGAGTAGCTCTTGAGACGAAAACATGAACAAGGAGCGATTTTTTTTAAAAAATTAGAGGCACAGTGGGACAAAAATGTATAAATATATACATATATAATATTAGAATGGTGAAAATTGAAGCGAGGGGTGTCTTTAAGACAACTGATCGGGGTATTAAGTTTTTTTTTGTATTCGTAGTTTTCGGGGCACAGTGGGGCAAAAAGTGTAAAATGTAGTACAGTGGCTTAAAAATGTCAAACATGGATCAATGGTTCCAGGGTAACTTTTGGAACATAAACTAGAGATTGGAAGTGATTTTTAGTAATTCTAACTTTAAGAGGCACAGTGGGACACGACGGGTTAATTATGGAGCATGGGGAAAAAGGGAACAATCTGCCAAAATTGGAACTTAAAAATGAGATATGAAGAGGTCAAAAACGGTTAAATAGTGGAGTGGAGAAAATATGATTAAATATGTTACAGTCGGGGAAAAAGGTTAAAGTACGCTAGCGTGGAGACACATTTTAAATACGAGTACGGTACAGTGAGACGAAAATTTGTTAAATATGGTACAGTGGGTAAACATTTTGTACAGTGAGATAAAGAGTTGAATGGGGCACAGTTGTGCAAAATGGGTTAACTATGGTACAGTGGGGTAAAAATAGTTATATGTATATGGTAAAGTGGGACAAATGGGTTAAAAATGGTACAGTGGGGCAAAAAGCGTTAAATATTGAACAGTGGGGCAAAAATGTATTTACTATGATACAGTGGGGCAAAAAGGGTTAAATATGTTACAGTGTGACAAAAATGGGTAACTATACAGCACATTGGGGCATAACTGTGTTAAATATTGTACAGTGGAGCACAGAGAGTTAAATATGGTACAGTGGGGCAAAAACTGTTAATTATGGTACAGTGAGACAAAGCGTTTAATATGACACAGTGGGGCAAAAAGCTTTCACAATGGAACAGTCGGAAAAAATGTGTTAACTATGGTACAAATGGTTAAATATGGTACAGTATGACAAAAATGGTTACAGTGTGCACAAAAAGTAAAATATGGTAACGTGTAACAAAATTGGTTAAAAATGGTACAGTGGGGCAAAAAGCGTTAACTATGGAACAGTGGGCCAAAATTTATTTACTATGATACAGTGGGGCAAAAAGGTTTAAATATGGTACAGTGTGACAAAAATAGATATCTATACAGTACAGTGGGGCATAAATGTGTTAAATATTGTACAGTGGAGCAAAGAGGGTTAAATATGGTACGGTGGGACAAAAACTGTTAAACATGGTACAGTGAAACAAAGGGTTTAATATGACACAGTGGGGCAAAAAGGGTTAATTATAGTACAGTGGGGCACAATTAGTTGAATATGGTAACGTGGGACAAAATGGGTTAAATATGGTACAGTGGGGCAAAAAGCTTTAACTATGGAACAATGGGGAAAAAATGTGTTAGAATGGTACAGTGGGACACAAATGGTTAATTATGGTACAGTATGACAAAAATGGTTACAGTGGGCACAAATAGTAAAATATGGTAACGTGGAACAAAATGGGTTAAGTATGGTACAGTGGGGCAAAAAGCGTTTACTATGGAACAGTGGGGCAAAAATGTGTTAACTATGGTACAGTGGGGCAAAAAGGTTAAATACAGTGGACAAAATATTGTAGGACAAAAAGGTGTTAAATTTGGTTCAGTGGACCCAAAAGGTTAAATATAGCACAGTGGGTCAAAAAGCGTACATTTAGTACAGTGGGTAAAAATATGGATGCAGGGAGAGAGGGTAAGTTAAATATGAAATAAGAATGTTTTTTTCTAAATGTATGCTTTTAGTAGCACTGTGGTGCAAAATGGTTAAAATTATGATGCACTGCAATTATGTATCACTGTGGTGCAAAAAGGTTAAAATTATGATGCAGTTGGGGCAAGCAAAAATTGTTCAACATGTTACAGAGGGGAAAAAATGTGTTAAATATGGTTTAGAGGAGCAAAAAGGGTTAAATATTGTACGGTGAAGCAAAAAAGTTAAATACGTTAAAATGGTTAAATGTGGTAAGTGGGGAAAAAGGGAACAAAATAGTCCCAGATATGTAAAAAAATTCGTACTTTAGAAGCACAGTGTAATAAAAAGTGTTTAATATGGAACAGTGGTGCAAAAGGTGTTGAATTTGGTCCCTGAGTGCAAAGGTAGCTCTTACAGCATAAACCAAAGCTAAGAAATTGTTTTTTCCAAATAGGTTCTTCTACTTAAACCGTGGGGAAAAAGTTAAATAAATGGCACAGATAGGGGACAAAAATGTTGAAATACTGTCTATGCTTGCGAATTTGGATCTTGAAATATCAATTATCATTTTAAAATATTGTACAATGGTGCAAAGTGGTTAATTATGACACACTAAAGGTTAAATGTGGTACAATGGAGCGATTTACTTTAGATTTTTAAATTCGTACCTTTATAGACACAGTGGGACAAATGTGGTTTTATATTGTACCATGATGTGAATGTAGGTATTGGAACATAAACAAGGGGAAAGTTGCTAACGTATGAACCAAAAAAATAGTTTTTCAACGTCCAGAGGTACTGTGGGAAAAGGGATAAATATTGTACCATGATGTCAGGGTAACTCTTTGAACATAAACTAGAAATGAAACGAGGGTTCGTATTTTATATATAAAAGTAATCAAATCTTCTTCATTTTGCACCATATGTAATAATCATGTAATTTTGAAAGAAAGAGGTATAGCTATTTTACAGTACCCCAAACAGAAAATAGATAAAAGATGGGGGCTGCGAAGCGCACCGGGTAAGCTAGTTTTATATATATAGATTGCTATTGAATTCTGAAGTTAATAGAGGGATATCTATTGCAACTGCAGACAATTCTACCAAGCAATTGAAACTCGCTACCATTTGTTTGTATTTGTTATACTTTTTTTTTAGTTACACCTCTTTAAACATTTTGTTCACCCGCGGTGGCCAACTTTGAGGCCCTGTGGCTCGGCCGCTGTATACCTTAGGGGTCCCAAATTCAAAACTTAATTTCTCTAATACATCTTCTGCAAACACGCCAAGTTGTGTTGCAATCAGTTGACCGGTTAAGAAACGGCAGAATTATTTCACCTTTTTTTTTAATTCTTCCCACTGTGGGATGTTAGCTTCGCCCTTGCATGGTTTAGAAGAACTATATTAAAAAACTACGCTTGCCAATACCTCTTGGTTTAGTTTGTTAATTTTCATTCAAATTGACAAGTTTTTGTGTCGTTTTTTTCGAACTTCACCCACTGTTCAACTTAGTTCGGCGGCTCCATGCTCTGCCTTCCAAACACAAAACAAATTGCCTTTTCAATTTCTCTGAAGATAAGGTTATGCTTTAGTCGAAATATTTGCAACTCTTTTATTTTTTTATTCATGAAGAACTTAACCGCAAATCTGGAATGTACATTTGTAGAATTCTACATATGATTCACTTTCGGTTAGCTCCCCATTTTGACCGCAAAAACCGAAGGTTTAGCTAATTAAATGTAATGATCTTAATTTTTAGTGGCAGTGACGACTTCTGTGCGATAGCATCAACAAGCAACGGTCATCATTTGATATCGTTCGGAAAACTACTAAAAACATTAAAATGGATTTGCCACATTTGGAGGAAACTTCAGCGAAGATCAATAGCTTAACTCACATCTACAAGTGGTTGGACGAACTTAGACTGGTCCAAGTTAGTGACGCACCGAGGAATACCTTTAAAGAGTTCACAAAGTCGGGCGTTGTCTATAACACGATATATATTTACCATTGCAAAAAATACTATATTGTATCAAATGAAACAAATGCAAATCGCAAAATTCTAACCACTACAGAACTGCAGGAATTTATATTATTATATGCAGAACATGTCCATGACTTGTACATAGAGCAGGCAATGAAATTTGGTGAGTTACACTATGATGGAGAGGCGGAATTGTCAATGCCCGATGCGATCTTCAAGCTAAAGCCATTTAAAAATCTTAATGCTCTGCATTGTCAATTGCCCGAAATAGACTCGGTAATTCCCAGAGTGGTCGAACATTTGCCCCATTTGAATACGTTACATTTAAGCGAATGTCCGTCTGGGACTGCCGGTGATGGCGACGATGCCCTACGGACAAGGCTTGTGAATGTGGAGAGTCTTTTGAAATTGAAGAATTTAAAACGCCTATGTCTGGACTACTTGGGAGAAAATGTTGAAATTAGATTTGCAGATTTTTGCAAACTTATCTATTGCGTGCCACTGGAGGTATTCGAAGGTCAGTGTGTCCTCGTCTGCCCATTGCAAACCACCGACGATAATACGGATGACAGGAATAGCAAAATTGAGAGTTTGATATTAACACAGGGCGTACAGCTAAAGGAGCTGAGAATCTCTACCTCGTTAGATCACCACAAATGGCGAAAAGGTTATTCAGTGTTTTTTAAAATTTTGGAAAATCTCAGCAAATTACATTTAACCCCAATTGATGAAATAACTGATTTAATGTTGGCTACTCTAGCCTTATTCTGTACAAATCTCCAGAGTCTTACAATGCAGCGAACAACTTTCAAGCACATCACCCTGTTTTCGTTATCGCCAAAGGTGAGAAAATTGCATCTGTTAGAATGTCGGGGTTTAAGCAACAAAAACCTGCGGCAGATCCTTAGCGGCGAAATAAGTATCAGGGAATTTATTTCGCACAACACAAACTATTCGCTTAGGGAGAAATTGGAACATTTTTCCATTTCACCTCTAATAGAGAAACTTGATATAGATTCGCTGGATTTGAGTAAATTCACCACGCTTTATAAGCAAAATGAAAGCCTAAAGCATGTGAAATGGTATCACAAGGCGAATGAGGAAAAATCCAACAGAATTTCTTCCGTAAATATTATTTGCTTAAAAACGTTTGTAAACTTGGAGACTCTCGAAATGAACCTACGCAGTGCAATGACATTGAATGTAGTACTACAACTACGACACCTCCGTAAGTTGACCACGAATTTGATTTCAGCAAATGTCTGGTCCGACAGCTGCACTCTGCTGAAGCATCCATCATTGCGGGAACTGAAAATCAACAACGATGACTACATACCTTGGCAACAAATACCAACTACAGACTTTCTAACCGAGGTGATCTCTTTGGAAATGGATGCCAGAGGCTGTCAAAATGGTCTAGACTTTTTGTTACAACTTTTCAGTACGAATAGTAAACTAAAACTCATGCTCTCGTGCCGGCATAGCGTATTGAATAAATTTTCTAAGAAAGATTTCTTAATGAGCTTATTAACTTCTCCGAATTTGCCGTGGGACTTGAAAGAAATCCAAATATGCGGATTTGTAATGGGTAAGTAATTAGAAGCTCAAAGAACAAGCCAATATATTCGCAATTTAATTTGACATAAATGCAATGACAAATGCCATTGTTATTGTATACATGACAATTTCTCAAGCGTTACATTAACTTGTCATAGGCTTGATGTCAGTAGGATCATTAATGACACATTTTTTGCGCCCGACTTGTGGTAATTTCAGAACGTACTGAAAAACGTATGTCCTACACAATCTCAACCTGCAGTACTCGGTATCAGTGATGCCAACATTTTCCGAAGCAAATTGAAAAAGCGTAAAAGGGCGTAAATTCCAGACAAAAAAGCGTAAAAAAGCACTGAACTATAATATTGCTTTAGTCAGGAGGCAATGACAAAATTATATCCGCCCCACATCAGAGCAGAATAAAACCAGTAAAGAAAGGTTAACGTCGGGCGGGGCCGACTATATAATACCCTACACCACCTCGGCAATGTACATTAAGAATTTCTTTTTGAATAGTTGGAATAATTAATTTCCTTTCTTTTACGAAAGTACTTAGCTCCCCCGCCACGTCAAGGCTTATTCCAAAGAGGAGTTTAATATAATGTGTGGAATTAAAAAATGAACTAATAATAATATTCCACATATTTGCATTTAGTGTGGTTATTATTAGCCTTAACACAATAAATAGTCCGATTTTTGGTCGTACACAATATAAGTAATATATGCAGGGTATGTTAGGTAGGTACTACCTTGGAATAATTGTTACTACCTTGGAATAATTGGTACTACCTTGGAATAATTGTTACTACCTTGGAATAATTGGTACTACCTTGGAATAATTGGTACTACCTTGGAATAATTGGTACTACCTTGGAATAATTGGTACTACCTTGGAATAAGTGGTTTAAGTAATGTTTTAATTTTCATTTCCGCTGAAGCCTTTTAGGTCTCTAAAATAGCGCTTATATAAAAAAATTAGGAACATCTTTCTGGAAAATTTTGATCGGAAGTAAAGTACAACTTATATAGCGCTTTGGTACCAAATCAGGAGGAACATATATATGGAGGTTATATATAAACGGATTTTCCTTGAATACTCATTCATTGAAAAAGAAACTTCTTTCTGTCAAATTTCGCACTGACCGGATATAAACCAGTAAGGAAAGGTTAAAGTCGGGCGGGGCCGACTATATAATACCCTACACCACCTCGGCAATGTACATTAAGAATTTCTTTTGGAATAGTTGGAATAATTAGTTTCCTTTCTTTTACGAAAGTACTTAGCTCCCCCGCCACGTCAAGGCTTATTCCAAAGAGGAGTTTAATATAATGTGTGGAATTAATAATTGAACTAATAATAATATTCCACATATTTGCATTTACTGTGGTTATTATCAGCCTTAACACAATAAATAGTCCGATTTTTGGTCGTACACAATGTAAGTAATATATGCAGGGTATGTTAGGTAGGTACTACCTTGGAATAATTGGTACTACCTTGGAATAATTGGTACTACCTTGGAATAATTGGTACTACCTTGGAATAATTGGTACTACCTTGGAATAATTGGTACTACCTTGGAATAAGTGGTTTAAGTAATGTTTTAATTTTCATTTCCGCTGAAGCCTTTCAGGTCTCTAAAATAGCGCTTATATAAAAAAATTAGGAACATCTTTCTGGATAATTTTGATCGGAAGTAAAGTACAACTTATATAGCGCTTTGGTACCAAATCAGGAGGAACATATATATGGAGGTTATATATAAATCTGAACGGATTTTCCTTGAATACTCATTCATTCAAAAGAAACTTCTTTCTGTCAAATTTCGTACTGACCGGATATAAAATACAGTCTCTACAGCACTTACATGTCAAATCGGGGTAACATATATATGGGGCATATATCTAAATCTGAACCGATTTTCTCTGAATTTGGAAGTATCCTTTCATATAATCTTTGTGTAGATTTTTTACTGATCGGATATAAAATGCAGATTGTACAGCGCTTACATGTTAAATCGTGGGTAACGTATATATGGGGGCTATATCTAAATCTGAACCGATTTCCCTCAAATTTGGCAGTGTTAATTCATGTAATGAGAAACCTCTTCTGACAATTTTTTTTACTGATCGGATTTAAAATATGGCGCTTACATGTGAAATCGGGGGTAACGTATATATGGGGGCTATATCTAAATCTGAACCGATTTCTTCCAAATTTAACAGTGTTCATTCATATAATAAGAGACCTCTTTCTACTGAATTTCATACTGATCGGATATAAAATAAAGTTTTTACAGCGCTTACATGTCAAATCGGGGCTAACATATATATGGGGGCTATATCCAAATCTGAACCGATTTTAACCAAATTAAATAGGGATCGTCCTTGGGCCAAAAAAAAGATATGTGTAAAGTTTCGTCAAGATCGGGCCATATTTGCGACCTGTACTTTGATTACAAGAATACATCTACAGACAGACGGACAGACGGACAGACGGACATAGCTAAATCGACTCAGAAAGTGATTACAAGTCGATCGGTATAATAAACAATGGATCTATCTCTTTTCCTTTTGGGTGTTACAAACAAATGCACAAAGTCATAATACCCTGTACCACTGTGTGGTGTAGGGTATAAAGAAATATGTATGTTTTGTCAAATTTTTTGTCAAAGTTGTTTTCTTAATGAGAATAATATGTCTAAAAAAGTTCATTTTATGGGGCTTAGATTCAAAATCAGGATATAGAAATATACATGGGACATACCTAAATCTGAGCATATTTTCGTCAAATTTTTCAAAACTGTTCTCTGTTAAAAGTTACAAAGATGTGTTGAGAAATGTGGATTTTAAAGCGTGCCCACATTTAACATTGGGAAATATATGTAATGGTGTCTATATCTAAATTTGAACCAATTTTCTTTAAATAATATATGTCATGGTGTCGATATCTACCTCTGAACCAATTTCTTTAAATTTAGATAGAGTCCATTTCTGGTTCAAGGAACCGTTATATACTAAATTGTAGATCTGATGAGAAATGGGTATTCTATGGCGCTTAGACCCAAAATTGGTATATACGAATTATTATTGTTATTGAGTTTATTGTTGGATCCAACAACTTTTCTATGTCAAATTTCCAAATCCTGATGTACATACCTATGGTGTAGCAAAATTTTACCAGATTTGTTCTGACAAATGTTTCGTCAAAAGCACTAACGAGAAATTTGAAAGCGTACAGTTAGTGTTTTTGTTCATTTGGCACTTACTGAACTCTTTTCGCGTATTGAGTGATCTGAAAAGCACTAAATCTGGTGCGAAAAACACTAAGTTGGATTCCCTGCTCGGTATTGTCAGTAGTTATTGGCAGTGGCATGCGGCCAACCTTTCTGACGTCTTCTTATAGTCGCCTGCGCCTCACAACCTGCGGTACTGCTAATAAATATTGGCACTGCCGTCGGCCTAGCCTTTCTTGAATCTTCTTATAGTTTCCTGTTTATACAATTAAGCGACAGTGCCAATATTCATGTTTTTTTTCAAAATCTGGTCATCTCAGCTATTTTGGCTCCTTGCGAAATGGTTAAGTAAACTTTTTCTACATTTCTATGTCCCAAATGTAATTCTCCTATTTGATTTTTTCAACTCTCATTGAGAAGTCCTGCCCAAAATGTTGCTCTGCACTCCTTCTGCTTTTTTCCTTAAATAAGCGCATTTAAAGGAAAAAGGCGAAATCTAACAAAACTTAAAATGGTTATATTTCCTTAAATTAGCGTCGTAGAAGTTAAAGGACAAAGTTTCACCATCAGTAATTTGTGGCGAATGTTAGCCCGTCTGTCACGATAACTTTCCAGTAACCGATTGACTTCAAATTTGGAATGTATGGTTATATTTCCTTAAATAAGCGTCCTAGAATGAAATAGACGAAATTTAATGATTACTAATTTTTGGAGAAAGTTTTTAGTTTCCCTAGCAAAATTTAAAATGATTATATTTCCTTAAATAAGCGCCTTTGAAGGGAAAAGGCGAAATTTAGCAAAACTTAAAATGGTTATATTTCCTTAAATAAGCGTCGTAGAAGTTAAAGGACAAAATTTCTTGATCAACAGTGTGCGGTGAATGTCCGCCCGTCTGTCACCATAGTTTTCCAGTAACCGATCGACTTCAAATTTGGAATGTATGGTTATATTTCCTTAAATAAGCGTTCTAGAAGGAAATAGATGAAATTTAATGATCACTAATTTATGGTCGAAATTTTGAATTTCCCTAGCAAAATTTAAAATGATATTTCGTTAAATAAGTGCCTTTGAAGGAAAATTTAAAATGATTATATTTCCTTAAATAAATGCCTTTGAAGGAAAAAGGCGAAATTTAGCAAAACTTAAAATGGTTATATTTCCTTAAATAAGCGTTGTAGAAGTTAAAGGACAACATTTTTTGATCTCCAATGTGCGGCGAATGTCTATCCGTCTGTCACGATAGATTTCCAGTAACCGATCAACTTCAAATTTGGTTTATATCAATATTTTTTGTCTATTTCTGTCAATGAACAAAGATGGGCCATAATGGTCCACTTCTTCGAGTACCTCCCCCACAATGGATCAAAATTTAGTGAGATATTGATTTTTTAATAACTTCTATACTACTTCGCAATTCTACACACAGTATAAGTTTCTTGTTCGCTATCACTTTGAGAAAAATTACCGAAGCTGCCACGCCCCTTTTGGTGCCTCGCATACAAATGGACCGTTTTGCACAGAAAAATAACGGCTTGTGACTTCGATTCCTGCGCCTACAAATGCATAAAATGTTGTACAGTGTAATGATTTTATAGTACCCATAGTATATTCAAAAATGGGCCACGCCCCTTTTGTAAACTCACACACAAATGTCCAAAAGAAACAAAAAAAATTATTTCCCTTTCTTTACAATATGGTTAATAATTTATAAATATACCCATAGATTTTTTCAAATAGTCTTAGTTTTCTGCGCTCGGATGCTGAGTTTTCAAAAATTTAAACAAATTTTTTTTTATCACAGCTCCGTCGGAGTTATACTTCAAAAAAATTATCCAAATACCATTTCATGAAAACCATTCAAAAAAAATTTTAAAAATACTTTTCCATAAAGATTTGTTTGTTTTGGTTTCATAAAATAGTATTCCTCAATCGACACAAAAAAAAGTTGTAGGTCTCGGGCACAACATTTTTTTTGTTTCATAGTGTAATGGCACATTGTCATATATAAATTGCCAGAAGAGTAAAATTTTTCACACATACATACATTTTTGGACGATAAATTATTTATACGGGGCAAAATCGCCTATTCTGATATGTTTGAATCGAAAGAAAATATATTTGTAACACAAATGTTTAAATATTATATATTTTTGAGCAAATACATTTTATTTAAAAATCAATAAAATATATTTGGAACTCGTATATAAAAATGCTGCAACATAAAATATTTGCAAACTAAATTTCTCAAATAAAATATGTGTTTGAATACAAATAAAATTATTGTTTAGGAATTTCTCCAAATATATTTTATTTAAAAAGATTTTCGAAACTTTTGTTGAATTTTGCGAATTTCAGTTTTAATTTTTTTTGTTTCGAATTGAACCTCCCAAATATGACACCAAATGCATCATTAACGTCGGTTTAAAATGAAACATTTAAAATTTCTGAGTATTTCAAACCATCATTAGTTGTCGATCCTCCAAGTAATATATTTCGATCCAATAATATACGATTATTATTTATTATTTTTACGACATGAACAATTACTTAAAAATTTACTTTGAATTACTGACAAATGTAACACAATTTAAGTATTTTCTGAATTCTTAAATGATAACAAATATTTGTTTCGGAAAAAATAGTCCAAAATAAACACATATTGGGATGTAAACAAAGAATTGTTTAGAACAACATCTTCCCAAATACATAATTTTTGTGAGTACCAAATATTATATGTTTAGAGTGTACCCTTAACATATATATGTTCCAAATATGTTTAGGACAATATGCTACAGAATCGATTATTTTTCAGCATGTAGAAACAATTATGAACGAGTCTTAAACATGTGTAAGGGAGGAGTTAGGCTTTCAGAATATGTATATATAAACCACTTTGTTGCAAAGGGAAAATGTAATATTGGATGTCAATCTTTGAAGCTTACGTTTTATTTTTTCCGATTATAAAATTCAATTCATGGTGGTCGTATGACATTTTGCTCTATGTATAGAGGAACCGATACTTAATGTTTCCCACACTGAGATTGTGATTCATCACTTGACATGAAATTTACAAAAAAATATATATATTTTATCATTTTAGATCGTTCTGAACTGAGGAGAAATTCTGATGTTGCCATGAGAAATCTTATATTTCTACCCAGATCTGATGACATGTTTAGTGTAATACTGTGCAGAAATTAACCAATGACAATCAGAGGCTGGAAGTGGAGGAACCTACAAATAAAATTTACCAGTAAAACTAATAAAAAGAATAAAATGTATTCTAAATTCGAAAACAGAAATAAATTTGTATATATAAAATACTTGTGTGAGTTTCTTAGTTGTCTTCTAGACCACTGAAGCTATAGAGTTAATAATCGGTGAACATGTTCGCCTAGCCGTGAGTAAGGATCATAGCTATGACCAAATTCGTGGATTATTGTCGAAAATGATTATTCGTGTAATGTCTTGATTAACATTATTTCAAAGTATGTATTCATATATATTCATAAATATACACAACGTATCTAAAGTTGTTTCAGAACTACATCAACCATGTATTAATATATATTCATAAATATACACAAAATGTCTCATGTTGTTCCAGAACTGCAGCGAACATTGTTCTACGTTCCCTGAAGAGCAGAATAACTTCTGCAGGTCAAGCTAGAAGTTTTATAATCAAATATTTTATATATTTGTATTTATATTTTCTCACTGTGGAGTGGTGTTGAACATAAAAGTGAAGTGAATGTTTTTGGAATAGCGATGTAGTAAAGGGTGAAGTGGTGGAAACCCTTCAGCTCAAATCCACACTAAGAAAGTTATAGAAAAATTAAATTATTTGAATAAAACGACAGACATTGTTCATTCCTTCAGGGTTCTAAAACATCTGTAGCTCAACTCCTCAGTGAGAAACCATACAATAATATATATTCCAGATCAAAACCTCACAGATAATATAATAAAAATTACATAGAGCAAAAATCCTACCAACATTAGAATATAAAATAAAAGAACCGCCACACTGATTTCCCGATATTTATGGAACTGAAATGATTGATTTGTCCTCTAAAGAAAAGTCTTCTCGTCTTAGTCCTCTCGACCTGGAATCCATGAGTTTCTTCATTTTGGCGTTGCCTGTCTGCCATTCAAGTGTTAAATAATTATTTTGTTTACTTTTTTTAACGGAAAACTTTTTAAATTATAGCCGACATTGATAAATACCATCCCACACCTTGTTGGTGTTGGGCGCTGGCAATGGTGGTCAATGGGCTGTCATAGTTCCTGTTGCCTGTTACTGCTGCAACATTACACAGCTATTCAAATTGTTAAGAATTATTACCGAATTAATAAAATATTGCTCACTTTTTGTTGGTGTTACTGGCGATGCGGCAGCTGCGGCTGCTGGTGGTTCAATTGTCCCACAAAGAGTTACCAGATGTTAAAGAGGTAAAGCCAGTAAAACAGGAATGAGATAAAAAGAAATTCTGCATTTCTCTAGACATGTTCAAATATATGTATTTCTTCATCTGTACTAGAGCCGACCTCTGAGGTCTTCCTCTATACTAGAATCGACCTCTGAGTTCTATCTCTTTACTAGAGTCGACCTCTGAGTTGTACCTCTTTACTAGAGTCGACCTCTGAGGTCTTCCTCTATACTAGAGTCGACCTCTGAGGTCTTCCTCTATACTAGAGTCGACCTCTGAGGTCTTCCTCTATACTAGAGTCGACCTCTAAGGTCTTCCTCTATACTAGAGGCCACCTCTAAGGTCTTCCTCTATACTAGAGTCGTCCTCTGAGGTCTTCCTCTATACTAGAGTCGACCTCTAAGGTCTTCCTCTATACTAGCAAAAATCGGGAAAATCGCTTGAAATTTACAGCATCTGGCAAACCTACGGCCAGAGTTTGAATGCAGTGCCGGACCACCACAAAGGCGGACTCTTGTTCATTTTCTTAATTGATTCATTGATCTTGAAGGAGATATCAATTGGTCAGCAGAAACTGCTATTGCGTCTAGTGGTGGCTGCTGCTAGTGGGGAATTGTTTGGATGGATGTCATGGAGCAGGGGGAGAGACCAGACCATAGATTTTTGGTTCCGCTGCTTTATTGATATTTGTTTACGCCGTTGTTTACACGGACAGCTGGCGTATGGTGACGCGGAGCTATTATAGCCTTTCCTTCCCCGCAAAACGAACACAGTGGCGACCAACGCCACCATCTCAACAATCACCCTGGCAGCCACTGCCACTCATTTGTGGCCACCACCACCAGCATTTGGCCAACGACATTTTTTTTCATGTTCAAATCGTTTGCAATGTTGTTGTTAATGTTTTGCCGTTGTCGTTCCATTCAATCCCATAAGAACGGCCATAAAACGATGCTGTGTATTGTTAGAGCCCCAAAAAACTTTGCTCGATCTTGCAACCAACTGCGCGGCCAGGTTTGCACGTTGGTCGCCACTCGACATTTTGGAAACTGAGATAGCAACCGAAAATTCACTTCGCCTTACCACAGTCGCTGATGCGGCCGCCGATCATTTGTTTGCCACAAAATTCTTTGCAATTTAATGTTATCAAATGAAAAAATTTTGTTGCAATTTTCTAAATTGACATGTATTTTACTACTACGACTACCACTTCCACGTTTACATCTACCGGCTACCAGCAGAACTAGCAAATGCGACGACGACGACCAATATCTGGGGATTTGTGGCCAAATGAAATATGTTTTAATTAAATACAAGTGTTTAATAATAGGTTTCAATTGAATGTTATTAAATTAAATGGACACTATCGTAAAAAGGAAATAATTACCTAAACAATAACACATTCGTATCTCAGACAAAATATTTCATAGATAGTGTTCTATGTGCTATTTATTGAGACAAGCCCATGTTTTTTTTTTGGGAGGGAATTATCTAAATTTTTGGACGTAGAATGTACAACAATGTACATTATGTATAGATATTTAAATAAAATATATATGTATGTAGTTAGTACATATGTTATTTTTTGAAATCAAAATACGCCAAGAAAATATTATTCCCCTCTATTGACAAAAATTGTTTAAAGTTTTGTTAGTCATTAACAGCAAGTAATGCCTAGAGTAATGAGTTGGCTTTATAAGGTAATGCAAGTGGTAATGACACCTACTTACAAAGATTTTGCGGTGTAGCCATGTTAGGACCAGTTTCATTATTATAACATCTAGTCAATTCACCTAAGTTTACATATCCCAGAACCGGCTATAGAAGATCCTATCACTGAACTGATTGTGATTTATTGGTGTCAATTTAAAGCCGTTAACAGCATCAAATAATAATTCGCGATGCAGTACGTCATTACGAGTATATCACGGATTCAGAGAAATATCATTTTCGAAGCACAACAATTAATTATAAAACAAGTAATTGGTTCCGGGAACCAGTTCCTAACCTCAAGAGATCTATTCTGAGTTTTGTTATTTCCCATAGTGAAGTTATATGTAATTTTATTTATTTTAAATTATTATATTTTTTTTTGGAGGTCAACACTATTATAGAGGAATACCTCAGAGGTCGACCCTAGTATAGATGAAGACCTCAGAGGTCTTCTCTAGTATAGAGGAAAACCTCAGAGGTCGACTCTAGTACAGAGGAAGAACTCAGAGGTCGACTCTAGTTTAGAGGAAGAACTCAGAGGTCGTCTCTAGTATAGAGGAGACCTCAGAGGTCGACTCTAGTAAAGAGAAGGAACTCAGAGGTCGACTCTAATATAGAGGAAAACCTCAGAGGTCGACTCTAGTAAAGAGGAAGAACTCATAGGTCGACTCTAGTACAGAGGAAAACCTCAGAGGTCGACTCTAGTAAAGAGGAAGAACTTAGAGGTCGACTATAGTATAGAGGAAAACCTCAGAGGTCGACTCTATTAAAGATGGAGAACTCAGAGGTCGACTCTAGTATAGAGGAAGGACTCAGAGGTCGACTCTAGTATAGAGGAAAACCTCAGAGGTCGACTCTAGTAAAGAGGAAGAACTCATAGGTCGACTCTAGTACAGAGGAAAACCTCAGAGGTCGACTCTAGTAAAGAGGAAGAACTTAGAGGCCGACTATAGTATAGAGGAAAACCTCAGAGGTCGACTCTATTAAAGATGGAGAACTCAGAGGTCGACTCTAGTATAGAGGAAGGACTCAGAGGGCGACTCTAGTATAGAGGAAAACCTCAGAGGTCGACTCTAGTAAAGAGGAAGACCTCAGAGTTCGACTCCAGTATAGAGGAAGACCTCAGAGGTCGACTCTAGTAAAGAGGAAGAACTCATAGGTCGACTCTAGTACAGAGGAAAACCTCAGAGGTCGACTCTAGTAAAGAGGAAGAACTTAAAGGTCGACTCTAGTAAAGTGGAAGACCTCAGAGGTAGACTCTAGTATAGAGGAAGAACTCAGAGGTCGACTTTAGTTAGAGGAAGAACTCAGAGGTCGACTCAAGTACAGAGGAAAACCTCAGAGGTCGACTCTAGTAAAGAGGAAGAACTCATAGGTCGACTCAAGTACAGAGGAAAACCTCAGAGGTCGACTCTAGTAAAGAGGAAGACTTCAGAGGTCGACTCTAGTATAGAGGAAGAACTCAGAGGTCGACTCTAGTATAGAGGAAGACGTCAGAGGTAGGTCGACTCTAGTATAGAGGAAGACGTCAACTCTAGTATAATGCAAGACCTCAGAGGTCGTCTCTAGTATAGAGGAAGACTTCAGAGGTCGACTCTAGTATAGAGGAAGACCTCAGAGGTCGACTCTAGTATAAATAGATGAAGACGTCAGATGTCGACTCTAGTATAGATGAAGACCTCAGAGGCCGACTCTAGTATAGATGAAGACTTCAGAGGTCGACTCCAGTATAGAGGAAGACATCAGGGACGACTCTAGTATAGAAATGTAAATTCGATTCGGAAAACGCAAAAAAAAAGCAAATAAATATCGACAAAAAGTTCTACAAAATGGAATATAATTTCTATGAAACTTTTAATTAAAATTAATCAATTTCTTTGAAATTTTAGAAAAATTCAAGTTCGACAAAAAAATCTATAATTTTTTCCAGAAAAATGCAATGTCCATAAAATTTAGTCATGGAGTGCTATTTAGATGAAATTTTCTATAAACATTTAATTTCGATATAATTCCCTATAAAAATGCAAACTCGATTAAATTTTAAAATAAAATTTAAATTCATAGTTTTGTTTTTGACTATTGAGTTCGAGATCGTTGTTTTTGTTTTCTGTTAAACAGAAAAACAAACCTTCTTTAAATAAGAAGAATAAGAAATGTGTGAAATGTATTAAGGGTGGTCACTGGTTGGTGGACGATATCGTTTTCGGAAGCTACCAAGCAACCTCATCGGCACCTTGGACAAAATACCCTGTCAATAATTGGCACAATATGAGAGCAGCTCAATATGAAATAATTGAGAACTGGCTTCAAAGTCCCATACCTCCAAAACATTGCAGACAGTATTTCTCAACCTTAATACATCCCCACACTTCTTGTTTGGTTTTTTTGTGTGTCCCTGCAATTTGCGGGGAAGGCACACGATTTGTTGTTATTGTCGCTTCTTACAGCGACAACAAACTTTCGGCCGTACTCTGGAGGTATGGGACTTTGAAGCCAGTTCTCAATTATTTCATATTGAGCTGCTCTCATATTGTGCCAATTATTGACAGGGTATTTTGTCCAAGGTGCCGATGAGGTTGCTTGGTAGCTTCCGAAAACGATATCGTCCACCAACCAGTGACCACCCTTAATACATTTCACACATTTCTTATTCTTCTTATTTAAAGAAGGTTTGATTTTCTGTTTAACAGAATAACAAAAACAACGATCTCGAACTCAATCAAAAATAATGAATAATAAGATATGTCATCCCGGAGCGAGTAAGTTATCAGATACGAACGAATAGAAATTTCAACGAGTAGGTGTTCAAAGAGTGAGTTTTTCCGCGGATTTCGGACCGATTTTCCCGAATTTTTTGTAATTGTCACAATTAAAAAATTAATATCAATCGATTAGTGCAAAAAAAGTTCAAACTATGTTCGCGGAAACCTGTTTTTTCGCGTGTGACTTTTCATTCCTATTCGTTCGTAACTGATAGATTTTGACAGTTCTCGGGATGACTTATCTTCATAATTTATAATTTTTGAACTCAATAGTCAAAAACAAAACTATGAAAAGTCACAACAGATCGAATAACAAAAAAACAAAAACAATGAAAAATTTAAATTTTTAAAATTTTGAATAAAATTGGAATTTCAACGACATTTTGCAATTAAAAATCAATTTTGATAAAAGTGCCTACATTTTTACAATTTCGTCACTTTTTAAATATTTTTTTTTTATGTAGACGAAAAACTGCCGATGTTTTCTTAAAAAAATATTTTTTTTTTGACGATTTTCCTGTACCAACGCAGTTTTTATCAAATTTTTTATAAAATACCAATACTGATGATTTTCTTTCTTAACAAACTTGTGCGATTGTTGATGTCTTTTAGTTTGTAAGAATTTTCAAAAAATATATACATATATAATTTTATGTTACTACAAGTGTCATTGTATTATATGTTCTGTATAATCGATTTGGCCATACTGCTGGCTTTGGATTATAAATAAATAAATTGAAATTGAAAAATTGAAAAGAAATATTGATCAATTTTGGTGTCGAAAATAAGAAATTTCGATGAATTTTTTTTAGAAAAATTGCATTTCGACAAATTTTTCAAAAAAATTTTATTGCACCGAAATTTCTTATAAAAATGTAATTTCGAAAAAAAATTATATAGAAGGCAATTTTCAAATTCTATAAAAAAACGCACTTTAGTTTACTTTCTTATAAAAATGTAAATTCGATGAATTTTTAGTAAAATGTACCTATCTGCAATAAATTTTTTTTTAAATGTCTAGAAAACAAAAAGGAAAAATAATTACATCGATATTTTTGATGGGTGGATATAGTGAACTTTTCAATAAGAATGGAATTTCGCCAAAACTTTATATAAAAGAGGAATTTAAAGAATTTTCTAGAAATATGGAATTTCGATGAATTTTTTTGAAAAATGGCGGTTAGGCAATTTTTTTTAATAAAACTGCAATTCTAACGGATTTTCCTAAAAAATGGAATTTCGACAAAAAAGTCTATAAAACTATAAAAAAGGATTAAGTTTAAATTTTTTTAAAAATGTAAATTTGATGACAATTTTCTAAAGGAAAATGTAATTTCTATGAAACTAAATTAAAAAAATAAAAGTTAATCAATTTCTTCGAAATTTTGGAAAAATTCAAGTTCGACAAAAAATCTATAATTTTTTTCCAAAAAAAAAGGAAAGTTCCATAAAATCCATGATATTATTCCCTATAAAAATGCAAATTCGATTACATTTTAAATTTGATTTTTATGAAATTTTGTATAAAATTGAAATTGCAACGACATTTTCTAATAATAATTCAATTTTGATAAATTGTCCACATTTTTACAATTTCATCATTTTTTTAATAATTTTTTTATGTAGAAGAAAAACTGACGACGTTTTCATAAAAAATATTTTTTTACGATTTTCCTGTACGAACGCAGTTGTTATCAAATTTTCTACAAATTCCAATATAGACGATTTTCTTTCTATAATAAAGAAATATTGAACAATTTCTGGAAATGTTAAAGTTTTACGAATTTTGCAATCGCTATTTTTGATTGATGAACTTTTTAATAAGAATGGAATTTCGACCAAATTTTATATGAAGGTGACGAAAATATGAAATATCGATGAATTTTTTTTAGAAAAATTGCATTTCGACAAATTTTTCAAACATATTTTATTGCAGCGAAATTTCTTATAAAAATGGAATTTCGGGAAAAATGATATAAAATGCAATTTTCAATGAATTTTTAATAGAATGCAATTACGACGAAAATTCTGTAAAAAAAGGCATTTTAGTTAACTTTTTTCTAAAAATGTAAATTCCATTCGGAAAATGTATCTGCAAAAAAAATCGACAAAATGTCTATAAAATAGAATGCAATTTCTACGAAACTTTTAATTAAAATAAATAAAAAATTAAAGTTCGACAAAAATCTATATTTTTTTCCACAAAATTCAATGTCGCTAAAATGTTGCCATCGAGTGCTATTTAGATGAAATTTTCTATAAAAATTTCGATATAATTCCCAATAATTCGATTAAATTTAAAAAAATATTAAAATTTTTAAATTTTGAATAAAAGGAATTTCAACATTTTCCAATAAAAAAAAATCTATTTTGATAAAATTTGCCTACATTTTTACAATTTCATCATTTTTTAATAAATTTTTTTAAAAGAAGAAAAGCTGATGATGTTTTCTTAAAAATATTTTTTTTACGATTTTCCTGTACGAACGCAGTTTTTTATCAAATTTTCTAAAAAAATCCAATATTGACGATTTTCTTTCTGCTATAATAAAGAAATATTGATCTGTTTCTGGAAATGTTAAAGTTTTACGAATTTTGTAATCGCTATTTTTGATTGCTTAACTTTTTAATAAGAATGGAATTTCGACCAAATTTTATATAAATGTGTCGAAAATATGAAATTTCGATGAATTTTTTTTAGAAAAATCGCAATTCGACAAATTTTTCAAACAAATTTTATTGCTGCGAAATTTCTTATAAAAATGGAATTTCGAAAAAAATTATATACAATGCAATTTCAACGAATTTTTAATAGAATGCAATTACGACGAAAATTCTATAACGCATTTTAGTTCACTTTTTTTTAAAAATTTTTAAATTCGATTCGGAAAACGCATAAAAAAGCAAACAAATTTCGACAAAAAGTTCTACAAAATGAAATGTAATTTCTATGAAACTTTTAATTAAAATTAATCAATTTCTTTGAAATTTTGGAAAAATTCAAGTTCGACAAAAAAAATCTATCATTTTTTTCCAGAAAAATGCAATGTCCATAAAATGTTGTCGTGGAGTGCTATTTAGATGAAATTTTCTATAAAAATGTAATTTCGATATAATTCCCTATAAAAATGCAAATTCGATTGAATTCAAAAAAATAAATTTTTTAAATTTTGAATAAAATTGGAATTTTAACGTCATTTCCTAATAAAAAAAAATTTGGTAATATTGCCTAAATTTCTAAAATTTCGTATTTCAGACAGAATTTATCTTTTGGTTTGAGACCATATGTTCCATTTACTTTCTGTCTATTCCAAGAAAGTAATAGAAACAAATACAAAAATTGGTAGAGTTTTAATTGCTTGGTAGAATTGACTGCAGTTTCGATAGACACCACTCTATCATCTTCAGAATTCAGTAGCAATAGTGTATGTCTTTAACTTAAATCAGCTGAAATACTTGTGGAAGCAGTAAATTGCATTTAACAAGAACTGCTAACCAAACCCGTATTTTGCCGAACTAAGTCAACATACTAAAACTCTCATACCAATACATTTTTGTTTTTTTTAATAGTTTTTTTATGTAGAAGAAAATCTGACGATGTTTTCTTAAAAAATATTTTTTGACGATTGATGTGATGTGGGCATGAGTTGTTTGTTAAAACCTGTACGAACGCAGTTTTTAACAAATTTTTTATAAAATTCCAATATTGAAGATTTTCCTTCTAAAAAAAGAAGTAATGATAAATTTTGGTGTCGAAAATAAGAAATTTCGATGCATTTTTTTTAGAAAAATCCCATTTCGACAAATTTGTCAAAGAAAATGTTCAGCTAAATTTCTTATAAAAATGGAATTTCGAAAAAAAAATTATATAGAATGCAATTTTCAAATTTAATAATAAAAACATTTTAGTTTACTTTTTTATAAAAATTTAAATTCAATGATTTTTTAGGAAAAGGTATCTGCAATACAAATTTTTATTAATTTTTTTTATTTTTTTTAAAGGTCTAGAAAATGCACATTAAACGAATTTTTCACGAAAAATGACCACAGGTTTACAAATAGTTATGCAGTTTTTACAAATTTTCCAATTTGTTTAAAATACATAGTATCTTTTACATACCTTTGGTCGCCAAGCCTGGAGATCTGCTAAATTGTCCTTTTTATTCCAAATTCTTAAACATTAAGCGACCTGTTGCATTCATGACAACGACACACTTTAATGTTCACTCACACGACGCAACGCATAAAGAAAGTCAAACAAATCACACAAAATACGCGCAGTTCAAAATTTGCAAATTATGTTTTATTCCTGCAGAGAGAGTCCAAAATAAAACGAAAATAAAATCATACACTCACGAAGCACCACACACGAACCAACCGATCATGAAACAACACCAACAAAACGATGACGGCGCCGCCGAGCTTGAGTGTTTCATTCCAAGTTTATGGCGGGTGAACGAGGAGGAACAGTAACGAAAAACGAAACATTTTTTTTTTGCCGAAAATCACTGATATTGTTAAAGGCAAGGATAAATAAACAATTATTCGGGGGAACTTAAACGCGACATTTTACTGGAAATCACCTCCGCTTATTTTCGCACTTTAGTTTATGGTAATTCCTTTCGTATTTGCAAATTTCTTATTAGAATTACTGAGCACAGACTCTCTATTATACAGATGTTCCGTCGTGACTTTGTTTACATTTTCGTGAGTTACGAACGAATAGAAATGATTTTCAAACTCGAAAAAAATAGTTTTCTGGACAATTTTTTAAGTTTTTTTTGTATTTAACGATCGATACTTATTTTCTAAATGTGATAATAGCAAACAAATCTGGAAAATCGGTCTTAAAATCGCAAAAAAATCATTCGCTGAAATCAAATTTCTATTCGTTCGTAACTGATAGACTACTCGCTACTGGACGGAACTTCTTTATAACTTTATTTTCTTTGCGTAAAATATCGTCTCTCAGTAACAAAGAAAATAAAGTTATAAAGAAGTTCCGTCCAGTAGCGAGTAGTCTATCAGTTACGAACGAATAGAAATTTGATTTCAGCGAGTGATTTTTTTGCGATTTTAAGACCGATTTTCCAGATTTTTTTGCTATTATCACATTTAGAAAATAAGTATCGATCGTTAAATACAAAAAAAAAGTTAAAAAATTATCTAGAAAACTATTTTTTTCGAGTTTGAAAATCATTTCTATTCGTTCGTAACTCACGAAAATGTAAACAAAGTCACGACGGAACATCTGTATAACAAAGAAAATAAAGTTATAAAGAAGTTCCGTCCAGTAGCGAGTAGTCTATCAGTTACGAACGAATAGAAATTTGATTTCAGCGAATGATTTTTTTGCGATTTTAAGACCGATTTTCCAGATTTTTTTGCTATTATCACATTTAGAAAATAAGTATCGATCGTTAAATACAAAAAAAACTTAAAAAATTGTCCAGAAAACTATTTTTTTCGAGTTTGAAAATCATTTCTATTCGTTCGTAACTCACGAAAATGTAAACATTTTTTAACTTTTTTTGTATTTAACGATCGATACTTATTTTCTAAATGTGGTAATAGCAAAAAAATCTGGAAAATCGGTCTTAAAATCGCAAAAAAAATCACTCGCTGAAATCAATTTTCTATTCGTTCGTAACTGATAGACTACTCGCTACTAGACGGAACTTCTTTATAACTTTATTTTCTTTGGATAAGTTACTTAAAAAAAAGTACCATGTAAATGGGGACTTAGTATTTAACTTTTTTGTAACAAAAATAGTTTTTGGTGTGGGGTATGTTCAGTAACTTTGTAGCACATATTAAGGCCAATTTTTTTGTAAACATTACATAACTGTAATTTTTTACCCTATTTTAACAAATCGTAAAACACACCCCTAAAAATGGGGAGGGAGGAGATGAGATGTTCTAAAAAAATGTTTCCCATAAAATGTTACTAAATGTGTCAGAACACACCAAATCCCAGAATTTAACATAAACACCAAAAAGGGCACATATCGATGGCTTAATATTAAAAGGGCGTATCTCGATTTTTGTCATAATTGCGTTTTCCTTTTTTTTTTGGTTTGAAACTGTCAAATGCACCTTAATTTTTTCAAAACTTTCGAGGGCTATAGTTTCGAATAAAGGATTTATAGGTATTGTAAAAACTCCATAAGTCTAGCCTAAGAATTTCTTTGGTTTTTATTTGGTTTTTCGTGACCCTGTTACGAAAAAACAAAATCGAGATACGATCTACCGTTTAGCAAAAATCGGCGAATTCGTCAAGCCACTTTTGGCACCTCCCCCACAAATTGACAGATTCATTCGAACACAACATTCCCATAACCCTGAATAACTATCTGTTTCGACTTAGCCAGATTTGGGATGGAGGACGATAGAATCTTAAATGGTAAGGCGTGACGAGTCATAAACTGACAAATCCGTTCTTTTTCCTTTATCATTGTATTGGACACAATCGTGACAACTCCGAACCGAGGGATAAACGGGCTTCAATTGTCGCCTAGAGGACCTTGGCTAAGCAGGTTATATCTGCCTTGTTGTGTTATATAAAACAACAAGGTTCAGTACAGTAAGCTGAAAGAGCTGGATTTGTAACCAGTAAGAAAGTATCAGTCGAGTAAATCGACTAAGGTATATAACCTCACTTTGTGAGTAATGAAATATGGTACTTCACGTGTAGACGCCAGATCGGTGAAATCATTCTATTAATATGTTGTCTAAAATACAGAATGCGAAAAGAAATTAATCTCCATGACTGCTGCAGAAGTTATAGAAATGTTGTGAATCTGTCAATTTGTGTGGGGAATACCAGAAGTGGCTTGACGAATACGCCAATTTTGCGCTGGACAATAGACACATCAACGCCATTGCACGTACCAATTGTAAGTGTTTATTTACACTAGTATTAAAGTTATAGGCCCTTATTCATAAAAATTTAATGAAGATTTGAAGAACGCTCTAACACTGCTAAAGCGTTCCTCAAACCTTCTTTAACTCTTTATGAATAAGGCCCATAAATTTACAATTTTGGAATGATTTGGCCATTTTGTGTGGGAGGTACCAAAAGGGACGTGGCAATAATGTCCATGCTTCACCGGACTGTAGGTACTATAAAAACTTTATACTGCACACAATTTCAAGTATTTATCTGTTGGTATTCAATTAAATTTTTTGTATAAATGGTCCCTTTGTTTGGGAGGTACCAAAAATAGAGATGTCAGTTAGACAAGGAAGATTCATTGTTATTGCCAAGTTGTCAAGACAATCCAAACCACTTTGAAAAGTGTTTATCAAATATATATAATTAAAAAATAAAGAAATGTCTAAAGTGCTGTTTATGGGAGATTTCTCAAAAAATTAAAAATGTGGACTATCTTCTTACCTTTGGTCTAAATGAATGAATTTCAAATTATGGGCTTAGTACACAAAAATAGTACCTACAGTCCAGTGAAAAATTGGCGTCATTGGAACGCCCTTTTTGGTACCTCCCACACAAATGGACTATTTTGCACGAAATGTTTACTGCTTATAACTTTAATACAAGTACATACTTAAAAGTTATTAAATACTATTTAAATTGACAATCATCTAATTAGAACAACAAAATAATTTAATTTACGATTGTTTTTGGGGCTGAAGGTGGGAGGATTCGTAAGTCGGTTTATCCGACTGAACTTTCTTACTTGTTTTTTATTATTTCCGATTTTTAGTATTCGGGCCATTTTTTTAAGTGCTCGTATAAGCTTGATAAAGCCCTTTAAATTAAAAGAAATTTTTAAGGCTACAATAAAAACAATGTCTATTTGAACAAAATTTATGGATAAATGTAGAAATTATAAAATTGGTAGAAGAGAATTTTAACAAAATCATACCGAAAAAGGGTATATATCAAGGGCTGGTGTGTACGTTAACTTTCGATAGGAGTAAGCGATTGGCTTCAAATTTGGTATGTGTTAATATTTTTTTTCTATCTCAGCTAAGTACACACGATTGCCAGATCGGACAGCGTTATCAACCCTGTTAAAGTGCTACAAATGTACGGACAATGACAGATTGTTAGGCAAAGGTGAATTGGCAGTCCAGAAGATTGGAAGAAACCCTAACAATTTAATATATTTACAATATATTTTGTAAATATTTATATGCAGGATTGGCAATGGGTAATTCCAAAATAAAACGACCCAAAAATTACAATTTAAATATTTAACCCTTTCGATTTAAATGAAATTTTACACACGTATACTAACGGGTTTTAATATGTCATAATCTGTCATTTGTTTTTCATTGTATTAAGTAGTGTTTACGATTTCATCATGGAGAGATATACGCAAGAACAACGTTTACAAATTAATCAGTTTTATTATGAAAATAATCGTTCTCCAATTGCATTTTTCGTGCGCTAGGTCAAAAAAAACACTTCCAGTCGACCTCGACTCCCATGAGCAATATTTTAGCTCTTGTTAAGAGCTATCTTTTTGCCATTGACCGATTGTGGCTACGTGCCACAAACAATTGAACTATTGCGAGAAAAGTTTGGAGATTCGATGATTTCAAGAAGTTGTGATATTGAATGGCCTCCAAGAAGTTGTGATTTAACACCATTAGAGTATTTCTTGTGGGGTTATTTGAAGTCATTGGTCTTTCGAAATAAACCAGACTCTGTTCAAGCTTTACAAGTCAATATTGAACGTGCTATTCATGACATACGACTTGATTTAGCGCAAAAAGTGCTCAAAAATTGGGTTCATCGAATTTGTTCCTGCAGAAAAGTCGTGAAGGCCATTTGATTGACGTTTTATTTAGAATTTATTGTATCGATTGTACTTCACATTAAATAAAAAACTTTTGAATTTCCTTAACAATAAGTGTGTTTTTTTAAAGAAATCATATCACTCTTATTGGAAAACCCTGTAGAAGACCATGCAAACTATTACCTTTAGCCGATTGTCCAAATTCATAACCGTTTAGATTTTATAGGGTGCCCAAGTTGGTCACCTGCAACATTATTTTAAAAAATGTAGCCTTTTTGAAGTCCACATAACTTTTGAACGGAATACCAGATTTGAATGATATGAGCACCATTTGAAAGAATTTAACATCTTTTCTAAGAATTATAAATTGGGTAATTAATTTTTGCCTACTAAAGACATCAAAAGGACGAAAATGTCCTTAATCCTTGATTATCCTGAAAAGCGTGTCTTCAATTTTTTTTCGTTTTATTTTTAAAGATTACACACATGTTTTACCACAAAATGTAAAAATTTTCCGCATGGCTCCTGACAGTTCGACTGAATGGTGCTAACGATAACTCTAAAAAGGAGTGACCGAATGTCTTAAAATATCATACGTTACAATATTTTATTCAAATGTTTATGTTTGATGGAAAACCATATTGGCTATTTTTCACAGAGTTGCATTTTTGCCCCATTTTTCTGATAATATTGTTCGATCTGGCAATGGTGAGTACTTAGCTTAAGATCTATAGTTGTCGTTGTAGTAAAAAGACGTTTGTATTTATACTTAAAAACTATTTATTATTATTAAAACTAGTTCACAAAATCTTACGAAGTATTACTAAAAATGCTACAGTTGACGGCGAAGACTTCTCTAGGTATTAGCTGTTGTTTTCTCCTCCTCTGGTTCGTTAACACGTTGCCAGATTGTTTGTAATTCGAACACGGGGGTCTTGGTGCTGCCACAGATCAAAGATGGAGCGGGTTGGTCCACTACTATCTCATCCACAAAGGTTACAAATTTAGTGAAATATAGATTTTTTAATAATTTCTATATTACTTATCAGAATCTTTCTCAATTCCACACATAGTATAAGTTTTGCTATCACCTTGTGAAAAATGGGCGAAGTTGTCACGCCCCTTTTGATACCTCCCATACAAATTTACCATTTTGCACAAAAAGTTAACGGCATATAACTTTGATTTCTATTAATGCAAATACTTGACATTTTGTGCAGTGTAATGTTTTTATAGTACATACAGTCCCATGAAAAATGGGCGTTATTGCCAAGTCCTTTTTGGTACCTCCCATACAAATAGACCAGTTGGAACAAAAAGCTAACACTTTTAACCTCGATTCCTGCGCATACACACTTGACATTTTGTACAGAGTAATGCTTGTAAATATAATACCCATAGTTTATTGTTATTGCCACGCTCCTTTTGCTATCTCCCAAACAAAGCGGCGAAAATTAAAAAAATATAAATTATTTTTTTAATTTCTTTTACATTTTCAATATGAATCATAATTTATACATTTATCCAAAGATTTTTTTAAATATAGTGGTTTTCTTCGTTAGGATGCTAGCTTTAAAACATGGAGCAAAGAAGATGGTTGCGATTTTTTATGATTTTTTTCGTGCCAGCAAAAAACTATTCAAAAATATCAATACATTTTTTCTAATTGCTTTAACGACAGTTCCTAAACCACTGCCTCCACAGACCTTAAATTATACAGATGTGCCGTCAGCCCGAAACGTCAAAATCTATCAGTTACGAACGAATAGGATTGAAATGTCACAAGCGAAAAAACAGGTTTCCGCGAACAAAGTTTGAACTTTTTTTGCACTAATCGATTAATATTAATTTTTTAATTGTGACAATTACAAAAAATTCGGGAAAATCGGTCCGAAATCCGCGGAAAAACTCACTCTTGAAGTCCTACTCGTTGAAATTTCTATTCGTTCGTAACTGACAACTTACTCGCTCCGGGATGACATATCTTATTATTTATTATTTTTGACTGCCTCTGCGTAAAAGTGATATTCCAAACATTTGTAGCCTTCATTATACATATATATCAATGAAAATTGGATTTAAAAAATACTACTCATAAAATATTTTTTTAGGTCTCAGACACAACAACAATTAACATAGTGCACCGACATATTGGTAATATTCGGCAAATTCCCTTCAATTTGATCGTTGGGTCGCACTTCATATGCACAAAACCTCAAAACCCATTTCCAAACCATGTACCAGTCTCCCGTGAGGGGTCTTGAACATTTTATTTCATAATTGTAATCTAGGGAACATTTCTCTTAATTTGAGTAGAATATTGACCATGTTCGGACCGGATCCATTTTTTGGGCCCTAGAGTCCGAGCTCCAAATTTCGACTTAATTTTTGTATTTCTATAGTAATTTTGGGAGTTGGTAAGATTTTTGTTGTTTTTCTGAGACATCCTACGTAAATTGTATTTTTGCCAGAAAATTTGGCGCAGTGAATTTCATATGGTTCTGAGTTTTGAGACGCAAGACGTATATCCAAAACTGATTTCTTAATAAAGAGGGTAAAAAGTTCAGACATCAAATTCAAATTTAGTACACACACGACTGTGGTCTAAAAGTCACAAAGTTGACAGCACTGTTCACTGTTGTTTTCTATATATGTATGTACATGTGTATTTTTACTTTGACTCTCTTTCCAAGAGTCGTGAATTAACCGGGTCGCGCGGCTTGAGATAGGAAATTAGTAACTGGAAAAGCTCCAGTGCAGTAAAAAATAAAGTAAAGATTTGCAAACCAATTATAATTTTATAATCCTGCAAAAATATTGTTAACATAGAACAAATGTTTGTGATTGAAAACTATGAATGAATGACAGTTTTTGTTCTAACTAAAGTGAGAGCGAAAGTGGTATTTTTGGTTGAGAGTATAGAGTGGAGTTGCCAAAAAAAGTGTCAATAATAACGCACCAAAAAAGGAAAAGAAGCACAATAGCTCTGTTGCGAAATAAGAAATACGAACAGCTAAAATTAAGATTTCCCTTTGCCGGACTCCTACAAATTCATTCATTTGTTTTATGTACTTACAAATAAGTCCATTGACTTGAGCATTTGCACACCATTCATAAACAAAACAAATCGAGACTTCAATTGTTTGTGAAGAAAAGCAACAACAAAGTGGTCCGTTGCTGCATTTAGGATGTGTGTCGTTATTTTAAAGTGTTGATAGTGTTCGTGGTGTGAAGGGATTCTACCCCCGCCCCTTAAGAAAGCGTAATTTGATAAACTCAAAACAACAAGAGCCGGACATTGCATATTTGGTGTTTGTTTTGATCAGTTATTTACCTGTATGCTGGGTGCAATTGTACATTGAATTGGATCTGAGTAGCTTTGGAAACACTCAATCAAAACAAATAAACTATAAGTTAGTATTAAATCAGATTGTCTCATTACAATTACTTATAATACTGCATTTTTACAACAATTTTAAGCGACTTTATCAGGGAAAAGTGATTTTGTCCACAAAAGGAAACTGTCAAACCATTACGATCAGAATTCATTTGCTGCTTCTGGGATTCAGGTAAGTCAAATATACTCTATATGCACTTTATAACCACTAGTCAATATTTACTATAATTGCAGCCAACATCAAAGCCCAAGAAGACAAATGATAGAGACACCACATTTAAGTGTACCGTTCGATATATAAACACTTTTTCGAATGATTTAGCCATTTCCGTCCGTCTATATATTTTTGTGGTCAAAGAGCAGATATAAACAAACGCTTATGAAATTTTGCGCAGATACTAAAAATGTCTTATATCTATATTCCCGACAGACTTGAATTCCTATTTCCTACAAGTTACAATCTATGGTTAGTCGGACATTAGATGCTTTGTAATTATTCATAAATACTTAATGATTTTAACACATCTAAAACGTGTTCCTCAAACCTTCATTAATTTTCTTATGAATAAGGTCCTTTATATTTATAACCTCACTTTATTGGAGGAGAGCCAAAGAGTGTAACGCATCGAATGCCCTAAGGGCCTTATTCATAAAAATATATGCATGGTTTAAAATACATACATTTTAACTTTGAAAATCAGTTAAATAAATTTCCATAGCTTTTTATGAATAAGACCGTAAGTATTTTCGAGGGAAATATGGAATCAGAATATTTTGAGTCATTTGAGCAATGTTCGTCCGTATGTGTAGTTCTCAGCCTAAGTTCGAATATGGGCCCCCACTGGCTAACTCCTTCTAGTACTACCCCCACAAAGGTTTAACGTTTAGTGAAATATTGATTATTTAATAACTTCTGTACTACTTATTCAAATCTTCTGAAATTCCACACATATTAGTTTATTAGTTGCTATTAGCTTCAGAAAATTTTTGTATCTTCCACACAAAAGTACCATTTTGTATAAATAGGTTAACTGCTAGTAACTTAAATACCATTGCATATAAGTACTTGAAATTTTGTGCATTGTAATGCTTTTACAGTACCTTGAGTTCGGTAAAAGAAATGGCGTTATTGACACGCCCATTTTAGGATCTCGCACAAAAAGAAACCATTTTTGTACTAGCAGTTAACTGCTAATAATATTTTAATACCAGTGCATTTAAATACTTTGAATTTTGTTCAGTATAATGCTTTTATAGTACCTACATATATAGCTGGTTCACCCGACTGACATTTTCTTGTATATTTTAGAAAATTTGTTCCCAAATATATGTATAACCTATGTATGTTATTACACCTTATTGATATGTATATCCAGATTCTTAAAAATTTGCATTGATTTGTAAATATAGGTATGGATTTGTAAATAGGTAGTATACTTTATATTGTACAGGGTGGCGCAGAATGAGCCATATGGTTTAAATGGTTTATACCTTTTTTTTATTTATGTGATTATTATATTTTTTTAAAAATACAGTATATTATTGTGGATTTTTTTGCAATTATCTCTGAAAAATGATATTCTGTAAGTGATGTCTATTTTCTGCTTCGCATATAGGTGCTCTTTTTAGCATATTTTCCATAATTTTTTCGCAAAAATTCAATTATTTTTGTACGTTGTTCGATTCATAATTATTCCCCAAGTCTCCTTCACAAAATGCTGAAAAAAAAGCAAAGAAAGAATAATAATTTAAAAAGTTATAAAGAATTCAAACAATATAGCTTATTCTCGCCACCCTGTATTATAACTTTTTAAAGAAGTGGCGAATATGAAGCGAACGAAAAATGTCGCAAAAATTCATTTATTTTTGTACGTTGTTCGATTCATAATTAATTCCCCAAGTTTCCTTCACAAAATGCTGAAAAAAAAGCAAAGAAAGAATAATAATTTAAAAAGTTATAAAGAATTCAAACCATATAGCTCATTCTGCGCCACCCTGTATATATTTTTTAAATTTAATTTTATCAGAAACTGTGATTTTTCTTTCCAACATTTTATGTGAAATTTCCGTTTGATCATTTTTTTTAGAGTGCTTTTGTTCGGAAGAATCCTTCTGGAAATAAATCCCATCAGTGCGCAATAAACGTGCTTACGTATTACAGCATTTCAATACTTACCTCATCTTTATATGAATATGCGACCTGTAGGAACGGAAGTGTCTAGAAGCCCTGACTCAACGGAAGAAATACGCATCTCTATGCGCGAGACTTGACTAAAGTTAATGTTCCGGGAATAATGTAATCTTCTTTCCAATTCAATCATTGCCAAGACTTCTACGCGAATACGGTTTCGTTTCGAAGTAAAAAACAACTAAATGGATTTAAATGGAGGTTTTGAGAAAATTGCATCGAATGCCGATGTATTAACGCAAATCTATAGACTGTTAAATTTTAACGATCAATTACGATTGGCCCAAGTTAATGCGGATATGGGTTTTGTCTTCAAAGAGATATTATTGAAGGGACAGGACTATAGCACAGTACTCATAAACCCTTATGGGAAAGGTTATACTGTAAAAAGCAACTCAAATTCAAATAGTAAAATTCTGAGCAGGGCAGAACTACAGGATTTTAAATTAGTTTGTGCAGAACGTCCACGAATTGAATTTTGCAGACGATGAAAATGAGACAGAAGAACTTCAGAACGATATGATTTCAGAATTCATCTTCTGTGGTAAGCCATTTATAAATCTGCAGAGTCTAAACTGCTCAGTGCCAGAACTGCATTCAGTCATTCCGTTAGTGGCCAAAAATCTACCTTATTTGAAAAGTCTGTTTTTAAACGAATCGATGCGGAGAAATGTACGCGATGTGGAAAACGAAACCGTGAAATATCTACTTCAAATGAGAAATTTACAGCGCCTCAGTTTGTACTATTTTGAAAAAGCTCATTTAAAATATCAACATTTTTGTCAACTTATCTATGAACTAAAACTAGAGGGCTTAGTTGGATCACTTCTTGTAATACACGATAGTGATGAAAATCCTGAGAAGTTATTATTAACACAGGAATTGCAATTGAAGGAACTACGAATTTTGACTAAATTCAATCCAAGAAATTCGCTAAGCAGTTTTCCAACATTTTTACATATTTTTAAAAATATTACGCAATTACATTTAGAAGTTTTCCAAGGACTTAATTCAGCGTCGTGGGCCGCACTTACCAACTCATGTAAAAATCTCGACTTCTTATCTATGGAATGGACAACATTTGAAAATATCACAACATTTTCGATACCCTCGACAGTGGAAATATTATATCTATTGCAGTGCAGTGGTTTAACCCACAAAAACTTACGACAGATCCTAACCGAAACAAATATCAGGGAATTCGTCTCATATGGTACAGCCTATTCGTTAATGGAGAAATTCGAAGATATTTCCATTTCATATTTAATTGAAAAACTGAAAATAGATGTTTTAGATATGAGCAAATTCACATCGATTTATAAACAAAATGAAAATCTAAAGTATTTGCGGTGGAATCACAAAGGGGGCCGAAGGAGATGGGCCGATTGGTCTCCGGAGTCGGTATGCGATCTACTATCATGTGTCAACTTGGAAACTCTCGTGATCGATGATCATAGTCAAATTCCCACTGACGCAGTGCTGCAGCTAAAGCATCTTCGTAAATTAACCACTCCAGCCGATCCGGTGCACATGCGGTCCGGTATCTGCGCTCTTCTGAGGCATCCGCCATTACAGGAACTGAACATCCGCTGCAGCCCACATGGAAATGAGGAAGAAGCTCCAATTGAAGGCTTTCCAACGAAGGTGATCACCTTAAATGTGATTTACTTGGGCAGAGGATATGCTTTTGATTTCTTCCTCGATTTATTTCGTCAAAATTGGAATATGCAATTGTCATTTCTATCCAGGTTTCATTCCCCGCATGAATTAGTACGGCTCTTGATAACATCGAAATATTTTCCAACAGATTGAAGGAAATTCAAATAGAGGGCTTTAAGATCAGTAAGTTATTATGACCATTTTTTAATTCCTAATGCCATTATATTACTATGTAATAAAGCTGTGTGTCGTCAGTGGTCTCACAGTAGTAGTAGTAGTGGGTGTTAATTATTGCACAGTGTGGGAAAAATGTGTTAAATATGGTGCAGTGGCGCAAAAAGTGTTTGCGTATTGTACAGTGGTAAATAGGTATTAAGTATACCACGTGGGGAGAGTATAATATCCGAGGACCCTCGATCTGACCATATTTGGATATAAGACCTCAGAATAAGAAAAAAAAACTTGACTTAAAAGTCGGATTCAATATAGAAAATTAGAAAAATATCGATAACTTGTATTTAGTAATCGACAAATGTAGTTTTCGTTTGTGGAAATTTGATAAACAAAATAATTAAAAATTTAATTTCATTTTTTCTCATAACTATTTTTTTTTCTATTTTTTTTATCATATTTAAATTTTTCTCATTTTACAAAAAAAATTTCAAATATGGAGTTAGATCGAGAGGCCTCGAATATCATACTCTTGCCGCACAGTGGGTCAGAATGGAAAAGTGCGAGTGTAGCTCTGGGAATATTAACTTGCTTTAAGAAGTGTTTGGCGAAAAGGGCGTAAAGAGAGTAGTGTGCTACAGTGGGGTATTAATAGTTAAATACACAGTATGACAAAAATATTTAAATATGGCACAGTAGGGCAAAAGGCGTTAAATATGTTTCCAGTACAATTGATATATGTAGCTTTCTTAGTTCAACTTTTGATTTTCGTAGTTTAACTTTTGATTTTCGTAGTTCAACTTTTGATTTCCGTAGTTCAACTTTGGATTTGAGGCATTGTGGTTCCAAAAGTGTGGAAATTTGGTACAGTGGGGCAGAAAGGTTCAAACATGGCAATGTGGGACAAAAAGTGTTAAATATAAAATAAATAAACTTGTTATAAAAAAAGATTTTTCGAAGTTCATACATTTAGGGGCACAGATGTTTAAAAACGGTAAAATTTTATACATAAATCGATATAATAAATAAATCGATGATACGTGCCTTAATTTTGACTTGCTTTATCCATATATGAGGTTATATCGCTAGGCCTCCCTCAAATATCATACTTTTGTCGTTACCAACTAATAGCAAACGTACTCGTGACACACTTTTTTAAAAAATGTTCTCGCAAACAAAATGTAATTCACATTAGTTTCATAGAAAAGCGTCTGATATTTCATATAAGAATATTTAAAAAGTAAAATTGCGTGATCTGATATGAATCGAAATTCCGTGAGATGTTAATTAGGATGCTTCGTTAGGAGAGAGCAGTGTTCCTTAACGAGTAGTAATACGAGTATGTTTGCTTGCTTGTATTCGGTCTGCTAACCTTTTATATAATTCAACTAGGACACTATCCAGGCTTCAAAACCATTCTGTTTCGATAATAGAAACAATATTTGCATTTTTATTGAATTTTTTTTTTCATTTTTATGAAAATTATAATAGAAATCGAATTTTTATAAACAATTTTTTTTAAATTGGAATTTTTAAAAAATCGTATTTTTTGAAATATTGGCGAAAATATTTATTATTATTAAATTTCGTTTTTTTTTCGTTTATTTGCACTATAATTTTTGGAGTATATGCCCGATCAGGTCGACTTATGCGTTAAATTTAAGCTATTAATGTTGGCAATATCTCTTTCACTTAGAAACAGTGGTTTAGTAAGAGTCACTAAACAAATTGGAAAAAGTAGATTTTTTTCAAAAAAAAAAAAAAGAAAATCCTGGGACAAAAAAAACATAAAAAAATAGAAAAAAAATCGAAAAAAAATATTTTATTTTATTTCTTTAAAGTTTACATCCTAGCGAAGAGAATAATGCCTATTTGCAAGAAATCTATGGATAAATGTAGAAATTATAGCCCTTTTGGTAGAGGTAAGAGAATTTCAAAAAATCTTTTTTCTTTTTTTTAATTTCTGTTTACATAAATAGCGATTTTATTTATTACTTTTATTTATATTATGTACATTTGAGTTTATTTACATGAACGAGTTTCATTAGAAGTAATTGTGAGTTCTTTGTTGACGTTTGAAGATTTCGGAATCGGTTTCTCTAATGAGGAACCAAATGTAATCTCCCATCATTCTTTCATCCCAGTGCCGCTCGATGGACTTTAATTCTTGGTGAAACCTTTCGCCATGTTCGTCACTTACGTCGCCAAGATTCTCGGGGAAAAAGTTTAAATGAGAATGAAAGAAATGAATTTTGAGGGACATATTTACACCTGTTGGAATACATAAAGCGAAAAATAAGTTGGAAGAATACATATGTGTTATATACATAAATATAGAAAATTATATTTCTTACCAATTCACATCTTTCATAAGTTTCCTTATTTTAGGCCCATCAAAAACTCCTTCGATTTTTTGAAAAGAAAGACTCTTAGGGCCTGTTTCTGTAACTTATTTTCGTTCGTCTAAGGCGAACGATCAAAAATCACTCAACTATTACTTGAATTGTTAGAAATATTTTAGGTACGAGCTTTTTACGTGATTTCCTATAGACACAACGACTTACAAACTGCTGTGACTTATAGATTTCTCGGAATAATTGAGTGATTTTTGATCGTTTGCCGTAGACGAACGAAAATAAGTTACAGAAACAGGCCCTTAAATAAACTTTTTAACCCTGCTACTATGTTAGAAAAAAAAATACACATGTTATGTTCGGGTCATATTATGACCCCTCATTTTTTTTATTTAGAAAAATCAAATTTGTACATTTCAAAAATATTTTTAAGGCTTGTGATCAATCCAATATGTTGTCGTTAGAGTTATTGTGTGTCGGTATGAGGTACAAACAGGTTTTTTGCAAGTTGTGCACTCAGTAAAAGTCTTTTTTCCTTCTTCGACGGGCAAAATTTGCCACTTTTGCGTTCACTAGCGCATTATCGTTTTGGAGAAGGCGAATTGGTAAATGGTGATATACCGTCTTCATCTCGAATTATTGGTACTAATGATACAGAGGCTCCACCGCAAGGAAGCCGACTACGTCTCTTAATATTGTTCTTGAGCTAAAGCTTCACAGAGTTGCTCTAAAAATAGGAGGCTTTTGTGCAGTTTACTTTTTTTCCATTCAGGATATATTTCGGTACATATTATAAAAGCGTTGAGAGCAGAAATATCTAATAAATTAGGGAACCGGACAACTGGCCACCGATTGGTTTTTCTTTCGCACGAATATGTACGAATCATTTGGTCTAAAGTGTCAAATCCGCCTTTTGTCGAGTTGTAGTATTCAATTAGTTCCGGAATTTTCTTTGGATGATCTTCCAAAATGTTGCGGTTTTGGTGAAGAGTGCTATGCAAATAAACCATTCTATATTTTTTAGGCACATACAAAACTGCAGTATCTTTTTCATAATTTCACAATAGTTGTGTTGTAGCATGAGCCGGCAAAAAAACGTTTTTTTTTCTCGCAGTTCTAATGCAAGATTATGAGCAGTAAAAAATTATCGGTCCGCGGTGTGGAGACACTAAGTCTAGAACAATCCATTCGCCTTGGTTCCTTTCAGCATTGTCTCCCACTTTGGCCAGTAAATTTGGAACTGCAAGCAAAACTCGGTGTCAGAATCCGCTGCTATCCACGCTTTCATGCCATATTTCCCAGGTTTGCATGGAATGTATACTTAGAAAGGGCACCTACCTCGAATCGGAATAAGCTTATCTTCAATCGTTATATTAGCACTTGGAACGTAAAGTAGTTGCAGGTTTTGAGTCCATTGCTCATAAAATTTGCGAATAGGAGCAAGTTTAACTCCTTGAAAATTGTCGGAAACAACGCTTCCTTGCAAATTGATGTAGTATAATTCAAATTTCATAGCTTCTGTAAGTCATAAATCAAAAGTATCACGAAGTTTCGAAATACGATGAATACGAGTAGTAAAAGAAGTCACTCCAGGTTTTGTGTGAAGAATATTTTCACTTGATGCAAAGGAGTTATTGTTGTCCACCTTCTCATCTGATCTTTATCAAGATCAGATGCCTTATTTTGTTGGACGTTTTTTCGGCCAATCTTCTTTTGTTTGTTTTGTTGTCATGTAAAACACGAAAGAGGTGAAAGACAAATGCAAAAAAACATATAATATAGACATATTATATTATATATTCATTATAAGTTGTACAAAAATGATAAGGGGTCATGAAATGACCCTAACATGATATGTGTAAACCCTTGCAATAAAAAATTGTCTAAGCATAAAATGTTGATAAAATCAATTGAATTTAATATATTTCAACAATTGATGCACTGAGTAATAAGAACTTTCAAATATATTCCACCAGTTAGAAATAAGGTAATGTTATATACGATTTGGGTCATCAAAAGACCCCAACGTAGTAGTAGGGTTAAATATGAGAGTGAGTTGTCATCTTTCCTTAAGGCTTTTACAACATTTTTAAAGAGCTCCAGTTTAATATGCAGTGGTGGCAACATAATGTTTTTTTTTTTGGACGAGAGGTGTGTATTTTATGTTTTTTCACCCTATATACAAATGTCTTTTCTTGTTGGCCATTTCTTTCTTCTGTAATGATCTTCGCGATCTCGGCTATCCCAGAGGCATAAAAACAGCAATATTTTGTATATCCGCCTTGCATTCCGCATAACATCCCAACTACTTTTAAATCGCAACAAATTTTCCAGTCATGTTGTTCATATTTGATGTATTTTATCAATTTAGCCATTTTTTCATATGATTCCTTAGTGTTGACGGCATGAACAATGGGAATCGACGGTTTCTAATTTCCGTTGTGCAAAAGTACTGCTTTCAAACTTTCTTTACTGCTGTCAACAAATAACCGCCATTCTTTTGAATTGTATGTTTAATTAAGTTCCTCGAACAATTGTTTGTAAGTTATATCACGGACTCGTAGTTCTGCCTTATCTTTGGTCAGTTCCAAATCTTGCACATATATTTCCAAATATTGCACATATATTTCTTCTATTATTTTACTAAACTCACGTCGATTTTTTTAATTACATATTTTCCGCCGATGTAGCAGAAATTGTCGGGATCATCTACACATTGAAAAGTTCTTTGCCTTTTACTCATACTTCGAAATATAACTTTATAATATTTTTCAGAAAATCGACTTATCTCTTTAAGGCGCTGAATTACACTAATTTATTAATAAGTAATTTCATTCATAAATTCCGGATTTAAGGTACATAAGTTGCAGTACCTGTAGCTGACATATAGTTTGCTTCGAACGTAGAAACCCAATACATATAATTTTACTACCTGTATATATTACTGGGATGTCCATGCCCCTAAAAGGCGCAACTGAATGGAAACCTCATAAATAAAAAAACCACAAATATTGTTGAATGACCTTCTATCTGAGCGGATCTCATCCAATACAGATCTCACATTGCATATCATGTTCTATGGAGGGTTACGAACGGCCATAAAACCTCGTCCTCTCTATAATTTTATAATGTCTGACATCAATCCTTATAAAATAAAATGCAAGTGCAATGTCTCTTATATGTCTCTCTCACATATGGCGAATTCAATATAAGCAAAAAAAAACATCATTCAAAACTAAAAAATATGAAACAAAATTTTTTTGAATTTCCCTAACATTTACAAAATGGCTCATAACTTTTACATCTATCCATAGATTTGTTTCTATTTTTTATGGGTTTTTTTTTTGTACCAGGAAAAACTGTTTTTATAGCAAAAAAAATATTTTTTTCTCATATTTTTGACGACTGTTGCTAAACCAAAGATACTACGTGAAAACGATATTTGCAAAATTATGGTCCAAATACTAAATGTAATTTCAATGAAAGCTGAAATTTAAAAAAAAATGTACCATAAAATTTTTTTTTTAATATTTTTTTCGTGTTATTGACACAAAATTTAACCAGAAACTGTTATCCACATCCCTTGGACTAAATTTTTGTTGCATAGTGTTATCAATCCGTTAAGTGGTCTTTAATCCGGTCATCGACCGAGTTATGATTCCGTATTTAATCTCGATGACCAAATAAGGCCGACTGACAAAGGATTAGAAGGCTTCGACAGGAAAATTTCTAAAAAAATACAATTTCGTCAAAAATCTATAGGAAACCCAGTACCGATGCAATTTTCTAAATAAAATTTAATTTGATGAAAATTTCAAGAAAAATGCAATTTCAACAACATTTTCTGGAAACAATTTAATTTCGACAAATTTTGTAGAGTAACGAAATTTTATCAAAATTTTCTAGAGAAATAAATTTTTTAGATTTTTCTGCAAAAATGTAATTTCAACAAAATGTTGCAAAAAAAAATCAATTTCCGCGAAATTTTCAAGATAGGTAAATGCAATTTCAACGAAATTTTGTAGGAAAATTAGATTTCAACAAAATTTTGTAGAAAAATAAAATTTCGAAGGAATTTTCTAGAAAAATTTTATAAAAAAGCTGCAATTTCAAGAATTTTTGTAGAAAAATTTAATTATAATCAAATTTTCCATAAATTTACAATTTTCATTAAATTTTCTGGAAAAAAATTAATTTCAAATAATTTTTTTACAAAAAGTATTTTTTAGATATATGCAATTTCAAGGTAATTTTGCCAAATTTAAATGAAATTTTATTTTAACGAGTGATTTTTTAAGAGCTTTCGGATTCGGAAATCTTTATTTGAGTTGATAGAGGGAATTTTCTAGAAAAATTAAAAATTTTAAGGAATTTTATAAAAAAAAAGCTGCAATTTTAAGAATTTTTGTCGAAAATTTTAATTGTGATGAAATTTTCAAAAAAAAAAATTACAATTTTCTAGAAAAATTTAATTTCAAATAAATTTTTTACAAAAAGTATTTTTTAGATAAATGCAATTTCAAGAGAATTTTGCCAAATTTAAATAAAATTTTATTTTAACGAGTGATTTTTTAAGAGCTTTCGGATTCGGAAATGTATGAAATCTTTATTTGAGTCTATAGAACGGTCTATATTATCCAATGTTTTAAGATGAAAAACCATGTTTAATAATAAAAACACAAAAAAAGCACCCTTTATTAGTCATATTAAACCGTTTTTCCTATAGAACCATGTTATGGTTTTAGTATTTTGACGGACATCGCCTACACAGCTTTATAGGAAAAATTAAAAATGTTCTTCATTATTTTAAAATGGAACTACATAGATTTCGGATGTATTGTTAGTTAGTGTGGTCCAACGCTCGCCAAATTTTACTATCTATCAGCTTAGCTTAGCCCAGGTTAGCTTTTATTAGATGTCAACAAGGCGAAGCTTTGTAAGTGCGAACGATAAAAAATAAGGATCATTTAAAAAAACTCGTTTAATACCTTTAACTCTAAAGAATTCTAAGTCGTCGATCAAAATTTTACGAAAACTTTAAATCTCTATGAAATTACTTTATAATGTACATAAATCGAATAATCTGAACTGTTTTGTGAACGACAAATGAACAAAAATGGCGGGAGCAGAACATTCTCAACGTTTTAAATTTCCAACACAAATAACGGCCAGTCTGATGCAATACATAGAAAAACTATTTTAAATTTTATTTCTATCTTTATTTCTATCTTACATATATGCATGTATTTATGTATATTTTCTTTTAATTGTAGATTGTTCGCATTTAAGGAAGAACTTTGATGATGCCATGAAAGATATCATACTCAAGCGTTTTAACATTAATTATATAGAACTGTGCAGAAAATAAGAAGCGTTCCCCGTAGTTTTTTCACCTCCCAGGACCCGGAAATTTTCTTCAGACTCCCGACGCATAAATGCAACACTGGCCGCTAATAAAACAGCTTACAATAAAATAGAAAACTGCGAAACTTGGTGCCAATTTAAAAATAATATATGAAATCCTTTTTTGTTTGTTTTTAATCAAATACCTAAAAATAAGTATTATAAGTAATATAATATAGACATGTAATATATAAAATATAATAAAAATACATACATATATGTATATAAAATAAAAATATTTCTAAAAATGATAGGCAAAATACATCAAAAACAATGTATGTAGAATTTTTTAAACGAAAATGTTTTGTTTTTTTGTGGTTTACGTATTTGTGGATTCTTTACTTCCCAAATCCTCGGGAATTCCCGAGAATTCCACTGAGAATTTAAATACCCCAGGTCGCTGGGTAAGTATCTCTACCCCCTATCTTTTATTCCCATGGTTCATTAGAGGTCCCATAGAAAAATTTCCAATAAATTTCTACGCAAAATTAACAAAATAGTTATCTCAGCCTAATCGCATCACAAGCGTCGAGATGTTGTTAATATGGCGCCGAAAATGGACTTGGCCCCACGCTGCATAAAGACATATCCAGTATAGCATAGTTCAGTCTCCCCAATGGAGATGGAATGTGGGACGACAGCGAACAACATGGAGAAGATCAGTAGAAGTGAAGCACCGACAACGAATCACAAGACAGAAATTGCTGGAGAAACTTCGAGAACTCGTTCCCCCAACATAACTATAAATATTATTTTTATACCCTCCGTCATAGGATATATAAAGTATATATATTCTTAATCGTCGTAAAATTCCAAGACGGTTTTTATCATATCCGTCTGTTGTAATCACGCTACAGTCCATAATAATAGAGCTAGGATGATAACATTTTGTAGAAATATTTCTTATAGTTGCATATTGTTTGGGATTGTTTTGATATATTGAATACGGTTTTTTAACCATAGGTACCTCAGTTTTAAAGCTATTTTGCAGAAACTTTGCAGTTTGTATACTATTTTGCCAAGAATTAATCACAGCAAAAATTTTACAAATCGGTTCATATTTTGTTATAGTCACCCTACAGAGGTCGCTCCAAAATATACGTATTTAAGCTATACATACCACCATATTTAATTAAGACAAGAATTCATCGCAGTAAACATTTTCTAAATCAGTTCATATTTTGTTATAGTCCACCTATAGATGTCGCTCCCAAAAAGGCTTATTTGACCCATAAACACCACATGTTTTAAGAAATTTTGCTGAAACTTTGCAGTTTATATTCTATTTTGGCAAGAATTCATCTCAATTAAATGTATGTAGTCCCCTTGTAGATGTAGCTCTAAAAAAGCTTTTTAAACTATAAATACCACATTTTTCAGGTGAAGAGATTGGCTAAAGAATACGTGGCCTAAAAATTGCAGCGTTCGTTTTTTAAAAAATTTACTTAAACAAAAAGGATCGTTTCATGATTTGCTTCATATCCAAAGATTTTTCCAGTAATCAAAATTTAATGCAATCTATGGTGGAGGGTATATAAGATTCGGCATGGCCGAATTTAAAGCTTTTACTTGTTTTTAATTCCGCACATTGAAATATATTGTTTGTCTGTTGTGTTTTTCATATATGCCAAATCATATTTTCAAGATTCCCTAGCTGGTTTTTCTATTACGATCTCAAAATTTTCTCTTCGATATTAGTAATCTACGCAAAATTTCCTTTAATATGAGGGGTCGCATGATATGTTGTCTCAAGGTTAATTTTTCAAGACCCTTCCCTAGAGGGGGCTTGACGTATTTTGTTTGCATATTTGTAATCTACTGACTATTTCCTTTAATTTGAGTGCAATATTCACATTGTCCGAGACTGGGTCCATTTTTTGGGTCTCGAGAGCCCCATGAGTCCGACTGACAAATTTTTACCTAATTTTTGTGTTTTTTGGTCATTTTGAAGAGGTAGTGAAAACAATTTTAAATTTCTGAGACATCTCCCGTAAATTGCACTTTAGCCCTAGAAGCGCCTTCTCCGGAGTATCACTCGCTGATCTGTGCTAAATAAATAATAAAAGATTAGTTTCCCTCAACGCCCGAAAAGGAAAATGTATCAAAACATGTGATACCTCTAGTGGAAAACATTCAAAACATACATAAACATTCAAAACGCTGATACACGTAACGGGTTTTCCTATAGGGATGATATGATTTTGAAGTGACGTTTCGGCCGTTTGTAATATGTCATGATCTGTCAATTGTTTTTCATTGTATTCAGTAGTGTTTACAATTTCATCATGGAGAGATATACGCAAGAACAACGTTTACAAATTATTCAGTTTTATTATCAATATTATCGTTCTCCAATTGCAACATTTCGTGCGCTAAGTCCATGTTTTGTTAAAATAGAAAAAAACACCAGGGGCAATATTTTAGCTCTCATTAAGAGCTATCTTTTTGCCATTGACCGATGCCCGATCTGACGTACCGTTAGCTAGAGCAAAATTAAACTTTCCGTTCACATTTAAAAATTATGCTAAGTATATTTTTTTTAAATCAAAAAAAAACCCCTTTGCTGTCGACCTACGACCTTGACACCCATGAGCAATATTTTAGCTCTTGTTAAGAGCTATCTTTTTGCCATTGACCGATTGTGGCTACGTGCCACACAGCAAATGAAACAATTGAATTGTTGCTTTGTAGATTCGATTATTTCAAGAAGTTGTGATATTGAATGGCCAAGAAGTTGTGATTTAACACCATTAGACTATTTCTTGTGGGGTTATTTGAAGTCATTGGTCTTTCGAAATAAACCGAACTTTCTACAAGCGTTACAAGTCAATATTGAACGTGCCATTTATGACATACGACTTGATTTAGTGGAAAATGTGCGCGAAAATTGGATTCATCGAATTCGTTCCTGCAGAAGAAGTCGTTTAGGTCATTTGAATGACGTTGATTTAGAACTGAATTATATCGATTGTACTTCACATTAAATAAAAAAACTTTTGAATTTCCTTAACAATAAGTGTGTTGTTTTCAAAGAAATTATATCACTCTTATTGGAAAACCCTATAACTGGTCGTTTGATGGTCACGATGTACACACAGTGGTCAGATCTTACAATATTGTCAAAAAAATTTAACCTTTGAATTTACAGCAGTGTGATCTTAATATTTTTGTCTTGTAAATGTTTGCAGAATAGTCATCGTCAGGACATTGTAAGATGTGCGAAGCCCATTCACACACTCAGTGATTGCTCGAACTTCCGAACTTGAAATACCGTGTCATAACTGTAATCTACGTATTTGTAGTTGAGTCCTTTTTCGGGTCCCCATGTGTCCACGCTCCAAATTGGAACATTTTGTGTTTCTAGGGCCATTTTAGGGGTGGTCAACTTTTTTCTGATACACTACCCGCAATTTTTTTTCCAGAAAATGGGCACAATGAATTTCATATGCTTCTGGGTTTTGAGATGCCCTCTTTTATAGTTTGGCGCCTGTTAGTCCCGATTTACACAGGCTGAATGTTCAGCAGATTATCGTCGTTTTGTAGGAGAGAGAGGGAGTCGGCAAGAGGGGTGAAAAACTCTCCCTGAACTTTTTGAGTTCTTCGTGCATGTTCAAAAGACAATTTGATGATAAGCTGCTGAAAAAACTTGCCTAGTGTAAATCTAAACTAAGGCCTGATTCACAAAATTTCCGAGTGTGAAGCAGTACACAATTCGTACGTCAACTCAAGACGTATGTCCAAAAATTAAGTTTACACAATACGTCGAAAGCCGACATGTAAAATAGGAACAGACCTTGAGGTCTCCAATTTAGTACACACACATGGCTGTGCTCTAAAAATCACAAACTTGACAGCACTGTTGATTTTTATTTGCATGCGTTTTTCCTTTGATCTGCCTCTTTCTGCAAGTGACATCTGGACTAACCGGGTCGCCTTGCTTAAGGATTCCGATAAGAAATTAATAACTGGGGAAACTCTATTGCAATTGAAAAATTAGTAAAGATTTGCAATCCAAATCATAATTTTATATTCCTCCCAAAAAATATTAAATGTTTAATGTTTGTGATTGTGATTTCTCGTTAATTTCCCGGAGTGCTAAGTGAGGATGATTGGGCGACTTAATTGAAAGATTAAATAATAACGGACCAAAATTGTGAAATAAGAATTATGTACTATTGAACGTAACATTTTCCTCTGTATTGCCCTCCAACCAATAGTGTTAAATTAATTTGTCGTCTTTAATAATTACAACAACTCACAGCATTTGCACTCTATTTGTAAACAAAACAAATTGTTGGAAAAACTAAGCGGTACTTTTTTTGTGAAGTCTGTTAAAAGTGTCGTCAGTTAAGTGTTCAGGGAGGAATAGAAAAAAAGACTTTCCCTTGTCCGATAAGAGAGGTTATTTCATAACCTCAAAACAACAAGAGTCGGACCTTGCATATTTGATGTTTCATGTAATTACACAATAATTTGGTTATGAGCAGCTCTGGAAAAAGACTCATCAACGCAAAAAACTATAAAATAAGTGTAAGTATTACATCACATTGCTTCTCTACAACTACTGCTAATAATGCATTTTTACAACAATTTTAAACAGACACAGTGAAAGGTGTATTTGTCAGAAAGAGAAAAACCTTAAAACTATTACGATCAGAATTCTTTTGCTGCTTCAGGGATTCAGGTAAGCCAATTATATGTATATACTATATTACTACAGGTATATATTTTTAATTATAACTATCGTAAACCCCCGACCCCCGATATAGGATCACAATTTGGAATCGATTGCCCCATAAGAGAGGCTATTTCATAACCTCAAAACAACAAGAGTAGGACCTTGCATATTTGATATTTCATGTAATTACACAATAATTTGGTTATGAGCAACTCTGGAAAAAGTCTATCAACGCAAAAAAAAAACTATAACATAAGTGTAAGTATTACATCGCATTGCTTCTCTACAGCTACTGCTAATAATGCATTTTTACCACAATTTTAAACAGACACAGTGAAAGGTGTATTTGTCAGAAAGAGAAAAAACCTTGAAACTATTACGATCAGAATTGTTTTGCTGCTTTAGGGATTCAGGTAAGCCAAATATATGTATATACTATATTACCACAGGTATATATTTTTAATTATAATTATGGAAAACCCCCGACCCCCGACCCCCGATATAGGATCACAATATGGAATCGATTTAGACATTTTCCGTCCCTACATGTTACAGGTGCGAACAATTGTTTAAGAAAGTTCACGCCGAGACTTGTATTCCTAAAAAGGTCGGTTCAAGTCTTGAAAGGTCGGTTCAAGTCTTGATATACCGACTTTATAGGTCTCCAGAGATTTGAGATTCATATTTCCTAGAAGGCACATTCTACAATTAATTCCTCTAACATTTGGCAGTTTATGGGTTAGGGAATATGAATCTCATATTTCTAGGAAATATGAATCTCAAATCTCTGGAGACCTATAAAGTCGGTATATCATACCTGCCAGCCAAAATTAGGCATATCGGTCCAGGCTTTGATATAGCCGCCACGTAACGGTCCCTTACGATTTTACTTGTCAATGTCCTAGGTCACACAACAACAAGTTAAGACATTTGTATTATTATTAAGACATTTGTATTAATATTAAGACATTTGTATTATTATTATACTAAACTTTCGACTTAATGGCACTCTGGAGAACTAATTTTCAAATCACGGCATTCGATATCTTCAAAATCATATCATCCCAATTGGAAAACCCGTTACATGTAGGCAAAATAACTTTAACTTTTAATTTTTAGGCCAAAAAAAAGCCAGTGAAACGAACGTCAGGTGAAAAATAGTGAAAAAATAGTTTTCACTATTTTCGATTACAAATCTAACTGTGATGTGTTTTTTGTTAACTCCAAATACGTTATAGAATTAAAATATAACATGTTAAGTATTACAGGTAAAAATTTGAAGTCGATCGCTTTATTATAAATGTCGTTTTTTACAAATTAAAAAACATCGATAATAGAAAAATAATTTTCGGAGCTAATTTGTTGATTTCTCAAATCTGATTGACCATATCTAGAGCCCGACGGAATGTTCGGCTTCGGCTACGGCCAAAAGTCGACATTCGGCCAATATTCGGCATCCGGCCAATATTCGGCATTCGGCCACAAAATCAGCCGAAGGCCGATTTTTTCTTCAAAAAGTACAAAAAATAATTATAAGACTTTTTAAAGAAAATTCTATTATAGAAATCTTCATAGAAGTGTACAGAAGTGAACAATACTACAAAAATAATTTGAGAAAGGACACCAAAGGAAGAACGACAAAGAAAAACATGACTCAGTTCCTCACCTAAACGCTATCCAACTAGTGAAAGCATTCTTGTAAAAGTAGTACGAATAGATAATAATGGGCCATTGAGTCCAAGAATCATTAAAATTGTTTAATATTGTAACTCGAGATGTTTCAAAAATTTGGAAATAGTGGCAGAAAAGTACTTGTGTGCTAGAGAGCAGTTTGTTATGCTGCTGGGCAGCTGAATTCAAATTATCGAAATAGTATACAACAAGGTCTTAATGCAGAAAAAATACATTCTATGTCATTATAACATTAAGGTTTATAATTGTATGTGCTAAGTATATAAATACGTAAGCAGTAGATATAAACTGATTAAAAACACAATTTTTTGGTGCAAATTAAACAATTCTTTAACAAATATAAAACATTCGGCTTCGGCTACGGCTTCGGCCGAAGGTTGTAAATTTAGCCGAAGTTCGTCTACGGCCTTAAAGTCCGACTTCAGTCGGGCTCTAACCATATCTCACGATGGACATGTCATAATGTTTTGGGGAACATATCAAATTGTCAAGTAGAACCGTCTAATGAGAGTTGTCACAATTTTGAGGGGAAACTATTTTTTAATTCAGTACTGGAGCCCAAAAAGCGAACACCGTTTGTAGACGGTCTTGCCTGTTAGAGGGTTAAGTCATTTGGACAGTGCATGTCTGGAGGGATATTGTTGAAATTTAAATATTTTTTCCATTTTTTGTGACCTACAAACGTGTTCTTAATGAATGTGGGCCAATCAATTCGTTATTTAATTTAGCTCCCAAAGAAAGAAACTATACTATTAGTCTTCTTGGCGCTGTAAAGAATAATATTTATTTTTAATATTTTCAGACACTGTTTTAGTATATAAGGCTTCGGAATAAATGTGGCAAATGTGTTTTAAAAAAAAATAATTTCAATACATTTTTAGAGAAAAACAATTCAACAAAATTTTCAAGAAATTTTGACAAATTTTTTTTAGAGAAATGCAATTCAACGAAATTTTTTAGAATAATGTAATTTCAATGTAATTTTTTAGAGATATGCAATTTTAACGAATTTTTGCAAAAAAATAATCAATTTCAACGAAATTTTGTAGAAAAAAAAATTAAATAAATTTTAACATTTTTTAAAAAAATTAAAATTTGAGGCAATTTTTTAAAAAAAATCAGTTTTGAAAAAATGTTATTTTCTAATGTAATTTCAACGAAAAAATTAATTTGAACAATATTTTAAAGAAAAATGAAATTTCTAGAAAAAAATTAATTTTAACAAATTTTGTATTTCTCTACAATTTTACCAAATGGAAATGGGAAACGCAATTCAACAAGTTTTCTAGCAAATACTGCAATTTAGTTGAAATTTTCTACAACAATTTAATTTGAACGAAATTTCCAAGAAAAAATGTCTAGAAAAAAAATTTAAATGAATTTTGTAGAGAAATGCAATTTTAACAAACTTTTTTAGTGAAATGCACTTCAGCGAAATTTTGTAGAGAAATGCAATTTCGATGTAATTTTTTTGAGAAACGCAATTTAAATGAAATTTTAATGAAATTTTGTAGAAAAATGAAATTTGAAAAACATTTTGTAGAAATATAAAAAATTCGACATTTCTTAAAAAAATACAAATATGAAGGAATTTTCTAAAAAAAAAAATCAAGAATATTTGTGAAAAAAAAAAGATTTTATTTGAACAATATTTTCAAAAAAATCAAATTTCATCATAATTTTCTAGAAAACATTTAATTTCAATAAATTTTGTATTTCTCTAAAATTTTACCAAACATTTTTATGCAAATGCAATTCAATGATTTTTCTATAAAAATACAACTTCAACAAAATTTGGCAGAAAAATCCAAATGAAATGAAAATTGTAGAAAAATTAGATTTCAACAATATTTTTCAGAAGAATAAAAATTTTGAAGGAATTTTGGTGAAAAATGCAAATTTAAGGAATTTTCTAAAAAAAAATAAATAAATTTTCTATAAAATTGCAATTTTCAAATATATTTAATGATTAAAATTCGATGACCGGATTAAATGTCGAGTCCTACGTATTTTTTATAAAAGAATACAATTTTGTTAAAATTTTCTACAAAAAATTAATTTGAACGAAATTTCCAAAAAAATGAATTTTCAATAAAATATTCTATAGAAAATTAAATTTCCAGAAATTTTGTAGAGAAATGCAATTTTAACAAAATTTTTTAGAGAAATGCTGTTCAGCGAAATTTTGTAGAAGAATGCAATTTCAATGCATTTTTTTGAGAAATAAAATTTCAACGAGTTTTTGCAGAAAATACAATTTAAACAAAATTTTCAAAAATGAAATTTCGACAAAATTTTTTAGAAAAACTAAAGTTTCGACGACATTTTTTTTAGAAAAAATACAAATTTTAAGGAATTTTCTAAGATAAAAATCTATTTCAAAAATATTTGTAGAAAAATTTACTTTTCTAATCTAATTTCAACGAAAGATTTAATTTGAACGACATTTTCAAGAAATATTAAATTTTATCAACATTTTTGAGAAAAAAATTTGTTATTTCTCTAAAATTTAGCAAACATTTTTATAAAAAAAGTAATTCAAAATTTTTTTTATAAAAATGCAATGTAATTGAGACAAAATTTGGCAGAAATATCCAAATGAAATGAAAATTTTAGAAAATTCGAATTCAACAATATTTTTTAGAAAAGTAAAAATTTGAAGGAGAAAAGCAAATTTAAGGAATTTTCTTAAGAAAGATATTCTATAAAATTGCAATTTTATTATATTTTTCAAATATTTTTAATGCTTTAAGATCGATGGCCGGAATAAAGTTCGAGGACTACCGAATTTTTTTAAAATAAAGCAATTTCGTTAAAATTTTGCAAAACTAAATACAATTTGAACGAAATTTTCAAAAAAAAATTAAATTTCAATAAAATTTCTTTAGAAACTGAAATTTCAAGAAATTTTGTGAGAAATGTAATTTTACCAAACATTTTTAGACAAATACAATTCAACGATTTATTTAGAAAAATACAATTTCAACAAAATTTGGCAAATGAAATAAAGTTTTTAGAAAAATTTGATTTCAACAATATTTTTTAGAAAAATAAATATTTGAAGAAATTTTGCTGAAAAATGAAAATTTAAAGAATTTTCTAAAAAAAATAGAATTTTCTATATAATTACAATTTTCAGTTATTTTTAATGATTAAAGGTAATTCTTATAAAATAATGCAATTTCGTTAAAATTTTCTACAAAAATTTAATTTGAACGAAAATTTTTAAAAAACGAAATTCAATAAAATATTATTTAGGAAATGAAATTTCAAAAAATTTTGTAGAGAAATGCAAGTTTAACAAACATTTTCAGCGAAATTTTGTAGAAAAATGCAATTTCAATGACATATTTGAGTTTTTGCAAAAAAAAAACAATTTAAACGAAACTGAAGTTTCGACTACATTTTTTGGAAAACAATTTTAACAAACATTTTTAGAAAAATTATGTTCAGCGAAATTTTGTAGAAGAATGCAATTTCAATGTATTTTTTTTGAGAAATGCAATTTCAACGAGTTTTTCCAGAAAATAAAATTTAAACAAAATTTTCAAAAATGAAATTTCGACCAATTTTTTTAGAAAACTGAAGTTTCGACGACATTTTTTTTAGAAAAAATACAAATTTGAAGGAATTTTCTAAGAAAAAATCAATTTCAAAAATATTTGTAGAAAACTTTTATTTTCTAATCTAATTTCAACGAAAGAACGAAATTTTCAAAAAATATATATTAAAAAAAGCTAACATTTTTTAGAAAAAAATTTAATTCAAAAAATTTTTGTTTTTTTCTCAAATTTTAGCAAACATTATTAGAAAAAAGCAAATCAACAATTTTGTTATAAAAATGTAATGTAATTTAAACAAAATTTGGCGGAAATATCCAAATGAAATGGAATCAACAATATTTTTTAGAAAAATAAAAATTTGAAGGAATTTTGCTGAAAATGCAAATTTAAGGAGTTTTCTGAATAAAATATATTCTATAAAATTGCAATTTTGAAATATTTATAATGATCAAAGATCAATGACCGGATTAAAGTTAGAGGACTACGGAATTTTTTTATAATAATGCAATTTCGTTAAAATTTTGTAAAACAAAATTTAATCTGAACGAAATTTTCAAAAAAAAAATAAATTTCAATAAAATTTTCTTTAGAAACTGAAATTTCAAGAAATTTTGTAGAGAAATGCAATTTTAACAAACATTTTTAGAGAAGTGCAACTTACCGAAATTTTATGGAAAAATGCAATTTCAATGTAATTTTTTGTGAAATGCAGTTCGATCAAATTTTTGCAGAAAAATACAATTTAAACGGAATTTTCAAAAATGAAATTTCAAAAAAAAAAATTTGTATAAGCTGAAGTTTCGCCGACATAATGTAGAAACAATTTTGTATTTCTCTAAAATTTTAGCAAATATTAAAAAAAAACATTTCAACGATTTTTTATAAAAATGCAATGTAATTTAAACAAAATTTGGCGGAAATATCCAAATGAAATTAAAATTTTAGAAAAATTTGATCTCAACAATATTTTTTAGAAAAAAAATTTAAGAATTTTGCTGAAAATGCAAATTTAAGGATTCTTTTTAAAAAAAAAAATCCTATAAAATTGCTATTTTCAAATATTTTTAAGATAAATGACCGAATTAAAGGTCGGGGGCTGCAGAATTTTTATGAAATAATGCAATTTCGCTAAAATTTTCTAGAAAAATCTAATTCGAACGAAATTTTCAAAACAAAATTTTCTAGAAACAATTTAGTTTCAAGAAAGCTTGCAGAGAAATGCGATTTGACAAAAATTTTTTGAGCAATGTAGAAAAATGCAATATCGATGTATTTTTTTAGAGAAATGTAATCTCAACGAAATTTGGAAAAAAAACAAATTGAAATAAATTTTTTTTAGAAAAAACAGAAGTTTCGACGACATTTTTTAGAAAAATACAAATTTGAAGAATTTTCTAAGAAAAGAACAATTTCAAGAATATTTGCAGAAAAATATAATATTCTAATGTAATTTCAACGATAAATTTAATGTAAACAAAATTTTCCGGAAAAATCAAATTTCATAATTTTTTTTAGAAAAAAAAAGTTAATTTCAATAAATTTTGTATTTCTTTAAAATTATAACAAACATTTTGAGATAAAAGCAGCTCAACGATTTTTGTTAAATGCAATGCAATTTCAACAAAATTTGGTAAAAATACAAATGAACAGACAATTTTGTAGAAAAATTAGATTTCAAATTTGTAAAGAAAATTTAATTTGAACGAAATTTTCAAAGAAAATTAAATTTCAACAAAATATTCTAGAAAAAAATTAAATTTCAAGATATTTTGTGGAGAAATGCAGTTTTAACAAACATTTTGTTGAAATGCAAGTCAGCGACATTTTGTAGAAAAATGCAATTTCAATGTAATTTTTTTTAGAGAAATGCAATTTCAACGAAGTTTTGCAGAAAAACACAATTTAAACAAAATTTCCAAAAATTAAATTTCAACAAAATTTTGTAGTAAACTGAAGTTTCGACGATATTTTTTAGAAAATACAAATTGCAGGAACTTTCTAAGAAAAAGCAAATCGATTTCAGGAATATTTGTAAATAATTATTTTCTTATGTAATTTCAACAAAAGATTTAATTGAACGAAATTTCCAAGAAAAATTAAATTTCATCAACATTTTTTAAAAAAAAATAATTTTAATAAATTTTGTATTTCTCTAAAATTTCAACAAATATTTTCAGAGAAAACCAACTAAACGATTTATTTTTGTTATAACAAGTTAGAAAGTTTCAGTCGGGTAAACCGACTAAAGTATACCCTCACTTTGTGAGTAATGTAATATTGAATATTACTCGAATTATTCTGTCAATTTGTGTGGGAGTTACCAGAAGGGGTTTATATAATACACCTTTTTTTCGCTGAACATTAGATACTTTAAATTCATTGCACTGTGCCGACTTATAAGCATTTATGTGCACTGGTATAAACGTTATGAGACATTAAATTGTGGTATGATTTGGGCATTTTGTGTGGGAGGTACAAAAAGGGGCGTGGCAATAACGCCCATATTTCACAGGGCTATAGACACTGTAAAAACATTACACTGTACAAAATTGCAAGTATTTTTATACCCTGGTATTAATGTTATAAGCTGTTAACTTTTGGTGCAAAATGATGCATTTGTGTGGGAGGTACCAAAAGGGGCGCGGCAATAACGCCCATTTTTCACTGGACTGTAGGCACTATAAAAGCATTACACTGTACAAAATTTCAAGTATTTCTAAACACTGGTATTATTGTTATAAGCTTTTAACTTTTAGTGCAAAATGGTGCATTTGTGTGGGAGGTACCAAAAGGGGCGTGGCAATTTCGCCCATTTTCCTCGAGTTGATAGCGACTAACAAACTAATATTATGTGTGGAATTTCAGAAGATTCGAATACGTATAATAGCAGTTATTAAAGAATCAATATTTCACAACATTTTAACCCTTTGTGGGGGAGGTACCAGAAGGAGTGGACCAATATGGCCCATCTTCGAACTTAGCCGGAGATAGAAAAAAATCGGTTACTCCTTTCGAGAGTTATCGTGCGCACCAGCCAGCAGACAGACAGACAGACAGACAGACGGACGGACATTGCTCATTCGACTTAAAATGACCCAAAACGGATTTCCGCCGAACATACATGGGGTCTTAGGTCACTCCTTCGATGTGTTACACTTTTTTCCGTAGCAAATGATATATACCCTCGTCACACTAAAGTGAGGGTATAAAAATGCAATGCAATTCAGATTTGGAAAAAAATCCAAATGAACTGAAAATTTTGTAGAAAAATTAGATTTAAATATTTTTTAGAAAAATAAAAATTTGATTTTTAGAACAATGCAATTTCAATGTAATTTTTTAGAACAATGCAATTTCAACGAATTTTTGCAAAAAAAAAATCAATTTCAAAGAAATTTTGTAGAAAAAAATGCAATTTCAACGAAATTTGGTAGAAAAATTAAATTTTAACAACATTTTGTAACAAAAATAAAAATTTTATGGAATTTTCTAAAAAACAATTTCAAGAATATTTGTAGAAAAACGTAATTTTCTAATGTAATTTCAACGAAAGATTTAATTTCAACAATATTTCCAAGAAAAATCAAATTTCATCAAAATTTTCTAGAAAAAATTTAATTTTAATAAATTTTGTATTTCTCTATAGTTTTACCAAGTGGATATGAGAAATGCAATTCAACAAGTTTTCTAGAAAAATGCAATTTTACAGAAAAATCCAAACGAAATGAACATAATGTTTCTAATGACTAAAGACCGACGACCGGAATAAAAATTCAACAATATTTTTTAGAAGAATAAAAATTTGGAGAAATTTTTGTGAAACATGGAAATTTAAGGAATATTCTAAAAAAATAAATAAATTTTCTATAAAATTGCAATTTTCAAATATATTTAATGATTAAAATTCGATGACCGGATTAAAGGTCGAGTCCTACGTAATTTTTATGAAAGAATACAATTTTGTTAAAATTTTCTACAAAAAATTAATTCGAACAAAATTTTCAAAAAAATGAATTTTCAATAAAATATTCTATAGAAAATTAAATTTCAAGAAATTTTGTAGAGAAATGCAATTTTAACAAACGTTTTTAGAGAAATGAAGTTCAGCGAAATTTTGTAGAAGAATGCAATTTCAATGTAATTTTTTGAGAAATGCTATTTCAATGTAATTTTTTGAGAAATGCAATTTCAACGAGTTTTTGCAGAAAATAAAAATTAAACGAAATTTTAAAAAATGAAAGTTCGACAAAAGTTTTTGGAAAAACTGAAGTTTCGACGACATTTTTTTTAGAAAAAAATCAATTTCAAAAATATTTGTAGAAAAATTAAATTTTCTAATATTAAATTTTATCAAAATTTTTTAGATAAAAATTTATTTAAAAAAAATTAGTTTTTTCTCTAAAATTTTAGCAAACATTTTTAGAAAAAACATTTCAATGATGTTTTTACAAAAATGAAATGTAATTTAAACAAAATTTGGCGGAAATATCCGAATGAAATGGAAATTTTAGAAAAATTTGATTTCAAATATATATATTTTAGAAAAATAAAAATTTGAAGGAATTTTGCTGAAAAATTATTTAAGGAATTTTCTTAAAAAAAATCTATAAAATTGCAATTTTCAAATATTTTTATGATTAAAGATTGATGACCGGATTAAAGGTCGAGGACAACGGTATTTTTATAAAAGAATACAATTACGTTAACATTTTCTACAAAATTAATTTTCAAAAAATTTTGTAGAAAAATGCAATTTTAACAAACATTTTTAGAGAAATGCAATTTAGCGAAATTTTGTAGAAAAATGCAATTTCTATGTAATTTTTTGTGAAATGCAATTTCAAAAAATTTTTGCAGAAAAATACAATTTAAACGTAATTTTCAAAAATGAAATTTCAACAAAATTTTTTATATAAACTGAAGTTTCGACGAAATTTTTTAGAAAAATAAAAATTTTAAGGCATTTTCTAAGAAAAAAAATCAATTTCAAGAATTGCTGTAGAAAAATTAAATTTTCTAATATAATTTCAAACGAAAGATTAAATTTGACGGATATTTTCAAGAAAAATTGAATATCATCAAAATTTTATTTCAATAAATTTTGTATTTCTTTAAAATTTTTACAAACATTTTTTAGAGAAAAGCAATTTTTTTTTATAAAAATGCAATCCTAGTTAGAAAACATTTGAAAAATTTAATTTAAAAGAAATTTTTAAGAAAGATGAAATTTCAATAAAATGTTCTAGAGAAAATTAAATTTAAAGAAAAATGTAAAGAAATGCAATTTTAACAACCATTTTTAGAGAAATGCAATTCAGCGAAATTTTGTAGAGAAGTGCAATTTCGATGTAATTTTTTGACAAATGCAATTTCAACGAATTTTTGCAGAAAAATACTATTTAAACGAAATTTTCAAAAAAGAAATTTCAACGTAATTTTGTAGAATAATAAAAATTTCAACGAACATAATTTAGAAAAATTAAAATCTGAAGGAATTTTGTAAAATCAAAATAAATTTCAAGAATATTTCTAATGTAATTTCAATGAAATTTTGCAGTAAAATGCAATATTTTTGGAGAAATATAATTTTGACGAAATTTTGTAGAAAAGTGCAGTTTTAATAATTTCTTAGAGAAAAGTAATTGCAACGAAATTTTGCAAAAAAAAAAAATACAATTTAAACGAAGTTTTCAGGTTTCCATTTTCTTGGAAATTTCTTTCAAACCAAATTTTTCATTGAAATTACATTAGAATATTTAATTTTTCTAAAAATATTCTTGAAAATAAACGTTTTGCAGAAAATTGCTTCAAATTATTATTTTTCTAAAAAATGAATTTTTTATTTTTCTACAAAATGTCCAAATATTTGTTTATCTACAAAATTTCGTTGAAAATTGAATTTTTTTCTTAAAGAAAAATATTTTTCTAGAAAATGTTGATGAAATTTCAATTTTCTTGGAAATTTCTAGATTTCTATTTTCTAGAAAATTTCGATGAAATTTCAATTTTCTTGGAAATTTCTAGATTTCCATTTTCTAGAAAATTTTGATGAAATTTCAATTTTCTTGGAATTTTTTTCAAATTAAATCTTACCTTGAATTACATTAGAAAAATTTAATTTTTCTACAAATATTCTTGAAAATAAATTTTTTGTAAAAAATTCCTTCAAATTTTTGTTTTTCTAAAAAATGTCGAAATTTTTATTTTTCTACAAAATTTTTTAGAGAATTGTAATTGCAACGAAATTTTGCAAAATAGAAACAATACAATTTAACGAAGTTTTCAGAAAAAAATAAAATTTTCAAAGAAATTTTTGTTGAACAAAACAAATTTGCAATGCAATTTCATGATATTTTTTAGCAATATGCAATTTTCTATAAAAATTGCAATTTTCATTCAATTTTCAAATCTAGAAAAATTCAACTTCAATGTATTTCTTAGAGAAATAATACAGTTTTAACGAAATTACTAACAGAAATGCAATTTCAACTAAATTTTCAACAAAAGTGCAATTTCATCGAAACTGTAGATAAATTAGATTTTCTTTGAAATTTCATTTCTCTAAAGAAAAATTGCATTAATACGGTACTTTTCAAAAAAAAATCGTTGGAATTACATGAGAAATAGTCTTGATATTGATTTCTAAAAAAAAAATATTTTTCTAAAAAATGCCGTTGAAATTTTTATTTTTCTACAAAAATTCGTTGAAATTTAATTTTTATTGAAAATTTTGTTTAAATTACATTTTTCTGCAAAATTTCGTTGGTATTGCATTTCTTTAAAAAATTAAATTTTCTACAAAATTTCATTTCTGTAGAGAATTTAATTTTTTTAGAATATTTTGTTGAAATTTCATTGTAAAAATTAAATTTTTGTAGATAATTTCAATGAAATTGCATTATTTTAGAAAAAATTCCGTAGTCCTCGCCTTTAATCCGGTCATTGGTCTTTAATCATTAGAAACTTTTGAATATTGAAATTTTATAGATTTTTTTTTTAAAATTCCTTATTCTTAAAGAAAAATATTTTTCTAGAAAATTTTGATGAAATTTAAAATTTCTTTCAAATTAAATCTTTCGTTGAAATTACATTTGAAAATTAAATTTTTCTACAAATATTCTTGAAAAAAAATTTTTGTAGAAAATTCCTTTAAATTTTTTTTTCTAAAAAATGTCAAAATTTTATTTTTTCAACAAAATTTTGACATTTTTATTCTTCTACAAAATGGCAAACTTTTTATTTTTCTACAATATTTCGTTGAAATTGAATTTTTTTTGCAAAATTTCGTTGAAGTATTAAATATAAAAATAGCAATTTTCAATATATTTTCTAATACAATTTCAACGAAGGAAATTATCCTTATTCTTAAAGAAAAGAAATTTTCTTGGAAATTTCTAGATTTCTATTTTCTAGAAAATTTTGATAAAATTTCAATTTTCTTGGAAATGTCTTTAAAATAAAATCTTTCGCTGAAATTACATTAGAAAATTAAATTTTTCTACAAGTATTCTTGAAAATAATTTTTTTGTAGAAAATTCCTTCAAATTTTTGTTTTTCTAAAAACTGTCGAAATTTTTATTTTTCTACAAAATGTCGAAATTTTTATTTTTCTACAAATTTTTTTAAAGAAATGTAATTGCAACGAAATTTTGCAAATAAGAAACAATACAATTTAAACGAAGTTTTCAGAAAAAATAAAATTTTCAAAGAAATTTTGTTGAACAATACAAATTTGCAATGCAATTTCACAATATTTTGTAGCAATATGTAATTTTCTATAAAAATTGCAATTTTCATTCAATTTTCAAATCTAGAAAAAATGCAATTTCAATGCATTTTTTTTTTTTGAGAAATGCAGTTTCAAAGCATTTTTTTTTGAGAAATGCAGTTTAAACGAAGTTACTAACAAAATTTTCAACAAAAGTGCAATTTCAACGAAACTAGAAAAATTAGATTTTCTTTGATATTTCATTTCTCTAAAAAATTGCATTAATACTGTACTTTTCTAAAAAATTTCGTTGAAATTACATGAGAAATAGTCTTGATATTGAGTTTGTTTTACAAAATCCTAAAAATTTTTATTTTTCTAAAAAATGTTGAAATTTGTATTTTTCTACAAAATTTCGTTGAAATTGAATTTTTATTGAAAATTTTATTTAAATTGCTTTTTTCTGCAAAAATTGTTTGTAATGCATTTCTTTATAAAATTAAATTTTCTACAAAATTTCGCTGAATTTGATTTCTCTCATAGTGTTTGTTAAAATTGCATTTGTCTAGAGAATTTAATTATTTCTAGAATATTTTGTTGAAATTTCATTGCTCAAATTAAATTTTTGTATGAAATTTCATCGAAATTTCATTATTTTAGGAAAAATTCCGTAGCCCACGCCTTTAATCCGGTCATCGGTCTTTAATCACCGTAGAATATTGCAAATTTTACAGAATTTTTTTTAACAAAATTTCTTATTTTTAAAGAAAAAATATTTTTCTACAAAATTTCGTTGAAATTACATCAGAAATATTCTTGATGTTGATTTTGTTTTAGAATATTGCTAAAAAAAATTATTTTTTAAAAAATGTCGTAAGAATTGTTTTTCTAAAAAATTTCGTTGGAATTTAATTTTTATTGAAAATTTTGTTTAAATTGCCATTTTTTGCAAAATTTCGTTGGTATTGCATTTCTTTAAAAAATTACATTTTCTACAAAATTTCGCTGAAGTTTATTTCTCTCATAGTGTTTGTTTAAATTGCATTTCTCTAGAGAATTTAATTTTTTGTTGAAATTTAATTGTTCAAATTAAATTTTTGTGGAAAATTTCAACGAAATTCATTATTTTAAAAAAATTCCGTAGTCTTCGCCTTTAATCTGGTCATCGGTCTTTTCTCATTAGAAACTTTGGAATATTACAATTTTTTAGAATTTTATTTAAATTCTTTATTTTTAAAGAAAAATTATTTTCTAGAAAATTTTGATGAAATTAAAATTTTCTTGTAAATTTCTTTCAAATTAAATCTGTCGTTGAAATTACATTAGCAAATTAAATTTTTTGTAGAAAATTCCTTCAAATTATTATTTTTCAAAAAATGTCGAAATTTGTATTTTTCTACAAAATGTCGAAATTTTTATTTTTCTACAAAATTTCGTGGAAATTGCATTTTTTTTGGCAAATTTCGTGGAAATTGAATTTTTTTCGGCAAAATTTCGTTGAAGTATAAAATTTAAAAATTGCAATTTTCAATATATTTTCTAATACAATTTCAGCGAAGGAAATTTTTCTTATTCTTAAAGAAAAAAATTTTTCTACAAAATTTCGTTGAAATGGAAAATTAAATTTTTTTTACAAATATTCTTGAAAATAAATTGTTTGTAGAAAATTTCTTAAAATTTTTAATTTTCTAAAAAATTTCGAAATTTTTATTTTAAAAAAAAATCTTTAAAATTGAATTTTTTGGCAAAATGTCGTTGAAGTATTAAATATAAAAATTGCAATTTGTAATATATTTTCTATACAATTTCAACGAAGGAAATTTTCAAGAAAAATGCAATTTTAAATTAGATTTCAAATTTTATTTTAGAAAAATAGAAATTTGATGGAATTTTATAGAAAAAGGCAAATTTGAAGTAATTTTCTAAAAACAAAAAAATGTATGTGTCATATTAGGAAAGAAATTTAGAGATGACGAGTTTTTACATGTGGGAATGGGGAGCCGTATGGTTGAAAGGATTGGGATGTGAGGGTACATAAGAACTACAGTAATTTTCGCTTATATGCACCTTACTTTCTTCTTGAGACACATGCGAAATTTTAATCATTGAATTTTTAAAGCTTACGGAGTTACAGTAGGTTTTAATAATAAACTAAACTGAGTGGAGAAGTGGATTACAAAAACGAAAATAGAAAATAGGTTCGTCATCAGCATTGATGTCTCTCGAATCCGTGCGCTAGAACCCACGAAGATTGAATACCATTAAATCATTTTACCTAAACCCAATGCAAAGGCTTAAAGTTGTTATCGATACAAACTCCCGAAAAAGGAACAATTCCCAGAATTGTTTCATCAAATAAGGCATCATCATTAACAACACCACAGAGCCACTTCAAGTCACGTCACGCCACCTCTCTACTCTATTCACACTTCTACCGCCTACTCTTGCCAAGCCATCAACACTGCCATCGCGGACATCACCAATTCAATGTTCCGTCACAGGCAGAAGGAACATGACAAAAACAACCAAAAAAGACCAAGGAAAACGAGTCACCAAGGAACACCGAGATCGAAGAAGAAGAATGCGAACCAAAAAATAATCCCAATAAATGCAAAACAACAGCAACAGCGACAACAACAATGCTAACACCGGCATGAAACGACGCACAAGTGTTCAACTTCCAAACACCGTCAGACAGACAGACAGTCAGTCTCCGTCCAGTCCAACTACCACTGAGGAAGCCAAAGAAGAACATTTCTTTATATCCAACAACAACGAAAACCGACTACAACCCAACAATGAATCGAACCAAAAATAAACACACACATTTTTGTTCTTGTTTTTGTCGGTGTTGTTGCTATGTTTTGCTATGCCTCCTTGTTTGTTGTTTTCGGATGAACACGTGCAAAACAAACTCAAGCAATAGCCGCTGTCATGCACTGTGGCTCAGAATCGATTTAAATTTGCCAACAATTTACAAGTGTATATAAATATGTAAGTACAGGGGTTTCCAATAAGAGTCATATGATTTCTTTGCAAAAAAAAAAAACTGCAAATTGGGTTCATCGAATTCGTTCCTGCAGAAGAAGTCGTGGAGGCCATTTGAATGACGGTTTTTAGAACTTAAAAAAAACTTTTGAATTTCCTTAACAATAGGAAATTCAAAAGTTTTTTTATTTAATGTGAAGTACAATCGATACAAATAAGTTCTAAATAAGACGTCATTAAAATGGCCTCCACGACTTCTTCGGCAGGAACGAATTCGATGAACCCAATTTTCGAGCATTTTTTCCACTAAATCAAGTCGTATGTCATGAAAGGCACGTTCAATATTGACTTGTAAAGCTTGAAGAGAGTCTGGTTTATTTCGAAAGACCAATGACTTCAAATAACCCCACAAGAAATAGTCACAATGTATTGAAATAATCGAATCTCCAAACTTTTCTCGCAACAATTCAATTGTTTCATTTGCTGTGTGACACGTAGCCACAATCGGTCAATGGCAAAAAGATAGCTCTTAACGAGAGCTAAAATATTGCTCATGCGTGTCAAGGTCGTAGGTCGATTGGAAAGAGTTTTTTTTTGGATTTAAAAAAAAATGGACTTTGCATAATTTTCAAATGTGAACGGAAAGTTTATTTTTGCTCTAGCTCCTTAACGGTACGTCGGATCGGGAATCGGATAATGGCAAAAATATAACTCTTAACGAGAGATAAAATATTGCTATTTGGATTTAAAAAAAATTGACGGCGCACGAAAAGTTGCAATTGGAAAACGATTATTTTGATGAATGATGAAACTGAATAATTTGTAAACGTTGTTCTTGCCTATGTCTCTCCATGATGAAATTGTAAACACTACTGTATACAATGAAAAACAAATGAAAGATCATGACATATTACAAATGGCCGAAACGTCACTTCAAAATCATATCATCCCCATTGGAAAACCCGTTATAAATCGGAAAAATGTCTGCGAACAGATGGGAGAGCTAGCTGTGATCTTCAAGAAAGAATGAAGGTAATATCTCTGTTGGTTAAAAAGTTATATTTGTTTCAAATTACGAAGTCCATATCATTTGTGTTTTATTTCAGTGCAAAATTTCTCTACAAAATTCCTAACTATTGATGGGAGTTGAATGTCAAGATCTCTTTGAGTGTATTTTTTTGAGGAACCTCTTTTGTAAGATTACATACTAGTAATTGTTATAGCCTTTAATAATAATATATGTAATAGAATTCATATATAAAAAGAATGAGAATTCGCGATTTTTAGTTATATTATTTATTTTTTTAGTGATATTACTGCTCTAAGATATTTGGCTTTCTTTGTATTGATATTGAATAAATAAATATAGAAATATAGAATATATTCTTATGAATTTCGCGGATTGTAAAGTCGGCAACGACATACAGAAATTATGTGCTCATCCGGGCTAACTTATATTGTATGAATATTTATGAGGGAAACTTATAATGAATGGTTTTATTTTGGGGTTATGTAAATTTTCCAAAGTGCATAATTTGAACAATCATCAAAATAAAATGACGCACTCCTGATTTCGGAATAGATCGTTAAAAAGTCTTTTCATTCATATGAACTTCCGCCATATCTGTACCGCGTACTGGGTGTGCCTTGACGATCATCGTTGAGACAAAAGTGTCTCGTTCTTCGTGTACAAGACTTCAATCTTCAAATCCGTATCTATGGTTACCAAATAGTATAAATGGTTCTCGAGTTATGCGAAAATATGTGGTGCAACCTCTATCTATTTTTTTCGGAGTTTATCTTTGTTTTGATATAGCTGAACATACAGGGTTTTCCCAGAAGAGGTGTAATTTTGAATAACCCGGTATTTCGGTAGCTGTCACTTTTGAAGCTTTTATTCTGTGACATTTGAGAAGTACGCCATTACTAAAAATGGAACGATACACGATTCAACAACGCATTGAAATTATTAAAATTCGAAAATCATCTTGACTGATGAGGCCCATTTCCACCCCGGTGGCTACGTCAACAAGCAAAATTGTCGCACCTGGGGCTCGGAAAACCCAAGAGTTATTGTTGAGAAGCCTCTCCAACCTTAAAGTGTGACTGTTTGGTGCGGTTTATGGTCCGGCGGGGTCATTGGACCTTACTTTTTCGACAATGAGGTTGGATTAACAGTTACGGTGAATGAATTGCGCTATCGAGAGATGAGTAATGATTTTTTATGGTCGAAGTTGGATGGTATTGATCTGGACAACGGTTATTTTCAACAAGACGGCGCCTACGTGCCACACAAGCAACGAAACCATTGCTCTGTTACGGAAAAAGTTTCCGGCCCGTGTTATCTCTCGAAGAGGTGATCACAATTGGCCACCGAGATCTTGTGATTTAACACCTTGTGACTTCTTCCTTTGGGGCCAGGTGAAAGATTAGGTATACTCCAGCAGCCCAGCGTCGATTCAAAACCTCAAAGATTCGTGAGGCTATCGAGGACATAGGGCAGCCACTTTGCGATTTGGTTATGGAACATTTGTAAGCGTGGTCGTGGTGGACATTTGGCTGATGTTGTTTTTCATTATTAACGGCTTACCTTTCTCTTTATTATGAAATAAACATCCTATCATTTATCTCAAAAAATGACATTTTTCTTTGTACCAAAATAACACCTCTTGTTGGAAAAGCCTTTATAAGCGGGTCCCATCCCATAAATTGCCTTTAAGCTATTAAAGGAAATGACATAAGCTTTCGTTTAAGCGTAAAAAAATTTCAAATTAAAATATAGTTTTTGCCAAAAAGCAAAAACAATTTTTAATTTCGAAAAAAAAAAAAATCACAAGAAATATTTTTACGAATTTGTCATTTTCTTAAAAAGATTGAAGAAAAATCTTTCGTAAACACTTTGGGCAAAAATTCCAAAATACAATAGGTAATACTTTATATGGACGGGACAAGAGGTTGATAACAATTTCAAAATTCAACACTCCCAACTCGCGACAGTCCTTAACCGATTTAGGGTTATAGGACCAAACTATCCCTGATCGTCGTTAAATTCTAATACGATTAAACCCTGTCCGTCTGTCTGTTGAACCAATATTAAAACCGAGCAAGATTCCACTTTGGAAGTAGTCGGCTCCTTCCTTTACAACTATAGGGTTATCTATGTAGGTATACTTTTTTCAATAGCCTTTTTTTGACAGATCTCGTGTGAGTCGTGTCATGTTATTTTTGTTAAGTATTGTTTGGCATTTCATCATGAAAAGACTTACGCCCGAACAACGTTTACAAATTATTCAGTTTTATTATCAAAATAATCGTTCGCCAATTGCGCTAAGTCCATATTTTTTAAATACAAAAAAAAAACTCTTTCCAATCGACCCACGACCTTGACACCCACGACCAACATTTTAGCTCTCGTTAAGAGCTATTGTTTAGGTGGGGGTTTGCCAGCAAGGGGGGTGAGGGTAGGCGAGGCGACGAATTCCTTCTATGACAAACTCCAATAACAATGATAGCTCAGTAGTGGGAGGAACGATATGTGTGTGTACACTAGGGCGGGTCGATTTAAAAATCGCCCATTGCTCAGTGAAATCGTATTCTAGGGATCAAAATAAGAAACTTTGCCGAAGGAACCATACCTCTAAAACGAATTCTGATGTCCCGGAAAAAATCCCACTTTGACCCATTTAGAGTGCTCCAATCGAGTCCAAATGTATGACCGACCCCCACTCAGTGAAGTGCTCAGTGAAAATCGTATTCTAGGGATCAAAATAAGAAACTTTGCCGAAGGAAAACGAATTCTGATGTCCCGGAAAAAATCCCACTTTGAACCATTTAGAGTGCTCCAATCGAGTCCACATGTATGGAACCCCCAGGGGGTTCCAGGGGGTGTGCTACTGGCATGGGTGGGTCGGGCTTCCAAAGTTAGTGGGGGTCGGTCATACATTTGGACTCGATTGGAGCACTCTAAATGGGTCAAAGTGGGATTTTCCAAAATTTGCCCCTACCCAAAAGTTCGACCCAAATTCCGGGACATCAGAATTCGTTTTAGAGGGATGGTTCCTTCGGCAAAGTTTCTTATTTTGATCCCTAGAATACAATTTTCACTGAGCAATGGCGACTTTTTTTGCCTCCCCACAAATCGACCCGGCCTAGTGTACACGTATGCATTTATTCATGCGTGTGTAGTGACCGATGTTGTTGATGCAGTAATGCAAAGGGCGAAATATAAAATAAATAAAACACAAGAGTTTAGTATTTTCGATAGTGATAAAGGCAGAGCGATATTTCGTATTAATGATAACGTATATTACCATGTAGCGATGCGCAGGATCCGTATAGATCCAAACGGCACGATAGCAAAACGACAAAGAAAATAAATTTATAAAGAAGTTCCGTCATGTAGCGAGTAGTCTATCAGTGACGAACGAATAGAAATTTGATTTCAGCGAGTGATTTTTTTTTGCGTATTTCAAGGCCGATTTCCGAGATTTTTTTTGTTATTTTCACATTTAGAAAAATAATATCGATCGTTATGTACCAAAAAAGTTCAAAAAAATACTCCAGAAAACTATATTTTTCGCGTTTGAAAATCATTTCTATTAGTTCGTAACTCACGCAAATGTAGACAAAGTCACGACGGAACATCTGTGTAATAGAGAGTCTGTGTGTATGCGCGAGTGCGAAACAACGACTATTAGTGATGTGCGCGATTGTATCGCCTAACAAAGACTAGTTTCCATACGAGAGCCAGATGAAGCAAGAAGTCGAAAATCCGCAACAGTCTCTACTTGCGGGAAGTCTCTCTCTACATCCGAACTATGCGAATAACGTTCCGGGAGAGCCGGGAGAGAGATACAACGCTGGAAGTCTCTCCTTACAATCCGTGCCATGCGAATATCGTCTTGGGAGAGTTTGTATAGAGATTTTTTTAATCCCTCTACGATCCTTGCTAAGCGAATTCGTCCCAAGAGAGTCGAAGGAGAGCACCAGACGCTGAAAAGCCCTCTCACAATCCGTACAAGCAAATATCGTCCTGGGAGTGTCGTAGCAGAGGCTTCTTCTTCTTCAATCCGCCAGGGTTGCCAATTAACGAAGGAGATGCACAAGCTGGGGAAGTTGCACGACAATGTTACAAACTTAAACAGCTATCTTTTGCCATTGACCGATTCCCGATCCGACGTACCGAAATCATCGGTCCATATTTCTTCAAAAATGATGCCGGTGAGAACGTAGCCGTCAAGAGCTATCCTTTTGCCATTGACCGATTGTGGCTACGTGCCACACAGCAAATGAAACAATTGAATTGTTGCGAGAAAAGAAGTTTGGAGATTCGATTATTTCAAGAAATTGTGATATTGAATGGCCTCCAAGAAGTTGTGAACACCATTAGACTCTTGTGGGGTTATTTGAAGTCATTGGTCTTTCGAAACAAACCAGACTCTCTTCAAGCTTTACAAGTCAATATTGAACGTGCCATTCATGACATACGACTTGATTTAGTGGAAAAAATGCTCGAAAATTGGGTTCCTTCCTACAGACGAAGTCGTGGAGGCCATTTGAATGACTTTTATTTATAACTTGATTGTATCGATTGTACTTTACTTTAAATAAAAAACTTTTGAATTTCCTTAACAATAAGTGTGTTTAAAGAAATCATATCACTCTTATTGGAAAAATCCTGTACATTATTGATTTTGTCAAATGAATATTTAATTTAAAAAATTAACTCAAAATAAAACTCATATCTTGGGTTTATTTCTAAAATAATCCCCACTGTGCGATACTTAATCTTATATATATTCATTACTTCTTAATCTGTAATCGTGATTTAGCAATTTCGAAAACTTTACTACCACAAAATCTATTTAATTTGGTCAATGGAGAGCTATTGTGAACCACTGTGCGACGGGCGGCATCGTATATCCCAACAACCAAACCAGAGAATATTTTTAGTCTCATCATTGTTGTTATGAGAATGATGACGACGATGCCTCTCACAGGATTTTTGTTCTTTTTTAGTTTCGCCCAGGCTTGCCAGTTTTTTTTAGTGCCGAATCCCCAAATTTGTATTTTTTATCCCCTAAATCCCCAAAAAAGACTTCTTTCTCATCCCCAAAAAAATCCCCAGAAAATATTTTAACTTGTGTGAATGATGTATTTTAAAATTCAATGTTTTGTACTAAAATTTATTTTGTTTCTACAAAATGTATGTTGTCAAATTATCAAATATATCTGATTCAAAATCTTCCATCTCATCTACATCATCTAATTTTTTGTACATGTTTTTGGTATTAAAAGTTTGATCATTTCTGCCAATGGACTAAATAATTGATAACACACTGAATTTTTTTTTTAAGTACATCAAAGGGTGATGATTCCAGTTCTTTAATATTGGGTTAGAACAGCAGAATCCTGTTACAAGTAAACATTACTCCAAAATTAGCTTAAATTGTTCGTAATGTCGGCTCGTTTTATAAACCGCATTTGGTTTCAATTAAGATTCATAAATATTTATAGAAATACGTATTTGCAATTACTACAGGTTGTCTATTGAAGTCGTACTCTAATAGACTGCGAGTCAAGCTACTTTTTGTAGGAACTTTTGACAAAATTTTTACGGACACATTTTCTTAAAAAAATAGATTTAACAGAAAATACAAATTTTAACATAAATAAAGACATGTAATAATAAAAAATTGCAATACCCGGATCCCCAAACCAAAAAATATATCCCCATTCGCGAAGAAAAATCACCAAATTGGGGATAAATCCCCTAAACTGGCAGCGCTGGTTTCGCCTTTGTCGATTGTTGGTGTGGGGGCATTGTGTTCTTTTTTGTCGTCTTCTACGATTTGATTTGCTTTAAGCGCCGTGGCCACACATCAAACTGTTTGATCAAACTCTTGTATGTGTTAGTAAAATTTTGTTTTGCTTATCACGGCCACACATCAAACTCATGTCATCAAACTTCATTTCATAAAGCCGGCAAACTGCGATACACTTCAATAAATTCGAGAATAAAATTTTTTTCTTCCATTTCCAGTTTTTCTTCCAAAAAAAAAACACTTGTCACCAAAAAATAAAACACTTTTAACACTTCGAAAACAAATCAAAAATGATAATTGAAGATATTTTGACACACGCACATAAAACCGACGTCAAATCTCTGCCGCGTCGACGCAAATATCTAAATGGTTTTGATATTTTTTTACTCTCTCATCAAACCATACGTGTGAGTTTTTTTTACCAACACAATCATAAAAACTCGAGTTTGATGAGTCAGTTTGATGTGTGGCCATGGCGCTTTAAGGAAAGTACCCACAAAAAAATCTCAGATACTGAAGAGAAAAACGAACGTTAAAGACTCCTTTCTGGCAAAAACACGTGCACACACACACATAGATCGTTTTGCTTTGATATTGATGGTCGTAAATACTCAGCCTTTTGGGCAAAAATGAATCGAAGATAAGACGTGAAAACGACAACTGAACGAAACGGAACTGAACTGAACTCCTTAGGTGGGATTAAAATCGACGATTCGGGTGTCTTTAGAATTCTGTTAATATTTGAATGTGGGGGTTTCCGCAAGAATTTGATATGACAACAACGCCAAAATTTCAAAACGGATAAGAGCACTGTGTGTGGGGCAATATCAAAACTTAAGTCAATGATGACAATTTCACATACAGCATTTTTCGCTTTGCTGCCTTGCACTTAAGTGCATTTTGTTCTTAACGGCACAAAATTGAACATTTTTTGCACGGATGGATTCAATTAACGGCATTATTTTTTTGTCACTTAAAAATATATACGAAAAAATTGTTTTGTTCCTTCAAACAAAATGTCTAAAAACAATTTAAAACAGAAAATGTTTTGAGCGATTTTTGTTGGATGTGATTCGAAGTTAACTAAAGCGTTTTCCAACAAGAGGTGTTATTTTGATATTCAAAGAAAAATGCAATTTTTTGAGATAAATGAATGGATGTTTATTTCATAATAAAGAGGAAGGTATGCCGTTAATAACGAAAAAAAATCAGCCAAATGGCCACCATGACCACGCTTACAGGACCATATCCTTTTCATGAAATTTTCCATAACCAAATCGCAAAGTAGCTGCCCTATGTCCTCGAAAGCCTCACGAATTCCATCTGTGAGGTCTTGAATCGACGCTGGGCTGTTGGCGTAGACCTTATTTTTCACGTGGCCCCAAAGGAAGAAGTCGCAAGGTGTTAAATCACAAGATCTCGGTGGCCAAATGTGATCACCTCTTCGAGGGATAACACGGTCCGGAAACTTTTCCCGTAACAGAGCAATGGTTTCGTTGCTTGTGTGGCACGTAGCGCCGTCTTGTTGAAAGTAAACGTTGTCCAGATCAATACCATCCAACTCCGACCATAAAAAATCATTAAGCATCTCTCGATAGCGCCATTCATTCACCGTAACTGTTGATCCAACCTCATTTTCGAAAAAGTAAGGTCCAATGACTCGGCCGGACCATAAACCGCACCAGTCCCACGTTGAGGATGGAGAGGCTTCTCAACAATAACTCTTGGGTTTTCCGAGCCCCAGGTGCGACAATTTAGCTTGTTGACGTAGCCACAGAGGTGGAAATGGGCCTCATCAGTCAAAATGATTTTTCGATGATTTTAGATTTTTCGAATTTTAATAATTTCAATGCGTTGTTGAATCGTGCATCGTTCCATTTTTAGTAATGGCGTAGTTTCTACTTGTCAAATGTCAAAAAGGTGACAGCTACCGAAATACCGGGTGATTCAAAATAACACCTCTTGTTGGAAAACCCTGTATGAACTTTTAATTGAATTGATTTTGTTTGACGTTAAGTAATAATAAATGTTAAACTTAATTTTGAAAAATCATTGTTTTGTGTACTTACTTTTCGTTTAAGTGCACATAATACCGGGTATGTGAATCGGATATATGCACATTTGTGTATTAGCGAATTCTTTCACTTAAGTGCGCAAAATGCTTTGTAAAAGTAAGCGGGGCATCTGTGCAAAAAATACTGTAATATAAATTTTTTTACAATCTGGTGAAATTTATGGTTTCAATGTCGTCAAAAAATCAATAGGGTCTGTATTAAAACATGCACCTAGGACGACTTTTGGGCATATGTGTTAATTAATATGCAGGGTTTTCCAATAAGCGTGATATGATTTCTTTGAAAAAAAAAAAACACTTATTGTTAAGGAAATTCAAGTTTTTTTTATTTAATGTGAAGTACAATCGATACAATTAAGTTCTAAATAAAACGTCATTCAAATGGCCGACTGGAAAGTGTTGATAATAGGCCGACGAAAGTGTTTTTTTTTGGATTTAAAAAAATGGACCTAGCAAAATTTTCAAATGTGAACAGAAAGTTTATTTTTGCTCTAGCTCCTTAACGGTACATCGGATCGGGAATCGATCAATGGCAAAAAGATGCCTCTTAACGAGAGCTAAAATATTGCTAATGGTTGTCAAGGTCTTAGGTCGACTGGAGAGTGTTTTTTTGGATTTAAAAAAAAAGGGACTTAGCGCACGAAAAGTTGCAATTTGAGAACGATTATTTTGATAATAAACCTGAATAATTTGTAAACGTTGTTCTTGCGTATATCACTCCATGATGGAATTGTAAACACTACTGAATACAATGAAAAACAAATGACATATCATGACATATTACAAATGGCCGAAAGGTCACTTCAAAATCCTATCATCCCAATTGGAAAACCCGTTACAATATGTTTCCGTAAAAGTTTTTCGTTTACCGTAAACGTAAATTATGAAAATTTTGGAATGAAAGAATGTTCGTTGACAGCAAGAGAAACTACGTTTACGATAAACGTTTTCATTCACTAGAAATATTTCAACCGTTATGGGAAAAAGTAGAGCGTTTGAGACAAAGATCTACATAGGTATGCGATAAACTATCATTCATTAGAAATATTTCAACCGTTATGAGAACAGTAGAGCGTTTGAGACAAAGAACTACATATGTTTGCGATAAACGATCTCCTAACGTTTTTTTTCTTTGCGTGTATTGATGAACTACATAAATACATTACAGGCTGATGTGGACCTGCCTAAACTTAAAACACACCAAGGCCCTGTTGTCGTTATAGAGAACGGACGTCTCACTTGTCTTGTCTGTCATGACGGGTCGTTGGCAGAGAATAAAGCCGAGCCAAAATTGGTGGCGGCGGCTGTCATTGAAAATTATAGATCGGCGGCGGCGGCTAAGCGGCTAAGCCGACATAAAATTGACATACGGCGGCTCCATGATAGACATTTTAACATTTAAAATAATAGTTGAAAAGTTAAGCTCTGGTATTTATTCTTAAATAATAGATGTTTTTAAGTTAATTGTAAGATATTGTGAGGTGATCATCGATTCCATACCACTAGGCTCTATGATACACTCTATTTTCAAAGTATGCTAAAGCTATGTATGGACGATTGTCAGATCGGACAACTTTATCAACCCTGTTAAAGTGTCGCAAATGTACGGACAATGACAGATTGTTAGGCAAAGGTGAAGACGATTGCAAGAAACCCTTACAATTTCATATATTTAAAATCTATTTTGTAAATATTTATATGCAGGATTGCCAATAAAAATATTTTATAGACAGCGGCCAATAAAATGTTTTTCCGACAATTGCGCCATTGTCACATGCATAAACTTCGCACATATTACAATCTGCAAATTATCTCACAATGGCTTTTCTGCCAACGTTGCAAGACAAAGATTGTACGTTCACAGGGTTTCATTTTTCCGCCATTCTATATATAGCTTAAGTCGAAACATGTTGTTTCCAGGAGAGCCGAATTGACGTTTTAGTGAAATTTTAAATTTGTGTGGATTACCTTGTGGTTTAAATAGAATGACTTCTACTGTTTTGAGCTTAACTTGATATATTCTTTAGAATGGAGGTATTAATTTATATGTTATATTATTCTTTAATACTCCATCCGCACCAAACAGTGACTCGTATTGGGTGTATCGGCTTTTCAATGTATGCTTGTGGGTTTTCTGTGCCCCAAATGCGACAATTTTGCTTGTTTACATACCCGCCAAGATCCAAATGAGCTTCATCTGAAAAGATAACTTTTTTGGCAAAATCGGCATCTTCTGTAAGTCGATCGCTCCCAGCGTTGTTCAAGCGTATACACAACCATATTCGTTCAGCGGAAGGATAAAACTAATTATCTGTCAAATCAGACATGAGCTAAGTGCCATTAAGTACCATTCACGAAATAAGCACTAGTTGAAAAAAAAACGTTAGATGGCGGACCCGTTATTTGCTTATCAAAAATGTAAATTGTATCTATCCATATTTTAAAGTTTTTCTTTGGAACGGCGGCTGTGTTTCAGCCGATTTTAGCCGCAAAGATCGGCGGCGGCTTCGGCTGGTGAAAAAAGGTCGGCGGCGGCTCGGCTCGGCGGCTTCATACTCTGGTCGTTGGCTTATGGGATGGCACGCAGAGAGATTGAAGGTTTTGCGATACGGCTTGTTTGTTGTTGGGTACACCCCCGAACGAACACTATGGAATACCCCATATTCATTATGTGATATAAACCGTTTTTTGCCTTCCTCAGAATTTTCTCTGCTATTTTGTCTCTGTCCATCAAGCCAAGCTTAGATGAGAGGTTGTTGATGCTCCGCAAAAAAAATTAAGCGAGATTCTATCTTTGGTTTCGAATGGGTATTCTTTCATAATAACATCACTTGCAGCAAGAAATAAAAAATGCTCCATTCAAAAAGTTCGGCGGCGACGGATAGTAATTGTTGCTTGCGACCGGCGTTGCGTTGTTTCCTTGGAGAAAATGTAATTTTTATGTTTTTGGTCGGTTTTTTTTTGGTTCTGCATTATTTTTGGCGAAACGATTCTTTTCGTTTCTTTGCGATATCGTGGTGATTTGAATTTCAGATTGAGTTTTAAAAGGCCACACCTGCATTTCATTGTATTCGCAATGATGATTTACGTTTTGGTAGGTTTTGTGGGGAGGGGGGTTTCTTCCTCCTCCTTTTTTCGTAGCCACATTTTTGTTCGCTATATTCGTATCGACTTCAGGATTGCCCCCATGATCATCGGTATCACACAGCCACATTGCCTTTGTCATCATATTTATTATTATTAACGATATAATCTAAAATTATCATTAGTTTTACAGCACTGGCATAAAAGGCGACTTTTTTTCAGTGTGAGATTATTAATTGATTTAGACATGATGTTTTTATTGCAGTATTTTTCGTTTACCTGCATTGCACTTAAGTGCCTTTGGTGATTATCTGCACAAAAGAGGAAAATATTTTGCACTTTGGTTTGCTTTTATAAGAAAATATGTAGTACGTATACGTGCATTTCGTTTAAGTGCACATAATGGCAGGTGTGTGAATCGGATAAGTGCACAATTTAGTTAACATTATTGCTTTTTAAGTCACTTATGGGCATTATTCATTCAATACATTGCATTTAACTGCTTTGGACAAGGTTCAAATTTCAGAGAGAACTTGGGAGAAAATCTAAAATTATTACAACTGCTGCCCACAATTATGTGAGAACAATTTAGAGATTTTCTGTGAATCGGTTAAGTGCAAATTTGTGCAGCTAAATGTCACTAAGCCTCTTGGGAGCGACATCAATTCAGTTTAGAACAATAATTGAAACTTCTACATTTATTTTTTGCAAATGAATGAATACGTGTTAAACGTTAAATTAACGACTCGTACGATTTTCGTTTATCTTGTCTATAGAAATTCGAAATCCATACTTGTATACAGGATTTTTTTGCGATTCCAAGCCAACATTGGTTTGACATACAACTTTCTTTCACTTGACGAATTTTCAGTTTATAAATATCACAACAAAGATTATGACCAACATGAGAGCAATCCTAAGGCTTTTGACTGCAAAACCAAAATTCAATTTCACGCTGATTTATTAATTATCAATGGTTTATTATGAAACTTAATGAGATTTTTTTTGGGGGGGATTTGCAATGATCTTGGCTTTAACAAGAATTGGCGGCAAGAGATTCATCTCAAACAGGTCCAAAGAAGAATAATGGAGACGGAGCAGAAGAAAAAGGGTTAGATGCTGTGATGGCAGTCTTAATGCTTTAGATATTCTTAAGCATATGCTCTGTAGCTAATCTCACATTTTGGGATAATCACAACGAGATTTGGGCTACGCTGTGCCTTATTAACAAGAATTGGAATAAAGGCAGATGAATTTAAACTGATAAAAGAACTGCCCGAGAAGAATTTCTGAGGTTAATCATAACTTTTCGTAGAAGAAACTGACATCATCTGAAATGAAATCATGTAATTTATAGGTTTATATGAAGCTTTAAGAAAATACACACACACACTATCCGAAACTCCCTTTAACAATACATACTCCCAAATGTACAGACCGCCCAAGTTGTGGGTTTTGTTTCATACCAAAACTTTTTCTTCCTAAAAGACCTATTAAATGATTTTGAAAATAATTATAACAAAAACAAACAAAACCTCACAATGAGATACGTTAATGACAGACTTCTTTCTGAAACAGGGTTTCTCAAATGGGGAGCCATGGACAGTTGAACAATGTAAACTGTTTCAGTAAAGTGGAATTAAATTAAGGTGAGTTTTGATGTGGCATTGTTTGCTTTACCTATTCGTAGAGCTTCAAGGGAGCCGCTGCGTCAAAAGTGCTCAGAAGCCCTGCTTTAAAACAATAAACCTTCAAACCTTAAGACGGAAGCTTAATTCCTACTCTTTAATGTTGCTCCCTCCATCCAGAGCCAGAATGGTGGAGGGAAGGGAGTTTTCTCTCAGCTTCCGTAGCCTCAATGCTACAACATTCAAGATTTAGTCTTGTGTGTCTCAAACCCAAAGTAGCAATGAAAAAAAAAAACGACCTGAAAAGAAAAACGACCAGGAAGAAAAAAATCTAATTTTAATAAAGGCATTTATATTTGGTAATGTATGGCTTGGCAGCAGAATTGTATTTTTATTTTTTCATTCATAAGAAATTATTTAATTTGGGCTACCAATGTTGGAAATACTTCTTTCACTTAGAAACAGTGGTTTAGTAACAGTCATTAAACAAACTGGAAAAAGTAGATTTAAAAAAAAAAAAAACAAAAATCCTTGGCCGAAAAAAAAACATTAAAAATCGAAAAAAAAATTATATTTTATTTCTTCAAAGTTTGCATCCTAGCGAAGAAAATAATGCCTAGAAATTATAGCCATTTTGGTAGAGGTAAGAGAATTATTTTTTTTTTAATTTCAGTTTAAATAGCGATTTTATTTGTTACTTTTATTTATATTATGTACATTTGAGTTTATTTACATGTATTGTTCATCCCAGTGCCATTGGTTCATCCCAGTGCCATTGGTAACGCCGCTCGATGGACTTCATTTCATGGTGAAAGTTTTCGTCATGTTCCTCGCTTACATCGGCAAGATTCTCGGGAAAAAAGTTTAAATGAGAATGCAAGAAATGCATTTTGAGGGACATATTTTCACCTGTTGGAATACATAAAGCGAAAAATAAGTTGGAAGAATACATATGTGTTATATACATAAATATAAAAAAATACATTTCTAACCAATTGTCTCATAATTTTTTAACAAATCATTAATCATTGTTTCATACTGCGGGCTTTTATTGGATCTAAGGAAATTTGAAACTACAAGCTTAAACGACCTCCATGCTGCAATTTCATCCGACGTCAAATATGATTCGAAATTCACATCTTTCATCAGTTTCCTTATTTTAGGCCCATCAAAAACTCCATCTTCGATATTTTGAAAAGAAAGACTTTAAATAAACTTTTTAAATATTAGATTGAATTGCCATCTTTCCTTAAGGCTTTTACAAATGTTTTAAAGAGCCCCAGCTTAATATGCGGTGGTGGCAAAATATCGGCTATCCCAGAGGCATAACATGCCAACTACTTTCAAATCGCAACACATTTTCCCGTCATGTTCATATTTTATGTATTTTATCAATTTAGCCATTGTTTCGTATGATTCCTTAGTGTTGACAGCCTGAGCAATGGGAATCGACGGTTTCTGATTTCCGTTGTGTAAAAGTACTGCTTTCAAACTTTCTTTACTGCTGTCAACAAATAACCGCCATTCCTTTGAATTTTATGTTTGATTAAGTTCCTCGAACAATCCTGGAATGTCCTTGCAAAAGCATCTGTTATCCACAGTTGTATAAAATTGTTTGTAAGGTATATCACGGACTCTATAATATGATATGTTAACATATGGGGCCAAAATATTGTACTGTTTCATCCCAGATGCAAGTAGTTCTGCCTTATCCTTGATCAGTTCCAAATCTCTTTCTCAAATTACACAAAATACTAGGTGTCCACGGTTCGTTCATATTTTTAACTCGTATACCAAAATATTGCACATATATTTTTCTATTATTTTACTAAATGCACGTCGATTTTTTCTAATTTCATATTTTCCGCAGATGTAGCAAAAGTTGTTGGGATCATTTACACATTAAAAAGTTCTTTGCCTTTTACTCATACTTCAAAATATAACTTCGTGATATTTTTTCACAAAATCGACTTATCTCTTTAAGGCGCTGAATTACACTAATTTATTAATAAGAAATTTCATTCATAAATTCCGGGTTTAAGGTACATAGGATGCAGTACCTGTAGCTGACATATAGTTTGCTTCGAACGTAGAAACCCAATATTTTCAAGACTGCCGCGTACTACTTTGTATTGCGTACATATAATTTTACTATATGTATTTATATAAAACTGGGATGTACATGCCCCTAAAAGGCGTAACTGAATGGAAACCTCATAAGTAAAAACCACAAATATTTTTGAATGACCCTCTATCTGAGCAGATCTCATCCAATATAGCTCTCACATTGCATATCATGTTTTATGGAGGGTTACGAACGGCCATAAAACCTCGTCCTCTCTATAATTTTATAATGTCTGACATTAATCATCATAAAATAAAATGCAAGTGCAATGTCTCTTATATGTCTCTCTCACATATGGCGAATTCAATATAAGCAAAAACATCATTTAAAAACGAAAAAATATGAAACAAATTTTTTTTTGAATTTCCCTAACATTTACAAAATGGCTCATAACTTTTACATCTATCCATAGATTTTTTCAACTAGACAGTGTTCCCTTCTTTAGCTTGCTGGCTTTTTAAAAATGTAATAAAATATTTTTTTCGATTTTTTCTATTTTTTTTGTACTAGGAAAAAGTGTTTTAAAAAAAATAATTTTTTCTCATATTTCCACTAAACCGAAGATAGCGATATTTGCAGCATATGTAGCCCTCATAATTCCCTTTAATTTGAGGCATAACACGGCTCAATCAGGCTTATAATTGATAATTATGGTCCAAATACTGAATGTACTTTCCAGGAAAGCTGGAATTTAAAAAAAATTTACCATAAAAAATTTATTTAATACTTTTTTCGTGTTTGTGACACCTAGTTGCACCAGAAACTGTTATCCACTTCCCTTGGACAACAATTTTGTTGCATAGTGTTATAAGCAATACTTTAAATAACTTTATCTCCTTAAATTTGCGCCCCAAAACGAAAGCGACAATAAAAAGGCTTGCCAGAAGATAGCTAAATTTTGTTGGTCCAAATTACCATAACTTTAAATGCCTTTATCTCCTTAAATAAACGCCCTAGAGCGAAACAAAATTTAAAGTTATGAGACCATTTATTTTTTTTTTCAACATTTTGGTTTTCCTTAAGAAAACTTTAAATTGCCCTACCTCCATTAAAAAGAGTCCTGCAGCGAAAAAGAAAACAATTTTTGATCACTTGTTAGGAATACTTTAATTGACTGTATCTTCTTAAAAAACCGCCCCAAAACGAAATGGAAAAAAAAGGCAAAACCTTAAAGGACAATTTATATAGCTCTATCTTCATTAACGCGCATCCTGTAGCGAAAAGGAATACAATTTGTAATCTCTTATTTGTTAGTAAAAATTTTGGATTTCCTTAAATAAATCGTGTTACTGCCGCATCCGAATGTAGACTTATAAAGGGTGGTTATTTAGGAATTTTTTTCATTTATTTTTATTATGATAATATTGGTATGGTTCAATTATGTATGGAACAAAATATCGGCCAAATGGCCGCCGCGATTTCGGCGGCACACCTCCATCCGATGGTCCAAATTTTCGATGACGCTGAGAGGCATAATTGAGGTTCTATGCCGTTAATGTGCCGAATTATCTTATCCTTTAGCTCTTGAATTGTTGCTGGGTTATCGACGTACACCTTTCCTTTAAAATAACCCAAAAGAAAGATATCCAATGGTGTCAAATCACATGATCTTGGCGGCCAATTGACATCGCCACGACGTGAGATAACACGGCCATTGAATTTGTTGCGCAAAAGAGCTATTGTTTCGTTAGCTGTGTGGCAAGTGGCACCGTCCTGTTGAAACCACATATTGTCCACATCCATATCTTCCAATTCGGGCCATAAAAAGTTCGTTATCATCTCACAATAGCGAACACCATTCACAGTAACTGCCTGACCGGCCTAATTTCGAAGATGTATGGCCCGATGACGTCGCCAGCACATAAGCGGCACCAAACGAACTGCTGATCAAAAAAAACATCACGAAGTGCACGAAATGAATTTTTTTGAACGCCCATTTTCTTTATCTCCTCAAATAGTACTGTAGTTACACAGAGCGAAAAATTAGTTTGGTCAACATTTTTATTTTCCTCAGCTCTATCCCATATAAAGGGTTTTCCAACAAGATGATGGACAAGGTGTTATTTTGGTATTCAGAGAAAAATTCCATTTTTTGAGATAAATGATCGGATGTTTATTTCCTAATAAAGAGGAAGGTATGCCGTTAATAATGAAAAACAACATCAGCCAAATGGCCACCACGACCACGCTTACAGTACCATATCCTTTTCATGAAATTTTCCATAACCAAATCGCAAAGTTGCTGCCCTATGTCCTCGATAGCCTCACGAATTATATCTTTGAGGTCATGAATCGACGCTGGGCTGTGGGCGTAGACCTTATCTTTCACGTGGCCCCAAAGTAAGATGTCGCAAGGTGTTAAATCACAAGATTTCGGTGGCCAATTGTGATCACCTCTTCGAGAGATAACACGGTCCGGAAAATTTTCCCGTAACAGAGCAATGGTTTTGGTACTTGTGTGGAACGTAGCGCCGTCTTGTTGAAAGTAAACGTTGTCCAGATCAATACCATCCAACTCCGACCATAAACAATTATGAATCATCTCTCGATAGCGCAATCCATTCACCGTAACTGTTGATCCAACCTCATTTTCGAAAAAGTAAGGTCCAATGACCCCGCCGGACCATAAACCGCACCAAACAGTCCCACGTTGAGGATGGAGAGGCTTCTCAACAGTAACTCTTGGGTTTTCCGAGCCCCAGATGCGACAATTTAGCTTGTTGACGTAGCCACTGAGGTGGAAATGGGCCTCATCAGTCAAGATGATTTTTCGATGATTTTCGAATTTTAAAAATGGCAATGCGTTGTTGAATCATGTATCGTTCCATTTTGAGTAAACTACGCCATTACTCAAATGTCAAAGAATAAAAGCTTCAAAAATGACAGCTACCGAAATACCGGGTGATTCAAAATAACACTTCTTGTAGCTTTCTTAAATAATTCGAGTTATTACTGATCAATTTTGTATTTTTGTCTTGCCAGAAGAGGTTTGTTTACCTTGTTTGGTCCAAATTAGCAAAACTTTAAATGGCTTTATCTCGATTAAAAAGCGAAAGTGACAAAATTTCGATATCATTTATATTTAGTAAAAATTTTGATATTATTTATATAGTTAGTCAAAATTTTGGTTTTCCTCTCCAAAACTTCAAAATCGATTAACAAGCGTCCTGAAGCAAAAATGACAATTTTGTGATCACTAATTTCTTGAATACAATTTTTTGATTTCCTTAAATAAATCTTAGACTTATCCATGACCTTATCTAACCTAGGGCCAGCTGTTAGTTGTGGTGATGGTACCTGGATTGATGGTTGTTCATTGTAGACGAAAAAATATTCAGAACCATTTCGCACATTCGTGAACGAAATTGTAGATTTTGCAAATCGTTCATTTTCTTCATTTGCGGCAGAAAACTGATGAGGAAATTATAATCAGGATCACCGATATGACTTGTGGAATGCTGCACATCTTCCCGGGAGGATTTCATAAGCTTTTCTTCTGTTTGTTTGAGATTTTCAAGGAAATGTACATGTTTATCACTGCCCATGGAGGACCATTGGAAGTCCTTGTGGTCGTTGACTTTGAGCGTAGTTGTGGGTTCCTCGCTGGGGTTTTCAACAGAAATTCTCGTCACTTTTATAGTAGCTGGTATTTGCATTAAAGACGAGGGAGTAAACATAATTGGATATTCTGAATATCCGGGTGTTTCATTTGAATGAAAAGTAGTTTTCGTCTGGGAAGCTGTTGTCAGTTGCGGGTTTTCTCTTACTACATTTGGAACATTTTCCTCGGGTGTATCGACTGCACCTAGATTGCACTCCTGAGGTGAGGCTATACTTTGAAATTCTTCCAACAACATTTCATCAGAGTCTAAATCGTAATCTTCATCGTCTTCATCATAATTTGCCAAAGAATAAGAATTGTCATCATCAGCGAGGCGTGAAGTCTCTATTTTAATCTCGGAAATATTGTGAGAGTGAGAATCGTCAATGAGTACGTCTTCGTCTTTCTCTTCCATTAAACAACGACGACGTTTACGTCGATTGTCTTTGATAAAATACAATGCGTTAAAATATGGCCAGCTAGTGGAGTAATTCGCAAGGGGCTCCTCGATCCCCAGCTTTAGGTCTCTTTCCTTTTTGAGTGCCAAACGTTTGACAATACCATGGTAAGTATCACGCAAATGTGTCCATTTGCGTTTACACAGTTCGACTGCAGGGCGGCAGAGCATTGGAACGCACAGATGAGTGAGAGTAGTAAACACAACCGCACACATCGCGATAGCCAACAGATCAGTCAATGCGAATGAATGCGGATAAATAGAGAAGGGAAAAGAAGGAGAATACATAAAGACGTTCGTTGGAATTACGCTTGAACATACGAAGAGCATATTCTCAGACAAACTTACTTACCATCATCCACATTAAGTATTTCTGCCACCTCCTTCCACAATTTCGATGCTAAGGTTCGTGTTTTGTTCTCAACGTGCATCAGACTCCATAAAACCGGTCTCATGCGCACTTCTTCGATCAAACGATGTACATCCATTTCGTTCGGTATATAACGTTCAACTAAAGTCGCGACGTTACTCTTGTTCGTTCCATAGCCACGATACCTAAATAGTCAAATGCTCTCTCTCTCTCATCGTTAAATTCTCCCTCTCGCTTTGCCGGTTTGTGCGTACCAATTTGTCGGACAAGAGATTTTTTTTTGCAAATAGTGATAATGTTTAGACTATGCAACAATTTCGATGTAACTGTTTGGCTCGTACTTTGTTTTCTTTCATAGCTGGTCGTGTCCCAAAAAACCGGCCTTATGTGCATTTCTTTGATTCTTCGTTCGTTATTTATTAAATGTTCAATTAAAGTCGCGAAGTTACTCTAGTACGTTCCGTTCCACAACCACGGAACGCAACAAGTCGAATGCCGCCCGCCCCTTGCTCTCATCATGAAATTAACGATCTCTCTGTTGCTGCTCACGTTCAGGGTTACCGTTGAGCATTTTGAAAAAGTCGCACAAAAAAGTCGTAATTTAGTAAAAAAAATCCCAACATTTCGGGTCCGACATTTTACCAGACTTGACTCATCTCAGAGAATATGACTGGAAGATACTGAGAAAATTCGTCTCTAGTACCGATTTTCTGTAACTCGTGAGGTATAAAAAGATCATAAATAAGGACCGCACAACAGGCCGAACCACTGGCTTAAGTGTATATCCATGGACATGAGACGTTTAAACGTCTCCTCTCTTCAACCTAACCTAACCTAACCTAGTAAAAAAAACGTCACACATTTTATGAAAATGTTATTTCCATAAAACACGTAAGAAAATAATGAGCAATTACACTAGGCAGCAAAAAAATTTGTTTTTGTGTCCGAGACCTAAAAACTTTTTTTGTGTAGATTGTGGCATGCTCTTTTATGAAATCAAAACAACATTTTTTTATGATTGATTTTATTTTAAATTTTTTCTAAGATTCCAATTTTCATGGAAGTTTCCATTAGTGTTTGGACTATATTTTTTATACCCTCCACCATAGGATGGGGGTATATTCATTTTGTCACTCCGTTTGTAACACCTCTAAATATTGATCTTAGACCCCATAAAGTATATATATATTCTAAGACGATTTAGCCATGTCCGTCCATCCGTCCGTCCGTCTGTGGTAATCACGCTACAGTCCGCAATAATAGAGCTAGGTTGATCAAATTTGGTACAAATACTTCTTATAGTTGCAGGTTGTTTGGGATTGCAAATTGGCCATATCGGTCCATATTTAGATATGGCTCCCATATATAGCATCTAACTTGTTGTGATTCCTGCTGTTCTCATCTACTATATTTTTTGTGTTTTCGGTGTTATTTTCTTTAGGTTTGAGTTATTTTGTGAGGTCACATGCTATCCATGGTGGAGGGTATATAAGATTCGGCATGGCCAAACTTAACGCTTTTACTTGTTAAAGTACAGGGTGGCTGATATGTATTGCAACCAACTTCAGGTTGCTATCATTTCTAAACCGCTAGTCTGATAGCTGGCAGATTTATTTCAGTGACAGTTCATTTTATTGTTTACAAGCTAACGAAAGCATTTTGATCTATTGCATTCAGAAAAAAAGTTATTCATGATGGAATTCAAGCGTGATTGCTTTATTTGGGTGGAAAAACACAAGTGGCTATCGCATCATCTCAAGACGGCGCTTCGCCGGGAATGGGCCAAAATACCGCACAGCCACTTTCGTGCAGCGTGTGATGGCTTTGTCGGCCGTTTGAAGGCCATAATTCGTGCCAAAGGTGGCCAATTCGAACAAATCTAAACTGTTTCTAAAATTTTATGTTATTTCCGAAATTTTTTGGTTGTGGTATGAGATGTGGAAATGTTTGACGCAAATTTTAATACACGAGAGTACAAAACTTATGCAAATATCGCTTAACCATGTGCTTTCAATTTCATGATTGTTGCTTTTATTTTTTATTTATGTAAAACATTTTGCACAACATATTCTGCATTCCACACTAGATGTTGACTTCATATACCGTTCTTGAACAAAATGTTGAAGATTTATTTATGTCGAGTAATTTGGTTTTTTGTTTGTCATGTATCAGCAATAGAACAACCACCAATCTTTCGGTTGTATTTCCCAAAATACATTTAATTATTCTAAATTTGGGATATTATTGGGATAACCAAAAAACGATTATTTATTAATATTTTTTATGTTGTAGTAACCAATTATTCGTTGCAATAATAATCTTTGGTCTATTGATACAATTTCTGTTGTCAAGAATAAAACATTGGTTGTCACAACCAAAAATCGATCATATGGTACTATAATGAACGTTTAAAAGTAGTTACCACAACTAACCGAGTGTCAATGAAAAAAACAATCTTAAATTGATTGATACAGCCATCGATTTAGTTGCAAGCATTTTCATTTGATCGTATCCATGTTATTATTGTTGTTTCAACAATTTATATATATATACAACCGACACACGGTGTAGGCAATATACTTTTTGTTGCTAGTACAGTATAACCTCTCTAATCCGGCCAGATATAGTTTCGAAACTCGTAAGTGGGGCATATTTATTTATTTTATTAAGAAAAACGTTTGCAATGCAATGCAATACATATATATATAATAAATTCATCTGAAAGCTTAAACTAAATTTAATTCATGTATCAAAAGGGCCAGATATAGTTTTACCCATGTACTTAAATATAGAAAAATATATTTCTTACCAATTTTTTCATAATTTTTTAACAAATCATTAATCATTGTTTCAATTTGCTGGCTTTTATTGGATCCAAAGAAATTTTAAACCACAAGCTTAAACGACCTCCATGCTGCAATTTCATCCGACGTCAAAAATGATTCAAAATTGAATGCTCCTTCCTACTCCAAACTGTTTACTTAGACAAAAATAGTAGTCCGTATCGTGAATGAGTGGTTGTCTCCAAATCATTGGCATTCCAAATTGCACGTGATGTCTAAAATTAAAACGTTTTATTCCACAAAACATTGTAATACATTAATTGTAAAGTACTTACCGCATGCTTCCACTAGTCCATCGAGTAAGATTTACATGGCACGAATTACACAAAATACTAGGTGTCCACGGTTCGTTCATATTTTTAACTCGTATATCAAAATATTACACATATATTTCTTCTATTATTTTAATAAACGCACGTCGATTTTTTTAATTACATATTTTCCGCAGATGTAGCAGAAATTGTCGGGATCAGTTCTTGAAAAGTTCTTTGCCTTTTACCCATACTTCGAAATATAACTTTATAATATTTTTCAGAAAATCGACTTATCTCTGCCCCTAAAAGGCGTAACTGAATGGAAACCTCATAAATAAAAAACACAGATATTGTTGAATGACCCTCTACCTGAGCGGATCTCATCCAATATAGCCATAAAACCTCGCCCTCTCTATAATTTTATAATGTCTGACATCAATCCTCATAAAATAGAATGCAAGTGCAATGTCTCTTATAAGTCTCTCTCACACATGGCGAATATATAAGCAAAAACATCATTTAATAACGGAAAAATATGAAACAAGATTTTTTTGGAATTTCCCTAACATTTACAAAATGGCTCATAACTTTTACATCTATCCATAGATTCAAATAGACAGTGTTTGCTTAGTTAGCATGCTGGCTTTTTAAAAATGTGATAACATAATTTTTTCGATTTTTATACCCTCACTTTAGTGTGACGAGGGTATATATCATTTGCTACGGAAAAAAGTGTAACACATCGAAGGAGTGACCTAAGACCCCAAGTATGTTCGGAGGAAAACCGTTTTGGGTCATTTTAAGTCGAATGAGCAATGTCCGTCCGTCTGTCTGCTGGCTGGTGCGCACGATAACTCTCGAAAGGAGTAACCGATTGACTTCAAATTCGGTATGTGGTAATATTTTTTTTTCTATCTCCGGCTAAGTTCGAAGATGGGCCATATTGGTCCACTCCTTCTAGTACCTCCCCCACAAAGGGTTAAAATGTTGTGAAAAATTGATTCTTTAATAACTGCTATACTACTTATTCGAATATTCTGAAATTCCACACATAGTATTAGCTTATTAGTCGCTAATAACTCGAGAAAAATGGGCGAAGTTGCCACGTCCCTTTTGGTACCTCCCACACAAATGCACCGTTTTGCACCAAAAGTTAACAGCTTATAACATTAATAACAGTGTATAAAAAAACTTGAAATTTTGTACAGTGTAATGTTTTTATAGTGTCTATAGCCCTGTGAAAAATTGGCGTTATCGCCACGCCCCTTAGTGTACATCCCACACAAAATGCCCAAATCATACCACAATTTAATATCTCATAACGTATTTACCAGTGCACATAAATGCTTATAATTCGGCACAGTGCAATGAATTTAAAGTATCTGATGTTCAGCGAAAAATACACGCTGAAAAAAATCGCTTCTGTAGTATATTGTCCCAAACATATTCGGCTTGAATTATACATATGTTTAGGGTACACTCCAAATATATAATATTTGACATACCCAAATATTATATGTTTGGGAGGATATTGTTCTAAACAAAAATATGTTCCCATTATAATATTTTTTTATTTGGAACTAGTATTTTGTATTTATGTATTTTGGCAATGTATCAATGCCTTAATTTAAAGACAAGTTTTCTGTTGTTCAGATGTTTAAAGATCATTTTTTATAAATTTTATATGTTTGTAAAATTTAATTAAAACTTAAATCGTATAATCTTTCGCAAATATAAATTGCATTGATGCATTGACAAATAGTGATGAATTGGAATACTTATAAATTAAAATTTATTGATGTAAAACAACAGCTAATGCTGTTAAAGACATTTTTAACTATAATCTAGGAAAAACTAACTCAAATTCGAAAAATTTAGCAAATTTAAAAAAACATTTTTAAATAAAATATATTTGGAAATCATCTTAAACAATAACTTTGTTTGTGGGTAAATACATATTTTATTTGTGAAAGTCAATGAGCAAATATAGATTGTTCTAATATATTAATATATGCGTTCCAAACAAAGTTTCGTGATTTTCAAATAAAATTAGTTTGTTAACAAATATATAATATTTAAAAAATTCGTTTCCAAATAAATTTTCTTTCAATTCAAACATACCAAAAATGCCGATTTTCCTCCGTGTAGGTGTATTTGATAAACCCCTTCTGGTACCTCCCACACAAACTGACAGAATAATTCGAGTAATATTCAATATTACATTACTCACAAAGTGAGGGTATACCTTAGTCGGTTTACCCGACTGAAACTTTCTTACTTGTTTTTCCATTTTTTATGATTTTTTTTTGTACCAGGAAAAAGTGTATTTTCAAAAAAAAAATAATTTTTTTCTCATATTTTTAACGACTGTTACTAAACCAAAGATTCTATAGGCATGTTTTCGTTACAAGCTAGCAATTTTAGTTTAGCACTTTGCAACGAAAACAACTGACTTCCACTAACTGGCACATAAGCAATAAGTGGCGGATTTTCACTATCTGGTAGCAATGGTGTCATGAGTTGCGAAGAAAGAACAGTGCGAAACAGACAAAAAATTTATGAAAAGTATTTATAAAACATATATTTACTATTCTATGTTCAATTGTTTACACTCTTTTTGCAAATATTGAAATAATTTCCCATTTTTGTTCTTCTTCTTCCCGTTAATTCACAATAATTGATAAAATCTCTCCAAAAGTGGGATGCCATATTGCTAAATGTAGGGTGCCCAATCTGGCAACATCATACTCGATTAAGACAGGAACACAAGCACCAAACTTCATCGGGAACTAATAGTGCTTAAAAGTGCTTAGCTCCCCATACAAATTAAGCACTTATGGTGTAACGAAAACACGCCTTATGTGAAAGTGATATTTGCAGCATATGTAGCCCTCATAATTTCCTTTAATGTAACGCATAACAAGGCTCAATCTGACTTGTACTTGATGAATTATGGTCCAAATACTAAATGTACTTTGGAAATAAAAAAAAATTAAAAAAAAATTTTTTTAAAAAAATTTAAAAAAAAAATTACCATAAATTTTTTTTTAATATTTTTTGCGTGTTTGGGACACCGGAAACTGTTATCCACATCCCTTGGACAAAATTTTTGTTGCATAGTGTAATTAGAAAAAAATTATTTAAAAAAATCGGTTTTTGTTGGCATGGACAAAATAATAAAAAATAAAAAAAATCGCCAAAAATTTGTTTGTTACATTTGTGAAAGCTAGAATCCCAACGAACAAACAATCCTATTTGCAAATGTATAAATTACACAATACATACAAGACATGCTTCTGGGACTCAATTCTGAGAATTGGACGTGAAAGTAGCCCCAAAAGTAAGAACTTCTGCATCATTCCCACCCATATATATGTTACCACCGATTAGAGAGTTAGTCGCTGTTGAAACTGTATTATATATCCGATCAGCACGAAATTCATCACAATATGTAAATGTACCCAGTGAAAAATTTTCCGAAAAAGCAATCGAGTAGAGAATTAAGCAGCTTTGTGTGTACTAATTGCCCACTCGCTTCCCTAACCTATTCTTTTTATAAAGGGATGAGATTTCCGGATCTAATTCTGAATTGATGAAAAAGGAACGTCTTCTTTTTTTGACATTTTCACCAGTTTAGAAAAATAAAAAAAAACATGTTTTTTTTTCTTTCATTTTCATTTCTCTTTATTTTCTATTTTTAATTTTAATTTTGTAGACTTATATATATTTTATTTCGATAACTTTCGACAGGATTAACTGATTGACTTAAAATTTGGTATGTGTTAATATTTTTTCTATCTCAGCCGGAGATTGAAGAAAATATTACCACATATCAAATTTGAAGTCAATCGGTTACTCCTTTCGAGAGTTATCGTGCGCACCAGCCAGCAAACAGACAACCAGAAAGACAGACAGACGGACGGACATTGCTAATTCGACTTAAAATGACCCAAAACGGCTATCCGCCGAACATACTTAGGGTCTTAGGTCACTCCTTCGATCTGTTACACTTTTGGCTCGTAGCAAATGATATATACCCTCCTCTATAAGGTGAGGGGATAATTAACGGCTTATAACTTTGATTCCAGTCAATACAAATACTTAATATTTTGGGGAGTTATATGCCTGTACGAGTATCTATCTATACAGGGTTTTCCAACAAGAGGTGTTATTTGAAATCACCCGGTATTTCGGTAGCTGTCACCTTTGAAGCTTTTATTCTTTGACATTTGACAAGTAGAAACAACGCCATTACTAAAAACGGAAAGATACACTATTCAACAACGCATTGAAATTATTAAAATTCGAAAAATCAAAAATTGAAAAATCTTCTTGACTGATGAGGCCCATTTCCACCTCGGTGGCTACTTCAACAAGCAAAATTGTTGCATCTTGGGCTCGGAAAACCCCAGATGCGACAAACAGCCAACGTGTGACTGTTTGAGGTTCGATCAACAGTTACGGTGAATGAATTGCGCTATCGAGAGATGATTAACGATTTTTTATGGTCGGAGTTGGATGGTATTGATCTGGACAACGTTTACTTTCAACAAGACGGCGCTACGTGCCACACAAGCAACGAAACCATTGCTCTGTTACGGGAAAAGTTTCCGGACCGTGTTATCTCTCGAAGAGGTGATCACAATTGGCCACCGAGATCTTGTGATTTAACACCTTGCGACTTCTTCCTTTGGGGCCACGTGAAAGATAAGGTCTACGCCAACAGCCCAGCGTCGATTCATGACCTCAAAGATCGAATTCGTGAGGCTATCGAGGACATCGGAAAATGATGGGCCACCAATCCTGGGCTTTCTGGGATCCAACTGGAAGTAGCTGAAAGTCAATGTGATTGGTCCAAAAATAGGGGGATTGGACCAGTGGACGTGGTCCCACCCATAAATACCAAATTTTGAAATTGAGATATCTTGCACAATTTGTGAGCGAGAGTGCTGTAATTTTGTGTATATGTATCTTTGGCAGTCTACGTGATAGATCCAAAAGTGGGCGGGCTACGACCTACGGGTGTGGCCCCGCCCATGTGAGCCATGTTTTGAAATGGAGATATATACAACAAATTGTTAGCGAGAGTGCTGTAATTTTGTGTATATGTATTTGGTGGCAGGATTCGTGATTGGTTCAAAAATTGACGGGATGGGAAATCTCAATCTGGGGCAATGAAGTGGACCGGGTCCAGCTAGTAGTACATATAGTCCCGTGAAAAATGGGCGTTATTACCACGCCCCTTCTTGTTCCTCCCATACAAATAGACCATTTTGCACAAAAAGAAAAATAACGGCTTACAATTTGTTTTCCTGCACATACAAATACCTAAAATTTTGTACAGTCTAATGTTTTTGTAGTACCCCTACTATATTACAAAATTGACGTTATTGCACGCCCCTTTTTGTACCTCCTAAACAAAATTGCCAAAATAAAAAATATGAAAAATAATTTCCCTTTTTTTACAATATGGGTCATAATTTATACATTTATCGATAGATATTCTGCAAATAGGTATTATTTTCTTCGTCAGAATGATGACTTTGCAGAGCTAGAAATAAGGCGAAATCTGTTGTTCGACAAGCTAAAAAGCAAGCTCATGCATCCCTGTTTGAAGTTAATAGGAGTAGTAAGGATTTGTGGAGATTGATTAAATCCAATGGATTGTCTGATTCGAAGTCTTACGACTGTAATTTAAATGTCGAAGATCTTAATATTGCGTTTTGTGGAAACCAATTAGAAGAACCTGGTAATATTTGTGATTTTAGAGCGCTTGGGAACAATAACGGGGATTTTTCCTTTCATTGCATAGATTTGTGGGAGTTGGATAAAGCTTTTCATGCCGTGAAGTCGAATGCTGCTGGTTTGAATGGATTTACCTTAAAATTTCTCAAAATTATATACCCACTTGTGTCTTGCCATTTTCTGAAACTTGTGAACACCATCTTGCTTACGTCGTCATTTCCTTCTGGTTGGAAAGAAGCAAAAATAGTACCTGTAAAAAAGAAAGACTCTACTCAGGCTTTAACTGATTTTGCCTATTTTTTCAGAAGTAGTTGAGCACATTTTAAAGTCTCAAATGTCATTTTATTTGGAGGAAAATAATATGCTTCATGATGCTCAGTGTGGGTTTAGAGCCAAAAGAAGCACTTCTTCATTGTTGTTGGGTTTAACGGACTCCATTCGAGCCAATTTCGGTGGTGGTAGATTTGGAATTCTTTTGTCACTAGATCTTGAGAAAGCCTTTGATAGAGTGGACTACTCCACTTTGTTGCATACATTGTATAACTTATATGGGTTCTCGAGTAGTGCGTGTGTTCTGTTGACTTCTTATCCTACTGGCAGACGCCAATTAGTTTGTATTGATGGTAGGAGTAGTAGTGTTCTGCCTGTTAAAAGTGGTGTACCGCAGGGGTCAGTACTGGGACCTCTACTTTTCATAATCTTTATTAATGACATTTTCTCCCAGCTACAGGATTGGTGTGTACCATACGCCTTTGCTGATGATATTCAGCTGTTTTTTAAAGGTGACTGTCGGTGCTCAATATTTCTGCAATCTAAAATTGACTTGGTTTTGGAAACTCTGCATGCGTGGATGTTGCTTAACAAGCTTAATGTAAATCCATTAAAATCGAAAGCCCTCTTTTTTTCCTCCAGCGTCCATAACAACATCCACGTTAGATACAATGGTACAGATATTGAATTTGTCCGTGAGATACAGTGCTTGGGTGTCAAGCTAGACGATAAATTGAGTTTTGGACAGCATATTAATATGCTAATTTCTAGAATAAATTTTTCGCTAAAAAATCTTTATGGTACCGCTTTGTCTTTGCCTCTTTTTATTAAAGAGAGGCTGACACATGGTTTGCTATTACCCACAGTTCTATACTGTTTAGAAGTGTATTCTGGCTCTATACAGGGTAACATGCATTTAGTACATCTGGCTGTAAATAGGGTGGCGCGGTATGTGTATGGACTGAAACGGCGTGTTCATGTGACGCCCTATGTAACGAAATTGTGGGGCTGTAATTTTGATGCATTTGTAAATTTACGCTTACTTCTGTTTTTTTATAAACTGATTAAAAGTCAGTCTCCTCTTTTTTTGTGCCAATCGATGGTGTTTGGCCATTCAACTAGGAGAAATCAATTGCTTATTCCTAGGGTTGTCCACCTAATGAATGAATCGTTTCTAGTAAGAGTAGCACGACTTTACAATTCATTACCCAATGACATAAAAAATTTTAGCACTTCGCTCCCTACACTTTTCAATAGGCTACTTCACCACTTTCAATAACATTTTTATTTGTTGTTATGCAAAATTGCGCTTAATTAAAGCTACGTAAAAAAAATCTTTAAATAATGTTTCTATTTTATGGAACACTTTATTCATTTTTCCTTATATTAGGATTTTACTTATGTTTGTTTCGCAAACTGAGTAGCTATTTAGTTATCCTAAATACTTTTCTGTATACCCAATCTGTATTTATATTATTTATTCCTTATATATTAATTAGGTTTAAACAAATCAACATATCATTATTTACCAATGAGTAGTTTTTTACCATTGGTTAAAAAGCTTAGTTATATGCACATTGTAATTTATGTTTAATTGGCCAGACGGCTTTGAATTACAAGTTTGTATGAAATAAATGAAATGAAATGGAACAATCATTTTTTTTTTTGCGAATTCTTTTCTATTTTTTATGGATGTTTTCGTACTAGCAAAAAATTATATTTTAGAAAAAAATCAAATTTTTTCTAACTATTTTAGCGACAGTTACTAAACATACAGGGTGGCTGATATGTAATGCAACAAAGTAAAGCGCTATATTTTTTTTATTTTTTTTGTTCAAAAGCAAAGGGGGATCTACGAATCCTATAGTTCCCATCTATTCCCAGGATGGGAACTGGACAGTGATCCCAGACTGGTCACCAGTCCTAGATTTTCTGGAGTCTAACTGGTAGTATCTTCGGCTACGCAGTCTGACCAGATCACTTACCACGGGAGTCAGTAAAGCCCTCGGGACGCTGGTCCCGGCCTGACTATTGGTGAGGACCCTGTTGGGTGCAACGTGGTGGCTGTGGTTTAAACCAAAATCGCTGGGAGAGAATGTTCTAGGATGTGGAGTTGCAAACCAACCGGGCGCCATGACCCACAATGGGAAAAAAGGGGTAAATACGAGCGCATAGCAGTATTTTCTATCTCATGACTATACCGCTAGAGATAGAGTCATACGGTTTGGACCATATTCAAGAGAATTCTTTGGAGAAGAGATTTACTGTTACCTTGTATCGCACAGTGTGGATACAAAAGCGACTTTGTGAAAATTAGTGTACAAATCGGAATATCGTACCAACTTCAGTGATCTTGATTTTAAATTAAAGCTGACAAAATTAAGTTCAAAATCTATTTGAGTTACTTGATTGTCTGTTGCTGCCTTTTAAATATATAGACCAATGAAGTTCAAACATATTTTTGTCAACATTGCTTAAAAGTCTACAAAACAGGGCAATGTTTTTGATATTGAAACCAAAACAACATTAATAGGATAAAATCGTAGTCTGCAATATTTTTGAAAGCTGAAGTGTTGCACTAATGCGCTCACACATTGGGTCGTCGACTCGTAATAAAAGAAAAGTTAAATTAAAAATAAAAATTAATCGGTCCATCCTAATATACATAAACTGCAGAAGCGTTAAGCTACATTTTTATAGTTTTTTTTAGAAGAAGTAAACAATAAAAATTACACATATAATAATAAATATAATACTAATAATATTAATAAGATCGCTTGTTTTGATCGTAGGAAACCACAAACTTGCAGCCGGACATCTTCCGGTCGTATTTATTATCCGATTTAGTCGAAATTTCGTAAAAGTTATTTTTTTGGACCAAGAAAATCGGTCCATATGTTTCGGGAAAATCAGGTCATAGATAGATGTAGCTCCCACACATTTTTTTCTATATTTAAAGTAAAAAAGGACATATTTAAAGTACAAAAATCTGCCATAATCGCAAAAAGTCGCAGATAAACATGGTACTGTTGGATTCACTACTAAGTCACCTCTCTTCTCTATGTCATATGGTAGTGATCCCACGTGTTCCAAAAAAGTTGTATTCTATTTACTGTGCACAATTTTTTTTGAAAAACAAAAAAAACTTTATTTATGCTTTGAAATATCTCTTCGTATAAAGACGGTAAAAATACGTCTTATACACAAAAATTAACATGAATATAACCCTATTATACGAGGGCGGTTCGGAAACTTCTTAGCCTAGCACAAAAAGCGCGGTATAAACAGATAAAAGTTAATTGTTTTGGAAACTTCCATCTCTGATATGAACAAATGTTAAATTTTGTTTCGATCTGGCAACTCCTTCATATAGAAACAGGTGTTCACAAAAGACGCATCCGCGATATTTTTACAATGGAAAAATTAGAAATGCGTGGTGTCATTAAATATTTACATAAAAAAGGTTTATCGGGACAAGAAATTCATAATGATATGATGAATGTGTTAGGTGGAAGTGCTCCTTCATATGCAATAGCAAAAAAATTGGGTTGCTGAATTTAAACGTGGTCGTACAAGCATTGAAGATGAACCACGTAGTGGACGTCCAAAAACAGCAACAACAACAGAAATTGTAGCCAAAGTGAATGATATGGTATTAAATGATCGACGAATAAAAGTGCGTGAAATAGCTAATATCATGGGCATCTCAAATGATCGAGTCCATTTAATTTTGCATGAAGAACTACAGATGAAAAAGCTTTCTGCAAGATGGGTGCCGCACTTGTTAACAGTCGACCAAAAACGCATAAGAATAAACGTTTCTCAAGCTTGTTTGGATCGTTTTAAGCGAAATAAAATGGATTTTAAGCGTCGTTTCATAACTGTTGATGAGTCATGGATCCACCACTATACTCCAGAGACAAAAGAACAATCCAAACAATGGACTGAAGCTGGAGGAAGTGCCCCAAAGAAGGCAAAAACAATTCAATCGGCTGGTAAGGTTATGGCAACGGTTTTTTGGGACTTCAAAGGTATTTTATTGATTGACTATCTGCAAAAGGGTAAAACAATAAATTCAGAGTACTATTGCAACCTTTTGGATCAATTAAATGTACAAATTCGAGAAAAACGTCCTGGCTTACAACACAAAAAAATAATTTATCATCAAGACAACGCACCAGCGCACAATAGTGTTTTAACAATGGCTAAAATCAACGAATTAAAGTACGAGTTGCTTGACCACCCACCTTATTCTCCTGAATTAGCTCCCAGTGACTTTTACCTGTTCCCAAATCTAAAAAAATTCCTTGCTGGCAAGCGTTTTACCTCAAATGAAGATGCAATTACAGTTGTAAACCACTATTTTTGAAGACCTTGAGGAAAACTATGTTAATCAAGGGATAGAATTGCTAGATAAGCGTTGGACTAAGTGTATTGAAGTTTCAGGAGATTATATTGAAAAATAAAAATATTTCTGCAAAACTAACTATTCTCTTTCATTGATAGGCTAAGAAGTTTCCGAACCGCCCTCGTATGTTACAAGTCCGGTCGCATTTCACCAACAAACGAAAATTCTACAAGCACTTTAGTATATACATTTTATCATCGCAATTTTATTTGCATTTATTAGTAAAAAAGACAAACTTTGAATGGTCATAACTCGGAATAACCTAGAGATATTTTCATAAAATTTGAAGGTATTTTCATTAAATGTTATCCACAATAAAACAACATTCCCAAAAAACGGATGTTTGGAAGTTGTTTTGAAAGTCCTATGAGCGCATCATATTTTCATATCATATTTTCCCATCGTGTGACCCTAGAATGGCAGGAGTTTTAGATGGGCTCCGCTCCTAACCAAGAAGGAGGGAAAAAGTGGCCAGAAACACGGAATTGATTGGTACTCATGCACATTGTGCGTTGGGGCGTTGGTCGACGCAAGTATTCACCCGGGTGTTTAGAGCACGGTGGGGTTAAGCCTAACGGCAGGAATCCACCTAAATCCAAATACTCACTGTTCAAAAGCAAAAAATGTCGGAAATAACATAAAATTTTAGAAACAGTTTAGATTTGTTCGAATTGGCCACCTTTGGCACGAATTATGGCCTTCAAACGGCCGACAAAGCCATCACACGCTGCACGAAAGTGGCTCTGCGGTATTTTGGCCCATTCCCGGCGAAGCGCCGTCTTGAGATGATCGATACTTTGGTATTTTTTAGTGCGAACCTTACTCTCTAAAATGCCCCAGGCGCAAAAGTCCAACGGATTGAGATCCGGAGATCTTGGTGGCCATTGTGCGGTAGAAATGAAGCGAGGAACCTCCTTTTTAAGCCATTCTTGGTTGACGCGTGCTGAGTGCGATGGTGCGGAGTTCTGTTGGAATGTCCATGGTCTGCGGCCGAAATGTTTGTCTGCCCAGGGCTTCAATACTATCTTTATGACATTTTCCCGATAATATTCGGCATTTATTTTGACCCCATGGTCGATGAATACGAGCGGGGAGCGACCATCGGCCGTTACGGCGGCCCACACCATTACCATCGGCGGCGCTTGAGTTCTGGTGGCCAATCGAAGGTGTACATTTTCAGCTGACCTCTGTGGCAAGTAAACCCGATCATTTTGTTTTTTCACAAACTGCTCAATTTGGAATGGCTTCTCACCGGAGAAAATCAAATACGGTAACTGGCGACTTTCGTGCAAGCGAAGCAACTCCTTGGCTCTTTCCAGTCTAATTGCAACTTTTCGTGCGCTAAGTCAATTTTTTTAAAACCCAAAAAAAAACGCTTTCCAGTCGGCCTACGACCTTGACACCCATGAGCAATATTTTAGCTCTCGTTAAGAGCTATCTTTTTGCCATCGACCGATTCCCTAGACGACGTACCGTTAAGGGGCTAGAGCAGAAAATAAACTTTCACATTTGAAAATGATGCGGTCCATTTTTTTAAAATCCAAAAAAATAACGCTTTCCAGTCGGCCTACGACCTTGACACCCATGAGCAATATTTTAGCTCTTGTTAAGAGCTATCTTTTTGCCATTGACCGATTGTGGCTATGTGCCACACAGCAAATGAAACAATTGAATTTTTGCGAGAAAAGTTTGGAGATTCGATTATTTCAAGAAATTGTCATATTGAATGGCCTCCAAGAAATTGTGATTCAACATCATTAGACTATTTCTTGTGCGATTATTTGAAGTCATTGGTCTTTCGAAATAAACCAGACTCTTCATGATTTACAAGTCAATATTGAACGTGCCATTCATGACATACGACTTGATTTAGTGGAAAAAGTGCTCGAAAATTGGGTTCATCGAATTCGTTCCTGCACAAGAAGTTGTGGAGGCCATTTGACGTTTTATTCAGAACTTAATTGTATCGATTGTACTTCACATTAAATAAAAAACTTTTGAATTTCCTTAACAATAAATGTTTTTTTCAAAGAAAGCATATCACTCTTATTGGAAAACCCTGTAGTGTACTTGAGCTAGGTGTCTGACATTTTGTATATGTACTTCTTTTATCTGGAGCTTTGTTGGGATTGAAAATGGGCAATATTGGTCCATTTGTTGTTCTCTCCGATTTGACTTCTTAACGCCACAGAGACCACAAATTTCAACAGATTGCGCTGAAAATTGGTAGCTAGGGTTTATTTATACCCAGAATCCTTCACACGAACAACGGTGGTCATAGGTCCATGTTTTGATATAGCCCCCCACATACAAAGGCCCCTTTAGATTTGACTTCTTAACGACACAAAAACCTAAAATTTCAACGAATTGGGCTGCAATTTGGTATAATGAGTTTATTTGTATCCGAAGGCATTCACATGCGATCCACGGTTCAGGGTATATAAGATTCGGCATGGCCGAACTGAAACCTGCTTTACTTGTTTTATTTCCAATTAACATTGTGCCATTTAATGTGGACCACCCTTTATATGTTCATGCCTATTAAGTGTGTAAACGCTATAAAAACTGTATTTTATGTCTGATCTTTATATAATTTGGTAGAAATGATGTTTTTGTTTCAAGTTTATGAAAATCTGTTCAGATTATCTATAGTCCCATCTATTTGTTGCTTCCGATTCTTGATCTATAAATGAATACTGCGCCTTTTCAGGTTATCGTTTCAGATCTATTTAGTTTATTGTGATCAACATCTGCAACTCCTTCTTGGAGCTATGTACTTTGTTAAGTGAAAAGAAACCAATTATTTTAAATTATTATCGCAATGCACATTTTGTAAATTGTTAGGTAGGTCCGACTTTTAGTCTTTCCTTACGGGTCGTTTCTGATGACGATATGTATATATGTGATATCCCTTTTGGGAAATAAAAATGTTCATAGTTATGTTAAGTTATATATCGAATGAATCTGTTTATCCCAGCCCCACTATATATTTACTTTATCATAATATAGGCGATCTGGAACGGAACGCAACGGAAGTGTTAAGCAGCCCTGACTCTATGGAATAAATCCGCAACTCTGTGTGTGAAAATAGGTGTTGGGAATTACAAAGAATACATCTACAATGGATGAAAATGCAGAGAATATACCTACCATGGATGTTACAAAGAATACATCTACAATGGATGAAAATGCAGAGAATATACCTACCATGGATGTTACAAAGAATACATCTACAAAGGATGAAAATGCAGAGAATATACCTACCATGGAAGTTGAAGAGTTTGAGAAAATAATGTTGAATTCCGATATAATAACTAAAGTATTCAAGCTACTAAATTGTGAGGATCAATTACGATTTTCCCAAGTTAATCCTCATCTAGGTTATATCTTCAAAGAGTTAATATGGAAGCGCCAAGACTACAGCACATTACACCTTTTCTATTCCGAAACTAATTATATTGTGGCAAATGAATCAAATTCACATCGTAAACTCTTGACCGAGGCAGGACTTCAGGAATTTAAATCAGTTTATGGAGTTGATGTCCACAAATTTAAATTTAAGGTCGAAATAGAGAAGGCGAAAGAAGAACCTCATATGACTGAAATTATGGAATGTTTATCAGTAGCACTCTTCTCTGGTATAAATCCCTGGATAAATCTAACAAGCTTGGAATGTGCAGTGCCCAATATACCTACAATACTTAGGTTAGTGGGCGAACATTTACCTTATTTAAATAGATTACAGTTAGATGAACTCGTGTGGAGATCTGAACGGGAAATGGAAGTGGAAGAAATGGAAAGTCTACTTAAAATGAAAAATTTAAAGCGACTCTGTTTAAACTACCTTGGGACGGTTATGTACAAATGTCAAAACTATGGTCAAATTATCTATGAACTGCAACTGGTGGTTTTGGAAGGTTCATTTATTATAGATCACGATGACTGCGATAGGTCAAAATATTATTTACAACAGGAACTGCCACTGAAGGAGCTAAAAATTTGGACAATATTCACTCGAAAAAATCCGATTGTCAATTATTCAACAATTTTATCGATTTTCGAAAATATTACAAAATTACATTTAAAATTGTCAAATTACAATACAATTTCTGAAGGACTAACTGATGCGATGTGGACGCAAACTATAAGTTCGTGTAAAAAACTCAATATCTTAATTGCAGAATGGATAAATTTTGAAGATGTCACAACATTTTCGATACCCTTAACAGTGACGAAGTTCCGTCTAACGAATTGCACCGGTTTAACAAACAAAAACTTAAAATATATTCTTACCGAAACAAATATCACGGAATTCATTTCAAAAGGCACATACTACTATCCGTTATCGGAGGATTTCGAAGACATTTCCATTTCACCTTTAATAGAGAGACTGGACATTGATGCATTAGATTTGTGTAGATTTCCCTCCATTTATACAAATAATAAAAACTTAAAGGATTTAACGTGGCATCACATAGAGTGCCTAAATAGTCGTAGCTCTCGGTATACTCCGGAGTGTGGATCTGATCTACGAACATGCATCAACTTGGAGACTGTCGAGATGCCGCTAGATGGTCAAATGTGCAACAGCGCCGTGCTGGAACTAAAGTATCTTCGTAAACTAACCATTTCAATTGTAACAAAAACTGTGTGGGCCGACATCTGCGCATTTCTGCGGCATCCACCCTTACGGGAACTGCACATCCGTGGCGGTGAAAATAAGCAAAAACCTCCAACTGAAGGCATATCAACCGATGTGACCTGCTTAAGTGTGTCCTCCTCTAGTCCGAATTACATTATTGACCATGCTTTAGATTTCTTCCTGGATATACTACGTAAAAATAGCGATATGCAATTGGCAATCCTCAGCCATTTTAACAATGCGGAGGAAATATTAAAACGTTTGATAACATCGGACTCTTTTCCCAGAGATTTGAAGGAAGTTCAACTATGCGGATTTACCATAAGTGAGTTATTATGACCATATCTTAATTTACTATAACTAATCTTCGTAGCTAATAGAACTGTGTGTGCAAATTGTGTATTCTCAATAGTTTCGATGCGCAGAGTCGAATGATATTACCCGTTTTCCTCCATCGCATTAAATTTAATATTCATGTCTGAGAAATGTATTTAGAGGACCCTTGTGCAAATATAATTTTTGTGAAACGATTTGGTTCAGATCATAACACTGTGCGACAGCCAGTGTTCGGCGGGGTTTCTGAATACCGGGAAAAGTTATAGCGGTCTAAAAAAGTTATACATGTCCCATTGTTTCGCTGGGTCAGCTCTAGGAATCACTATACTCGTATATGTATATATCGATTTGAAGTTAGTACCATATAGGGGAGTTCGTCAAGTTTGGGGGTCTTTGGTTTGACATTTTCGAAACGACTTGTCTGATTTTACTGTAACAAATTTAGAAAAATTAACAATTTAAATTCCTACAAATTTTAATACTGGGACGACTTCCACGTGAAAACGGAAGTTTGGTACTACCTATTAGAAAAAACTTTATTTTTTCCAAAAAAAGTTTTTTTATTGGCACGAAAAAAACAACTGTTTGTTCTATTTTATAAAAGCTAGCATTTAAAAAAAAATATATGGATAAAAAAAAAATTGTATGTGTCCTAGACCTAAAAATTATTTTTTTGTATAGATTGTGGCATACTGTTATATAAAATCAAAACCAAAAATATTTTTATGGATACAACATTTTTTTTATTAAAAATACTATTATCGTCGAAGGTACCCTTAGTATTTGCACTATAATTTTTGGAGTATATGCCCGATCATGTCGACTTATACGTTAAATTGAAGCTATTAATGTGGGCTACCAATGTTGGAAATATCTCTTTCACTTAGAAACAGTGGTTTAGTAACAGTCATTAAACATATTGGAAAAAGTATATTTTTTCAAAAAAAAATCCTGGGACAAAAAAAACATCAAAAATAGAAAAAAAATATTTTATTTTATTTTTTAAAAGTTTGCATTCTAGCGAAGAAAATAATGCATAATGCCGAAAAAAATCTATGGATAAATGTAGAAATTACGGCTCTTTTGGTAAAGGTAAGAGAATTTCAAAAAACTTTTTTTTTTTAAATTCTGTTTAAATAGCGATTTTATTTATTACTTTTATTTTTATTATGTAAATTTGAGTTTATTTACATGCACAAGTTTCATTAGAAGTAATTGTGAGTTCTTTGTTGACGTTTGTACATTTCGGAATCGGTTTCTCTAATGAGGGACCAAATATAATCTCCCATCATTCTTTCATCCCAGTGCCCTTGGTAACGCCGCTCGATGGACTTCAATTCTTGGTGAAACCTTTCGCCATGATCGTCACTTACGTCGCCAAGATTCTCGGGGAAAAAGTTTAAATGAGATTGCAAGAAATGCATTTTGAGGGACATATTTACACCTGTTGGAATACATAAAGGGAAAAATAAGATGGACGAATACATATATATGTGTTATATACATAAATATAGATTTTTTAAAAAATCATTAATGACTGTTTCATATTGCGGGCTATTATTGGATCCAAGGAAATTTGAAACTACAAGCTTAAACGACCTCCATGCTGCAATTTCATCCGACGTCAAATATGATTCGAAATTCACATCTTTCACCAGTTTCCTTATTTTAGGTCCATCAAAAACTCCTTCTTCGATTTTTTGAAAAGAAAGACTTTTAAATAAACTTTTGAAATATGAGAGTGAATTGCCATCTTTCCTTAAGGCTTTTACAAAATTTTTAAAGAGCCCGAGCTTAATATGCAGTGGTGGCAAAATATCGGCTATCCCAGAGGTATAACATACTAACTACTTTTAAATCGTAACAAATTTTCCAGTCATGTTCATATTTTATCAATTTAGGCATTGTTTCGTATGATTCCTTAGTGTTGACTGCATGAGCAATGAGAATCGACGGTTTCTGTTTTCCGTTGTGTAAAAGTACTGCTTTCAAACTTTCTTTACTGCTGTCAAAAAGTAACCGCCATTTCTTTGAATTGTATGTTTGATTAAATTCCTCGAACAATCCAGGAATGTCCTTGCAAAAGCATCTGTTATCCACAGTTGTATAAAATTGTTTGTAAGGTATATCACGGACTCTATAATATGATATGTTAACATCTGGGGCCAAAATATTGTACTTTTTCATCCCAGATGTAAGTAGTTCTGCCTTATCTTTGGTCAGTTCCAAATCTCTCACTAGATCAATGAGTTGAAACTGAGTTAAAAACGATGACTTGTGACTCAAACTTGAATCGCTCAGAGTTGAGTACTCAGTTGATGATGTTTCCGTAACTAGACTGTTAGCTATACTTGGACACTACCTACTCCAATCTATTAACTTAGATAAAAATAGCAGTCCGTATTGTGAATGAATGGTTGTCTCCAAATCATTGGCATTCCAAATTGCACGTGAAGTCTAAAATTAAAACGTTTTATTCCACAAAACATTGTAATACATTAATTTAAAAGTACTTACCGCATTCTTCCACTAGTCCATCGAGTAAGATTTACATGGCACGAATTACACATAATACTAGGTGTCCACGGTTCGTTCATATTTTTAACTCGTATACCAAATTATTGCGCATATATTTCTTCTATTATTTTACTAAACGCACGTCGATTTTTTTAATTACATATTTTCCGCAGGTGTAGCAGAAATTGTCGGGATCATTTACACATTCAAAAGTTTTGTTGCCTTTTAATCATACTTCGAAATAAAACATTGTAATATTTTTCAGAAAATCGACTTATCTCTTTAAGGCGCTGAATTACATTAATTTATTAATTAGAAATTTCATTCATAAATTCCGGGTTTAAGGTTCATAAGTTGCAGTACCTGTAGCTGACATACATATAGTTTGCTTCGAAAGTAGACACCCAATATTTTCAAGACTTCCGCGTACTACTTTGTATTGCGTACTAGAATTTTACTACCTGTTTATACGACTGGGTTGTCCATGCCCCTACAAGGCGTAACTGAATGGAAACCTCATAAATAAAACACCACAAATATTGTTGAATGTCCCTCTATCTGAGCGGATCTTCTCATACAATATGGCTCTGACATTGCATATAATGTTTTATGGAGAGTTACGAACGGCCATAAAATCTCGTCCTCTCTATCATTTTATAATGCAATGTCTCTTATTTGTCTCTCTCACATATGGCGAGTTCAATGTACGCAAAAACATAATTTAAAAACTAAAAAATATGAAATAAGATTTTTTTGAATTTCCCTAACATTTACAAAATAATGGCTCATAACTTTTACATCTATCCATAGATTTTTTTATATAGAAAATAGACAGTGCTTTCTTCGTTAGCATGCTGGCTTTTTAAAAATGTGATAAAATAATTTTTTTTCTATGTTTTATGGTTTTTTTTACCAGGAAAAAGTGTTTTAAAAAAAATATATTTTTGTTCTCATATTTTTGACGACTGTTACTAAACCGAAGATTCTACGTGAAAGCGATATTTGCAGCATATGTAGCCCTCATAATTATGGTCCAAATACTGAATGCACTTTCCATGAAAGCTGGAATTAAAAAAAAAAAATTAAAAAAAAAAATTACCATAAAATTTTTTTTAAATATTTTGTTCGTGTTTGTGACACCTAATTGCACCAGAAACTGCCAGAAACTCTTATCCACATCCCTTGGACAAACATTTTGTTGCATAGTGTTATTAACACGTTTGGTAGACAAAAGAGAATTTCAACATAATCCGGTTTTTAAAACCCCCACTATTGTGATGCTGGTCAGATGCTGCGGGCCAAAAGTGTTACACATCGAAGGAGTGACCTAATAAATCCCCCAGAATATTTAGCGGAAATCCGGTTTGGTCCATATTAAGTCATTTGTGCAATGTCCGTCCGCCTGTCTGTCTGTCTGGTTGGTGTGCACGATAACTATCAACTGGATTAACCGATTGACTTCAAATTTGGTATGTGTCTATATTTTTTCTATCTCAGACTAATGCTGATTTCGTTTCTGGAAAAAATGTTGCACCGTCGACGTGCAATACTAGAAAATATTTGCACCTTTTAGGACGAAATGGCATAGTCTCTCCAATTTAACTTAAATCTAATTTTCAAATTTCCAAAATGTGTTAGAAATGTGCAGTTTTTGGGAAAAGGGCAATGAAAATGCTGCACTTTTTCCAGAATCGAAATCGTCGTAAGATGTTGGTCTACTGCTTCGAGTTCCTCCCCCACGAAGGGTCAACATTTTGTGAAATATTTATTAACTCATAACGTCTGTACTAATACTGAGAATCTTTCAAAATTCTACACATAGTTTTCGTTTCTTGGTCGTTATCACCTTGGCCGATGCCACGCCCCTTTCGGTACCTCCCATACGAGGGTTGCTGGTATTTCTGGCCTAGGCAACAGTAAGTGTTGCCTGGCGCCATCTGACATTTCCATTGGAAAGTTTGACATTTTTTATCATAAACGTACTCAGAACGTTTTTACGTACGACCATCATTTGTGTTGTTTACTGTGACTTGAAAAAATCAATTTGGCAAAAAAATTGAATTAACTCGTGAACATTTTCGTGCGATAATTTTTCACAACTTTCGACGTGGATTATCACGGCAAGAGTGCATCGGTGAACATAAATCTTTGTATGGCGATGAAGCACCATCCTATAGCACTGTGAAAAACTGGTTTAATGAATTCAATCGTGGCCGACGCTCGCTCAAAGACGAAGGTCGTCCAAAAACGGCCGTTGTGCCAGAGAACATTGATGCCGTGCGTGAACTGATAATGCAAGATCGTCATGTGACATACCGTAAGATAGAGGCATCCTTGGGCATCTCATCCACCAGCATACATTCGATATTGCATGAACACCTGGCGTTAAAAAGGTTTGTTCTCGTTGGATCCCGCACACTTTGAAAATCGCTCAAAAAAAGGCACGTGTCGATTGGTGCAAAGAAATTTTGAAAAATACGATCGCGGTGCTTCAAAATACGTTTATAAGATCGTTACGGGTGACGAATCTGGGATCTATGCGTATGAGCCCGAAACAAAACTGCAATCGAAGGTGTGGGTCGTCTTCCAAGACGACCCAAATCCAAGGAAAGTTGTTCGTGGAAGAAGCACTTGGAAGCAAATGGTCGACTGTTTCTTCGCCAAAACGGGTCATGTGGCGACTGCTCCGCTTGAGCAACGTAGGACGGTCAATTCTGAGTGGTACACCACAATTTGTTTGCCTGAAGTCTTCGGAGAAATTCGAAAAACGAACAAGAGAAGACGAATTATTGTGCACCATGACAATGCGAGCTCCCACACATCGGCTCAAACCAGCGCCTTTTTGACCAGCCAAAACGTCGAATTACAGCCCTGATTTGACACCCAATGACTTCTTCTTATTCATTCACATCAAGAAAAAACTGCTTGGTCAACGTTTTTCGACGCCTGAAGCAGCTGTTGAAGCGTTCAAAAACCATGTTTTGGAGGTAAATTTTCAACACACTGTAACCAAAACAATTCGCGCTCAAATTACAAAACGGTCTGAGTGAAGTTATGCTAAAAATGTCATACTTTCCAATGGAAGTTCCAATTTTCATCTGGCAACATCAGCATTGCCAGGACCGAAATATAAATAGCAACCCTCGTATGCTGCTTTCGGAATCCAAGCTAATGAGCAGCAATTGGAAAATGTCCAATCAGGCTCTGCCCATTTTCCAGACTTTGGGTATTATGAGAGTGGTCAAGGACAGATTGAGGACCCTAGTCATATATTCAACTCCCGGTGATTCAACATCAGCATAGAAATTCCGTCGGGGACAAGCGCTTTGGATGACTTAGCTCTACATATGACATCTGCAACTTCTCCAACTGTAAATTGTGGTGGTGCTTCTTCAGCTCCGAGAGCATGGATATGACGCATTACTCTACTTTTCGCTCTGTCACTCACAGGGTGTTATATAAATTGCCAGTTAAAATAGCGCGCGCACCTCTTCGGGTCCGTCCGATCGTCTTTCCTGCCTGGATTCGAGAGTGACCAAACCGTTGCCCACAATTTACCAATACCGGAACTTAAGTTGCACTGCTTCAAATGATCCAGCCAGTTATTCCGCTTATATTAGTCGACTTTCCTATTGATTTCTATATTCAGTTCCCCGATTCTAGGATTAGCAAGGATAGAACGCAAATGTCATCAAGCTTGTCTCCGAGTCCCGCTGCATCTACTGGGAAATTAGGTCGTATCTTGGGTATTCCACCAGCAGGGATAAAGCAAGCGGCTGCTGCGTTGATGATGCTACGGAATTTATTCTCAGATACCCGAACATCTGAGGGGATGGGAAGTTTCCTAAAGCTGCGGTTGGTGATTTATCTGAACCCGTTCCAGTCCGCTTCTGCCCATTTTCCAGACATCGGGTATTATCAGAGTGGTCAAGGACAGATTGAGGACCCTAGTTATATACTCAACTCCCAGTGTATTCAACTGCTTCAACAGCATAGAAATGGCTTCGGGGCCAAGCGCTTTGGATGACTTAGCGCTACAGATGGCATCTGCAACTTCTCCAACTGTAAATTGTGGTGTTGCTTCTTCAGCTCTGAGAGCATGGATATGACGCATTACTCTACTTTCCGCTGTGTCACTCACAGGGTGCTCTATAAATTGCCGGTTAAAATAACGGTGGCACTAAATGTGACTGCCGCCCGGTCATCTTTCCTGCCTGGATTCGAGAGTGACTTAACCGTTGCCCACAATTTACCAATACCGTAACTTAAGTTGCACTGCTTCAAATGATCCAGCCATTTTCAGCAATTTCTAGATTAAGTTCCCCGATTCTAGGATAAGAAGGTTAGAACGACGAATTTCACCACGCTCGTCTGCGAGTCCCGCTGCATCTACTGGGAAATTTGGTCGTATCTCGGGTATTCGACCTGCAGGGATAAAGCAAGCGGCTGCTGCGTTGATGATGCCTCGGAATTTCTTCTCAGCTACGCGAACATCTGAGGAGATTGGTAGTTCAGATCAGCTGCGGTTGGTGAATTCTTTGTACCCGTTCCAGTCCGCTTTCCTTTGATTCAGAAAAGTACGGCTTTCAGAGATGATAAAATCAAATGTTCTGTCTATGGAGAGGATTATGGGGAGGTGGTCTGATCCCAATGAAGTGACGTACTGTCAGGTGACGTTATTTAACAGTCCTGGCGACACTGTGGTGATATCTGGCGAGCTACTGCAATCACCCATAACCCGTGTGGGGCATCCTCATTCACTGTGCAGAACGTAGAGCCAGCTATTTGCTCAGCCAAAGCTATGCCTCTTTGGTCATTAGCTAGGAGAGAATGCCAAAGTTCGTGATGGGCATTAAAGCCTCCTAGGACCACACGGTTATTGCCTTGCAGTAATGGACTGATGTCCGGCTAATAACTCGGAACACAGCTACCAATCGGCGGTATATATACGTTCAGCTCTATCTCGGCAGTCCCGGACTTAACTGCTACCGATATACTTTCAATGTATGGGTCTCTACAATCAAGCTCAGGCGAGATAGGTCTGTATTGCACAGAATGGTGTAATAGTAAATCTAGTCCCCCACCTCCACTTCTAGTAGCAACTGTGCAAGCTGCAAGTGTCGTTCAGCTTTGTTTCCTGGATCGCAGCGACCTTGATGTTCTTCCGATTCATAGAGTCTACAATCTCGTTGATTTTGCTGCGCAGATCAATGCAATTATATTGCAAGAAGGATGCACGTTCGGGGGTTGGTACAGTAATATGTGGTGCTGATTGCTGTGCTGTAGGGGAGATTGCGGCGGTGTCCCATAAACTGAAGGCGTCGATGACGTAGACAACGCTGTGCCTCCTTACCTCACAGTGTGCCTCACTGTGAGGTAAGGAGGCACAGCAGGCACCAACATATCTCACTATGCGGCGATACTCCCCGGCGTTTGTAAGGCCAGAGCAAACCCTGAGATGCAACCACTCCATACATCGGGTACACTTTACTGTTGTTGAGTTGCCATGTATAAGGATCCTGCAGACAGAGCAGAAATATTGTTGATGTTGTGGTCCGGGATTTTGTTCGTTCCCGGGGCACTTATCGGAGCAGACACTCCGGGATGTGCCTCTCTTAACCTTTCGTCATGCACATGTTCCGATAGTCACATATGTAGCACATGTATCTGGCCAGACACACTATGTATTTCAATACATTTTTATGAAAAATATGGTATTTTAGTGATAGTATTATATTGTTATCACACCAGGCAGATATATATTTTCTATTTTAAAAAAAGAAAAACGAAGAAAATGGGATGAAATGAAGAGCAAATGTTATATCAAACTCACATTTAGTGGTGGCTGAACTGTTTGCTGAAGTGAATGTTGTTCATTCGGTTTTCCCAGCTACAACCATGCAGAGTGCATATAAAATCCCGTTTAAGTTGATTTGAGTAAACAAACGCAAAGAAAAATAAAAAATGCAAATATAGTGCATTTTTCTTCATGCAAAATACGTGTGTATCTGGCCAGACACATAAATTGTTTTTGTTATTTTTTATTTTATTCGTTATTTTTATGGAATAAAACGATAAGTAACAATATTTGTAGAGGGTACCTGAAGACCCAAACCCTTAGCTAAATTAGAAATATATATTTAAATCACAGTTAAATGCGTAAATGTCTGGCCAGTTACATGTGCATGACGGTGGGTTAAGGCGAAACAAAATCGACGAAAAGAAAACACGTAGTGCTGAGGTGACATTCCCTGATCGAAGAATTGCTGCTTCGGGTCAATCCGGTACAAAGAATCGGTTGCCGTGGGATTGCCGATTTTTTTATCGTTCGTTACTAAACCAATGGTTTCTATTTGAAAGGGAAATTTCCAATATTTATATATTCTAGCCTAATAACTTCCTTAAGTTTTACGTGTATCCCGTCTCTATCGGGCTAATACTCAAAAAAAATAGGGTCCAAATACTAAAGGTACCTTCCATGAATATTGTTTAACTCCGCGCCAGAGTGGCGGGAGTTAAAAAAAAGAAAAAAACACAAAAATGTCTATATATATTCTTTATTTTTAATTATTTTATTTATTAGGCCGTGAGCCTGGCGGTTTGGCAGTGTGCCATAAGCGGGTGAGTTGTGAACTAATAAAGTGTAACCCTGACGGTGGTCTATCACTTTACGAGTTTTGCGGCGGTGTGTTTAAAATCAACGGCTCCAAATCTTATGCAGGTGGCGATGACGTCGACAGTCAGCTGTTGTGACTTCAACAAATATTTTAATTTAAAAAAAAACTTAATCATAAACATATTTTTTATTATTTTTTAATTGTTGGGATACCAAATTACACCCAAAAATGTTAACTTATCTTTCTCAGACATGAAAAGTATATTTTCCAGCATATTATTTTATTTCGACAACTTTCTGTGATGAAGATTATGAAATGAAATGCATCAAAATTGAGGATATACAATTTGGCGCATACACTGAAGAAAATAATTGCTTACTTTACATACCTGACATCAAAGAGGCAAATCATTAAAAAAAAAAAACGGCATTTCATACTAAGAAAGAAGACTATCGTCTTTAATATTAAAAAATGTTGTCATTCTTTTGTTTTTTAAGATTAGCACGTAATTGATGTCATTGACAGCAAATCTCTAAAACTAAAAAAAAATGGGATCGATCAGCGCACAGTAGGGCACTAATCGTCTCATCTGTTCTAATCACATCAATTGCCGAATTTAGCTTGTAATTCTATCTATTGCTTAAATTCTGAACCCATTTTTAATTTAAATATATTTTTTAATTTTAGATTGTTGGGAGTTGAGGAATAATTTTGCAGAAACCTTGAAACTAATCAGCTTGCCAACTCATCTCGAACTGGCACTAGGACAGATGGTACTTTGCAGAAAGAAAATCGGAAATGTTCCTCGGGGATCATTTAATTTCTAAACATTTTATCCAATCAAAACAACAAACTAAGTTGTTGACTCAAAAAAATGCATAACGAAAAGAGAAGACATTCCAAAAAAAAAATATATATATTTATTATATCTTCTATATAATAATATATTTTACAATAAAACGCAACCTACGAATTTAAATTTTTTTTGTTTTCATCTATCGCCTTAAGTTTAATTTCCATGTCTTACGAAGAAATTTAAGGCTGGGTTAGGCAAACGTAACCGTAACGCCCCCGTAGCGTAACGAATCAGCTGGTTCAATCAGACATATGGAAATCAGTGTAAACGATTAGCCAACGAAAACAAAACGTAAAAGGACGGCTGAATCTGCTGAAAATTGATTTGGACGGTAGGGGTTTACGTGCATTTGCAATCAAAATCAGTAAAACGAAAAAAATTATGCGAAAATTTTGAAAAGTAATAAAATAATAAATTAGTAGCAAATAAATATAAAATAAAATGAATTTGTTGCTATTTTTGTTGTGAACGTCTGTGTCATATGGCACGTTTTTGAAGTTTTGGGTAATTGCTCCAGCGGGCAACGTTACGGCGGCGCTAAAGTTAAATAACGGTTAAGTTTGCCTAACCCGGCCTTTAGTGCAAATATTTTTCTTGACCTCTTGCTTGCCCCTGGACCCTCAAGCTTGCCGGTTATCATTCAAACCCCCCTTCAAAAATAATCATACCCAAACCTTCAAAGAAGACTAAGAAACATTCATAGAAGACACTTTAAGGAGCTTTCTTCGACAAAAATGCTCCCGGTAAGGCAAATGCTGTAGCTTCGCTTTTACACTTTTTATGATAAAATGAGCAGATTTTATTACGAGTATACCAATCTGTCTAAACTGTTGAATATCTATAGATACATATTACTATAATTGATTTATGACTTACAGCTATCGCAGACATGCGATAGCTATCCAAGCAATAATTTTCTTCATATTATTCTCACCTAAGCAATCATGTTTCTAATTGTCACCTATCGTTCGGGTAAGAAAGCTCGTTTCTTCATCGTCTTCCTGTCAAAGACCAATATTACCTTCATTTTTTTTTGTTGATCCTTTTAAAGCTTTTTCCACACAAAAATATTAGAACAAGGGCAACCCTATCCAACAGCTGATTATAGACAAAGAGAAATAATCAAACGAAATAATAACGAAAACAAATAAAGGGTGGTTAAATTGTAAGGGCCGATGTTGAATGTGAACCACACCTAAACGTCAAGTGTTTTTCTGCATTTCATTTGGCATTTCTCAATTTCAGACTAACTCAATTTGAACCATGGGAAGATCCAGCAACGCGTTAGTTTTTTAAGCCTGTTTAAATGTTTTAAGCGTTTAAATCAAAATGCATTTCGTGCACTTCGTGATGTTTTTTTTAGGTATAATCGAACAAATGTGTCCACAATCGGGAGAATTGTGCGCAAATTTCAGCAAACTGGGTATGTAGGAGATGTGAAAACACCTGTGCATGCTCGCCCAGTTCGTTTGGTGCGGCTTAAGGGCTGGCGACGTCATCGAGCCATACTTCTTCGAAATGAGGCCGGTCAGACAGTTACTGTGAATGGTGTTCGCTATCGTGAGATGATAACGAACTTTTTATGGCCCGAATTGGATGATATGGATGTGAACAATATGTGGTTTCAACAGGACGGTGCCACTTGCCACCCAGCTAACGAAACAATGGCTCGTTTGCGCAACAAATTCAATGGCCGTGTTATCTCACGTCGTGGCGATGTCAATTGGCCGCCAAGATCATGTGATTTGACAACGTTGGACTTCTTTATTTGGGGTTATTTGAAAGAAAAGGTGTATGTCGATAAGCCAGCTACAATTCACGAGCTAAAGGATAAGATAATTCGGCACATTAACGCGGCGGCCATTTGGCCGATATTTTGTTACAATTCTAAATTTCACAGTGGTCTGATCATAATTGTGACCTGTACTTGGGTTATAAGGATACATGGATACAAACAGACGGACGGACACAACCAAACCAATTTAGAGAGGGATTCTAGGTCGATAGGTACATATACAGGGTTTTCAAATAAGAGTGATATGATTTCTTTGAAAAAAAAAATATACTTATTGTTAAGGAAATTTAAAAGTTTTTTATTTAATGTGAAGTACAATCGATACAATTAAGTTCTAAATAAAACGGCATTCAAATGGCCTCCACGCTTCTTCTGCAGGAACGAATTCGATGAACCCAATTTTCGAGCACTTTTTTGCACTAAATCAAATCGTATGTCATGAATGGCACGTTCAATATTGACTTGTAAAGCTTGAAGAGAGTCTCGTTTAGACCAATGACTTCTCGAAAGACCAATGACTTCAAATAACCCCACAAGAAATAGCCCAAAGGTGTTAAATCACAACTTCTTGAAGGCCATTCAATATCACAATTTCTTGAAATAATCGAATCTCCAAACTTTTGTCGCAACAATTCAATTGTTTTATTTGCTGTGTGGCACATAGCCACAATCGGTCAGTGGCAAAAAGATAGCTCTTAACAAGAGCTAAAATATTGCTCATGGGTGTCAACTGGAAAGTGTTTTTTTTTTGGATTTAAAAAAAGGGACTTCACAACATTTTCAAATGTTAACGGAAAGTTTATTTTTGCTCTAGCTCCTTAACGGTATGTCGGATCAGGAATGGGTCAATGGCAAAAAGATAGCTCTTAACGAGAGCTTAAATATAGTCAAGGTCGTAGGTAAACTGGAAAGTGTTTTTTTGGATTTAAAAAAAAGTGGACTTAACGCACGAAAAAATGCAAAAAACTATTTTGAATGCAATCACTTCAAAATCATGTCATCCCTATTGGAAACCCGTTATTATGTAAATTATAGGTTGGGTAAAGCTAAGTATACACGATTGCCAGATCGGACAACGTTATCAACCCTGTTGAAGTGCTGCAAATGTACGGACAATGACAGAAATATATTAGGTAAGTATTTAAATGTAATTTTAAAGAACTCATAAATAATCGTTGTTGCTGAGATTACATGAAAATATTTCATTCAGAATGAAAACGGGATGAATATCAGTAAAACAAAATGGGTGCAAATGTAACGTCCGCTGCCCAATTTTATTACGTTGTCTCACACTTTGCTTGCGTTGTCTCACATTTGCATTGTATACCATAGGATGGGGGTATATTCATGTTGTCACTCCGTTTGTAACACCTCTAAATATTGATCTGAGACTCCATAAAGTATATATACAGGGTCCCCCATATTCGACGGACCCATCTGGCAACGCCATAACTTTTGACAGAGATGTCAGATCGCTTAATGACATACCGCGTTTGAAGCGTCAGTCCAAGCAGATTTTTACCATGGAACAATACACGCCACGCGAGCGCCTGAAATAGTTGAAATTTACATTCAACAGAAGAAGTCAATTGTGAAAACTCAACGTGCTTTTAAAATATTAAAAAATGTGAGAAGTGCGCCTTCTAAGAACACCATTAAGCGTTTATACGAAAAATTTTCGACTGGTGAGGCTCTTTCTAATCCGAAGAGGCCAAATAAAAGTCGACCAAGGCGATCGGCCGAGAATATCGCTGCCGTACGAGCCAGTGTTGAGAGGTCCCCAAGAACATCCCCAAAACGCCGTTCTCAGCAGTTGGGCATGGCTCGGTCCACTTTACAACGGATTATTCGCGTTGATTTGCATTTGTTCCCGTACAAAATTCAATTGACGCAAAGATTGTTGCCTGCGGACAAGCCTCGTCGATTGGAATGGGCCCAACGAGTCATCGAAAAAAACATGGGTCCGTCGAATATGGGCAACCCTGTATTCTTAATCGTCGTAAAATTCTAAGACGATTGATCAAATTTGGTACAAATACTTCTTATAGTTGCAGGTTGTTTGGGATTGCAAATGGGCCATATCGGTCCATATTTAGATATAGCTCCCATATATAGCATCTAACTTGTTGTGATTCCTACTATTCCCATCTACTACATTTTTTGTGTTTTCGGTGTTATTTTCTTTAGGTTTGAGTTATTTTGTGAGGTCACATGCTATCCATGGTGGAGGGTATATAAGATTCGGCATGGCCGAACTTAACGCTTTTACTTGTTATTTCATAGAAATTTCAATTTAATTAAAATTGTAATTTTTGAAAATTTCATAGAAATTTAATTTTATTCATAGAAAATTTTTAAAATTTTTTACATAGAAATTTACAATTTTATTAAAAATTTCATAGAAATTAAAATTTTATTGAATATTTTATGGAAATTTAAGATTCATTGAATATTTTTGAAAATTTCGTAGAAATTGCAGCAATTTCATAGATATTTAAATTTTATCGAAAATACACAAATGTAGTTTTTTTTAGAACATTTTATAGAAATTGCTTATATTTTACTGAAAATTTCATAGAAATTGAAATTTTATTTAAAATTTCATAAAAATTAAATTTTTTTGTTGAAACTTTCATAGAAATTGAATTTTTTGAAAATTTTGTAGAAATTGCAATTTTATTTAAAATTGCAATTTTATAATAACGAAATTGTATTTTTGTGGAAAATCTTGACTAAATACATAAATATTTTCTTGCAAATTTATTAAAATTTAATTTTTATAAAAAATTTAACAGACACTGATATTTTTATTGAAAAATTATGTTGAAAATATGTACATTATTATTGGAAATTTCGTGGAAATTGCATTTCAATACAAAATTTGAGCAAAATATAATTTTTATAAAAAAAATCTATACACGGAGGAAAAAAACGGCCTCTGTGACATATTGCCCCAAACATATTTTGCAGGCAACATATATATGTTTGGAGCAGCTCCCAAACATATTATGTTTGGGGTAGCGGTAATGTTCCCAAACATTTATATGATTGTATGTAATCATATATATGCTTATGTTCAAACATTTATATGATTGTGTGTAATCATATATATGCTTATGTCCAAACATTTATATGATTGTATGTAATCATATATATGATTGCATTTAATCATGTATATGATTGTATATTGTTGTTTTTTATCAAAAGTCTGAACCCTTTGTGACGCACCTATAATATATTTATAAAATTCTAGTCTAATGTTCCATTAATTAACCATTATTCGGACTGCGGACTATGCCACTTTTCTTTCAACTTGGTTGGTAGCTCCGTTGATCCACCCCATTGACTGAAAAACGTCAACACCTTATACCACTGGCTATATAGAGTCAACGAGAATTATATGCACAGCGTGTATTTTAATTTACTTTCATGTTACACCCGAAACAAGAAAGTATAAGCATAGCCATATATTCATTCTGACTGGCTGTGGCTGTCAATGGTTGTATGTGGGTGCGTGCGTGTGTTCGCTGTGATGGCTTAGCACAGTGGTGATGGTGGATGCTCTATGAGTCACATAATTGGGCTCTCAGAGAGTAATACTTTCTAAAAATCTAAAAAATATGCTCTAATATATTATTTTGCCAAAAATATGTTAGGACACAATCATATCGTTTTATAATATGCTAGAATTTTGCCCCGAACATATTATGATTGTGTGCAACCATAATATGTTTACCCACAAACATATATATGATTGTGCCCGTCCCAAACATATTTATGATTGCATCCAAACATATTTTTAACATATTTTTTTCTCCGTGTAGAAATCGATTTTTTTATAAAACTTTATCAAAAAGTGTAAAGGGTCCGCCAAATAACTTTTTTTTTTGAAAATGCTATAAAAAAAACTACTGAATATTTTCTCAAATTTCTTTTTTTATTTGAAAGTACAATCCTTCCGGTTAATAATGGAAAATAATTTCACTCAAATGGCTGCCTCGGCTGGCCATGCAGTAGCCTACACGATCGGTCCAATTTTTAAGCATATTATCGATTGTGTGCAGCTGTATTTCACCAATGGCTTCACGAATATGTATTGTCCTTTAAAGCGTCAATTTTCTCTGGCTTGTCGGCGTAACACTTATCTTTGAGGGCACCTCACAAATAATAGTCCAACGGTGTCAAATCGCAGCTCCGAGGTGGCCAAACGACATCAGCTCTGCGGCTGATAATGCGATCTTCAAAAACAGGGCGCAAAACATCGAGTGTAGCTTCGGCTGTGTGGCACGTAGCGCCGTCCTGTTGAAACCAAATGTTGCCAATATCCTCCTCTTCAGTTTTTGTGAACAAAAATTCGTTAAACATGGCAAGATAACGATCGCCATTGGCTGTAACGGCCACTTCTTGCTCATTTTCGAAGAAAAATGGCCCAATTATGCCTCTGGACCAAAGTCCGCACCAAACAGTGACTCGTTTTGGGTGTATCGGCTTTTCAATGTATGCGTGCGGGTTTTCTGTGCCCCAACTGCGACAATTTTGCTTGTTTACATACCCGCCAAGATCAAAATGAGCTTCATCTGAAAAGATGATTTTTTTTGGCATCTTCTTCTTCGGCATATTTCCCAGCGTTGTTCAAGCGTATACACAACCATATTCGTTCAGCGGAAGGATAAAACTAATTATCTGTCAAATCAGACATGAGCTAAGTGTTACCATTCACGAAATAAACACTAGTTGAAAAAAAAAACGTTAGATGGCGGACCCTGTATTTAAAAACAAAAATCGTCAAAATTTATTTTTTCTTGAAAATTTGAGTTTTTCTATAAAATTTCTTTAATATTTTTTCTAGAAAATTTTATAATTTTTGAAAATTTTCCGAAAAACATTTTTATTTAAAATTAATTTTTTTTTAGAAAATTATATCAAAATTATTTTTTTATGAAAAATTTCGTTGAAATTGATATTTATTGAGATCTCATTTTTCTTTAAAATTTCTACGAAATTAAATTTCTCCAGAAAATATCCTTCATCGACCTTTAATAAAGTCAACGACCTTTAATCCCTTCAGCGGCGAAAAAACTAAATTTTGTAGAATAAATTTAATTTCAAGAATTTTTTAGAGAAATACAATTTTCTGGAGATATGAATGAAATTTAAAGCAATTTCAACAAAACTAAAATGCAATAACGACGAAATTTTGAAAAAAAAAAAATTTAACGATAATTTTTATAAAATAAAAAATTTTATAGAAATCGAATTTTTGTAGAAAATTCTGTCAGGGTTGCTATTTTGAATTTTTTTTGCTAAAATAGAATTTTTTTAGAAAATACATAATTATTGGAAATGTCGTTTCTTTTTGCGTGGAAATTGCACTTTTATATAAAATTTCTGCAAAATTAAATTTTTATAAAAAATTTTATAGCAATCGAATTTTTATAAAAAAATTCTTCAAAATTAGTTTTTTAAATTCAAATTTAATGTTTCCTAAAAAAATGACATTTTTCTCTAAAAATGTATCCTGTTTGCATTTTTTGAAAAATTTTCCAAAAACAAGTTTTTAATGAAAATCTAGTTTTTTCTAGAAAATTATGCCAAAATTCGTTGAAAAATTGCATCGAATTACACTTTTATAATTATATCCTTCAAAATTGACGAAATTGTTTTTTCTAGAAAATCTTACCTAATTAATATTTTTTTTAGCAAATTTCATTAAAATTTATTGTAAATGAAGTGGTAATTGTATTCGTATATTAAAATTCAACAAAAATAAATGTTTATAAAAAATAATAGAAATCAATATGCATAGAAAACTAGCTGACCCCAGCAGACGTTGTCCTGCCCGTTATTTTTCGGATGTATTGGTTTAATATTTCAGTCAAAAATACATATGTATATTCCTAGTTTCAGGAAAAAATCACCAAAAAAAGTATTTTGGACATAGGTCCACTGCAGCGCCATCTACTTGGTAGAATCATACATACAAACTATTATCAAGACAAACAACGCATACATTTTAAATGTCAGTTTAATCGCTATGGAAATGCGGATTTTGCAAGTAACATGATCACTCCGGCATTTATCGCGGTTTAAATAATTCTAAAACACAGATGAACCCGAACTGACCCTAATGTGCAATTTGGAGCCTATTCTTGTTGTTTGTTGTTATTGTTGTTTCGGTGCTCATGCGTTACTAACAAACGTTCAAAGGATTTTATATATAAAGATTAAGTTTTTCTAGTTTTTGTTTTATTCGATCTGCTTTCATAGTACATATTTTGTTTTTGCACTCAGGCAAAACAGATCGAATAAAATACTGAAAACAACAATAACGATCTTTTGAGATTAAGTTTTTCTAAAAAAATGCTTAAAAAATATTTTTTTCTTAAAAAATGTTCTTAATATTTCATATTTCTAAAATTGTGCATTAAAATACAACATCGACGAAATTTTCAAAAAAAAAATACATTTCAACGTACTTTAATAGAAAATTTAGTTTTCAACAAAATTTTTTTTAGAAAAATACAAACCTGAAGGAATTTTCTAGAAAAATGTAGAATTGAAGAAATTTTCTAAAAAAAATCCAATTTCTAGAGTTTTTGTAGAAAAATGTACTTATGATGAAATTTCTTTCGCTCAGAGAAAAACACAGCAAGGAGATGAACATAACATCCCAGTGGTATAAGGGACTAGTGCCGAACGTCTATATTCGCTAGGCCTTAAAGAACTACCGCTAGTCCCTCACAATCTACTTGTCATGCTTTTGCCTGGTGAATTTAACATGGGCATGTCTACGAAGGGGGTTATTGACCCTTCATCGCTTACCCTTTCCACACCAAAAGCGCTAGCACATTTTCGGTAGAAACCACACTGTGATTTTAGTGACGGGTGGCAGTGCCGGTCCCTTTTAGGTGGTACCCTGACGCCAATTAACCACCCAATTCGATACTCCTATCATAGTGGTTATGTGACATACCTTTTCAGTAGATTTAAGGGATAAAACAATATGATTTTATATGAAAGTAAAAATAGTTTTATTTTCAGTCATATTTTAATACATATTAAAAATACGTATGTAAAATATAAAAATATGTAAACAAAAAATACGTATTTCATAGGTTTCTTATAGCCTATGTTTAAAATATAAAATTCAGAATGTGAGAAATGAAATTCAGATATTCCGTTTGAAATTTAGAAATTATCACATGAAATTCAAAACTGTTTATTTGAAATTCACAATTGGTTATTCGAAATTCAGAATTTTTCATTTGAAAATCAGAATTATTCATTTGAAATTCAGAAAAATTGTTTTATTTAAAAACAACTTTGTTTAAAAATAGAAAATTCTAAATTTCAAAAGAATAATTCAGATTTTTAATGAAAAATTTTGAATTTCAAACAACCAATTCTAAATTTCAAATGAACAATTCTGAATTTGAAATCACTAATTCTGAATTTCAAATGGAATATATGAAATTCAATTGACGTATTCTGAATTTCCACGGATTATTCTGCATTTTAATTGCTATTTTATGAATTACACTTGAAAATAGTTTCTTTTAATACTTTTTTTAATTCTTAAAATTAAAAAAATTAAATTTTCATATTTCACATTGTTTAAAAATCAAAATAAATTTAATAAAAATGAACAAAAAATGATTTATATTTCAGAATTCGTTGTTTCTGCATTTTTTTGGACATTTGCTTCTTTTGGAGTTGTATTGATTTCCTAAGCTGTTCTTCTGGCTTCCCATTCTCATTTGTTGGAATACTTTCTAAAGAAAAACTTAATTAGTTTTTACTTACATACAACTCAATGCACATTACCCATGAGAACAAGGAAAACATTTTTTAGGGACTTAAGAGATTTCTTTCCCAGCACTCCGTCCACGTTATAGTTGCACGTTATTGCAGGAGTTAAAATATTTTTTAAGTTTTTGAGAATTCCAATGGGCAAAATAAGCGATTTAATTACTTCGACCTAATCAAAATGAAATATTAATAGTTAAAAACATATTCCTTAAAGTTAAAATCTTACATATTCGACTCTATCTTCTCAAATGTCTTTAGCTCATTTTCCCCTTGTAATTTTTTCGTCTTTTCACCACGCACAATAAGAAACAACTGAAGATCTTTTTTTTTTTTCTTTGACAAAGAACTGTGATCTGGCAGCGGTGGTTGATTTTGTCTAACGGGATTTTTTAATGACAATAAAAAATGTGTCGTAGAAAAAAAAACAAATCTATGCATTACTTAGGACTATGGAATGCGGTGGGGAATAGTTGGCACCGCTTAGTATAAGAAACATAGGATTTTAGGTCCTGGAGAAGGCGGTGTGTCTTATTTACATGTCACATCCATAGCGATTTATAGAAATAGCAATTAAGAGCTAACCCCTGCACCCGCCCTTTGTGGCGATGGCTTCTGGTTATACCACTGGGATGCAACAAAGATTGGTTTGTAAATACAACCAATACAACCATACCAAGTAACATCCAATGGATCCTCTCATTGGGACTTAAACATTCATTGCCCAACACACACTCAACATTCCCCCTATACAAATGCATTGCAGAGGGAGAGGACTGCATCCAAACAATTGAGAGCAGAGAGCAACAAGAAATTGGAAGAGCAAAATTTACAGCACTAATAGAGAACCACTTACACAAAGTAGAGAGGATATCGTCATGTTCTTTTAGAGTGGCTCAAAGCAGAAAATTTCTAAAAGAACATGACGATATTTTAATACTTAGTGCTGACAAAGGAGGAAAGACGGTTGCAATGACAAAAATTGACTATCAATCTAAAATGAACAACATTGTAATGGATATGTGTACCTATAGGAGACTTACTAAAGACCCGACGACCTGCATCCAGAATAAAAATAACACATTTGTGGACACATTATTCAACATGAATATAATTACATTGACAGAAACGAAGAAATTGACTAGTAAAACGGCGTTACCACCCAGGATATATGGATTACCGAAAATCAACAAGGACGGATTACCCCTAAGACCGATTTGTTCGTCAGTAAACTTACCATCGCATGGACTTTCCAGATATATAGCTGACATATTGAAAAACTTGACAAAGACCTCACAACATAATGTTAAAGATGCCATAGATTTTAAATCAAAACTGAACGACATACGAATAGAAGAAGATGAAATACTTATGTCTTTCGACGTGGTTTCCTTATTTCCTAGTATTCCAATAAACCTAGCATTAAGGATAATAGAAAGTAAATGGGACGAAATGGAAAAATACACAACAATACCAAAGGACTTATTTATGAAAATATTGACATTCTGCATTAAGGACTCAAGATATTTCAAATACCAAGATAAGATATATGGACAATTAAAAGGTATGCCAATGGGTTCACCGGCCTCCCCAGTGGTATCTGACATTGTCATGGAAGAATTGCTAGACGTCTCGATACAGAAAATGAATCCGAAACCAACGATTTTGACTAAATACGTGGACGATATCTTCGCAGTAATTAATAAAAAGGATATTGTCAATAAACTACAAATTCTTAACTCATATCACAGACATATTCAATTCACGAAGGAAGAGGAACTTGACAATAAATTACCCTACTTGGACTCAGTGGTGATAAGACATGGAAACAATCTGATTACAAATTGGTATCAAAAATCAACGGCTACTGGACGACTTATTAATTATTACTCCAAACACCCTAGAAGGACAATTATTAACACAGCGAAATATTTTATATCAAGAGTACTTATGATAAGCGATAAACAATTTCACGATGACAATAAACAGAAAATAATAAATATTTTAAGTATGAATGACTTTCCGATGACAACGATAAAGGATCTAATAAACCGGATTATACACAAAAAAGATAAGGATAAAGCAGAATCAACCCAAGCAAAGATATACAAACCTATGACATTCATTCCAGGACTATCGGAGAGATTAAAACATTCGGACATATATAATAAGGATAAAATTGAACTTGCATTTAAGACGCATAATACAATTAATCAATTATTTAGTAGGACAAAATCTAAAGTGATGAAAGAGGACAAATCCAATATAGTATACCAAATAAAATGTAATGGGGACGACACCGACATATGCCAAAAGGTATATGTCGGTACAACAAAGACTAAGTTAAAAACTAGACTTTCATCACATAAATCTGACCACAAAGCCATTGACAAATCTCTAAAACAAACCAGTAAGAAAAGGCAGAAAGTCGGGCGGGGCCGACTATATAATACCCTACACCTCCCTAACAATGCGATAAGGGTTATTGCGATAATAATTTGAAATAATTTGTAAATGGGTAAGAACATATATATGCGTTTATATCTAATTCTGAACCGATAATCGCTAAATTAAGCAATATTCGTTCCTAAATTGAGAAACATCTTTCTGGAGAATTTTGTAATGATCGGAAGTAAAGTACAACTTCTATAGCGCTTTGTAACCAAATCAGGAGGAACATATATATGGAGCTTATATATAAATCTGAACCGATTTTCCCTGAACACTCATTCATGTAAAATAGAAACCTCTTTCTGTCGAATTTCGTACTGATCGGATATAAAATACAGTCTCTACAGCGCTTGAATGTCAAATCGGTGCTAACATATATATGGGGGCTATAACTAAATCTGAACCGATTTTCTCCAAATTTGGCAGTATTCCTTCGTGTAATAAGAAACCTCTTTCTGCCGAATTTCGCTGTGATCGGATATAAAATACAGTTTCTACAGCTATTGAATTTCAAATCGGGGGTAACATATATATGGGGGCTATATGTAAATCTGAACCGATTTTCTCCAAATTTGGCAGTATTCCTTCATGTAATAAGAAACCTCTTTCTGCCGAATTTCGTACTGATTGGATATAAAATACAGTTTCTACAGCGCTTACATGTCAAATCGGGTGCAACATATATATGGGGGCTATATATAAATCTGAACACATTTCCCCCAAATTTTGTATTGTATCTAAGTGTATCACGAGACTACTGTCTGTCAAGTTTTGTACAAATCGGTAATAAAATGTTGCTTATACAGTGCATATATGCCAAATCGGAGGTACATATATATGGGAGCTATATGTAAATCTGAACCGATTTTAACCAAATTCAATAGGGATCGTCCTTGGGCCTAAAAAAAGATATGTGCAAAGTTTGGTTGAGATCGGACCATAATTGCGACCTGTACTTTGATTACAAGAATACGTCTACAGACGGACAGACAGACAGACAGACAGACGGACAGACAGACGGACATAGCTAAATCGACTCAGAAAGTGATTACAAGTCGATCGGTATAATAAACAATGGGTCTATCTCTTCTCCTTTTGGGTGTTACAAACAAATGCACAAAGTCATAATACCCTGTACCACAGTGTGGTGTAGGGTATAAAAACAGCACTCGCGGCCCACTGTACATTGACTGGACATACACCAAACTTTGACGACGTAAATGTATTAGTGGAAGAGAGAAATCCCTTCAGACGTTATACACTAGAGATGCTCTACATAACTGACGTTCCTGCAGATAAGAGACTAAATTACAAAACCGACACTGACAAATGTTCTCAAATGTATAGACATATAGTAAACAAGCACGGACAACATAAAGCTTAGTTGACGAATAACTTCCTAGAAGACAGTCGAGCTTTTTAATTTGTGATCATTTTTATGTAAATATCAATGTTTTGTATTCGTGTTAACAACAAATGTAATTTGTGTGTATATTTTTAATAGATCCCTGAAGATGACTAAAGATTTTAGTCGAAATATTGGATAAAAATAAATAAATTAAAAATCGAAAATTAACAAGTTTTAATTTCCAACAGAGGACCTTAAGCGGAACTATCCCAAAATCAAATTTCTAGAAAAATATAACCAAGGAAATTTTGGCCCATGTGATGGCAATCGCATTTCGCCTAAAATTGGCGATTGTGATTTCAAGTTGCAAAATGCATGTTCTGAATTCTTTGTTTTAGCACAACAATTCGGATTTATTTAAATCAAATTATTAATTACAGTGATAAATAACTGCATCCATGTGTGCATTTTATTAAAATTTAATTTCGAAGACCATTAAAATTGAAGGGGAAATTTTTGTGTTTTGCGATTTGAACTCACGTGATCGTCATCACATGGGCGTTTGTAAATATTTATATGCAGGATTGCCAAAAAAAAAATATTTTAAAGACAGTGTTGCCAAAAAAATGTTTTTCTGACAATGCCGCACTATGGCGTCAAATGCATAAACTTCGCAGATATAACAATCTGCAAATTATCTCGCAATGACTTTTCTGCTAACGTTGAAAACAAAAATTGTATGTTCCCAGGGTTGCATTTTTCCGTCATTTTTCTGGCAATATTGTCCGATCTGCAAATCGTGTATACTACTTACCTTAAGGTAAGGTATTATGCAAAAATTACAGTGTGGTTGTAGGATTTAAAAACATTTTAAACAATTGGGGAAATTTTTGCAATTAGCTTTGAAAAATGATATCCTGTAAGTGATGTCCATTTTCGGCTTCGCACATACGTGCTCTTTTTTTTGCATATTTTCCATAACTTTTCTCAAAATTTCGGAAAAATTCAATTATTTTTGTACGTTGTTCGATTCATAATTAATTCCCCAAGTCTCCTTCTCAAAGTGCTGATAAGAAAACAAAGCTAGAATAATAACACTGTGCAACAGTGAAAAAAAATACACGGACTTGACAGTATAGGTTCGGTTCTACTATCAAAGGGTAGTATAACCCTATACTCGGTTTGGCGAAATTGGTGACCAATTTTGTTTTATGGGCCTCCAAAGATTCTGAAAATCAGTGGGCCCCTCGAAAAAAGTGTCATCAGCTTTTGTCCATCAACTAATTCAGACTTGGTGATACCGCTTAACTATGTTTGGCAATAATGTAGCTAAGAATATGCTGAATAAAGCTTCTTAAAGTTTTACGCGAAAAAAAAATTTTCCGGTACTTTTTTTTGAAAAAGTGAAGGAAAACAATTTTTTTTCCGCATAACATCCGGGGACTCGTAATTTTTCACTAACAATGCTTCGCAAAATTGTAGCCAACGTAAATCTGAACGACAACCGCATAACTATGTTTGGCAATAATGTAGCTAAGAATATGCTGAAAAATCTTCTTAGCATTTTTTGCGAATTTTTTTTTTTTTTTTCACTTTTTTCAGCATAACTTCCGGGGACTCGTAATTTTTCACTAGCAATGCTTGGCAAAATTGTAGCCAACGTAAATCTGAAAATTTTTTGTAAACATATTAATACAATCTGAACGTGTCTAGGCACCATAAATAGCTCAAAAAAACACATTGTACCCCAAAAATGTAAGTATTTCAATGTTATGTAACAAAAATATATATTTTTGGTATAGGGCATGTACAGCAACTTTATAGAAAATATTAAGGCAAATATTTTTGTGGAACATTTTAACGCTCTAGCTCCCCCACATAACTGTATTGTTTGCCCCATTTTAACAAATCGTAAAAAACACCCCTTATAATGGGGAGAGAGGGGATGAAATGTTCTACAAAAATTTTCGCCATACAATTTTACTACATGTGTCAGAACACACCAAAGCTCAAAACATAACACAAATACCAAAAAAAGGTCAAATTCCTGTTCGTGAAGCAATGTTAGTCGTACGATCTAGTAGTCGAAGCAATAAAGATACCAGTAAAGAGCGTTGTTGACTGGAATTTGACCGTTTTTTGGGTTTTTGTGTTCAAATTTGGACTTTGGTGTGTTCCGACTCATATAGTAAAATTGTATGCCGAAAAGTTTTTTAGAACATTTCTTCCCCGCCATGCCCCTTTTAAGGAGTGTTTTTTACGATTTGTTAAAATGGGGCCAAAAATTACAGTTATGTGGGGGAGCTAGAGGGTTAAAATGTTCCACAAAAATATTGGCCTTAATATTTTCTATAAAGTTGCTGTACATGCCCGATACCAAAAAAAATATATTTTTGTTACATAACAGTGAAATACTTAAATTTTTGGGGTACAATGTGGTTTTTTGAGCTATTTAGGGTGCCTAGACACGTTCAGATTGTATTGATAAGTTTACAAAAAATTTTCAGATTTACGTTGGCTACAATTTTGCCAAGCATTGCTAGTGAAAAATTACGAGTCCCCGGAAGTTATGCTGAAAAAAGTGAAAAAAAATTTTTTTTTCGCAAAAAATGCTAAGAAACTTCTTGAGCATATTCTTAGCTACATTATTGCCAAACATAGTTAAGCGGTATCACCAAGTTGGAATTAGTTGTTGCACAAATGCTGATGACACCTTTTTCGAGTGGCCCACTGATTTTCAGAAACTTTGGGGGCCCATAAAAAAAAATTGGTCACCAATTTCGCCAAACCGAGTATAGGGTTATACTACCCTTTGATAGTATAATCGAACCTATACTGTCAAGTCCGCGTATTTCTCAAAAAGTGTTCATTTGTTGCACAGTGTAATTAAAAGAGTTGTAAAGAACTCAAACCATATAGCTCATTCTGCGCCACCCTGTAGTTGATGTTTTTTTTTTTTGGTTAATTTACTTATAACGGGTGATTCATCGTGAGGTTTGATTTTCCATAAGCTTTCTTTACAGTTCACGAGTGACTCATTCAGTATCGTTTGGAAAATCAGACAGGCGACTTAAATTTGCGTCTTATTTTCAATGAATGGGCTCTGGAAAAACTCAATGAAAATCCGGTGTTTTATCGTGAAATATTGTTCAGCGATGAAGCACATTTCTGGCTCAATGGATACGTTAATAAACAAAATTCCCTTGGTTGGGCTGATGAGCAACCCGAAGAGTACCAAGAGCTACCATTACATCCATTAAAAACAACGGTATGGTGTGCTTTATGTGCTGGTGGAATCATTGGTCCATATTTCTTAAATAAATGAGGAAAATTAGAATGTTACCGTCAACGGTAACAGATTCCTGATATTCAAGCGCATGGTCTCGGTGAGCTCTGGGGCCAAACCACGGCATTCGATATCGAGAACTTTTCGATCAGAAACCCATTTAATTTTTGTTAATATGAAAAAGTGTACATTGGATTTAATTAATATTTTTTGTTTTATTCAACCTTTTGCATTATTAATTTTTCCTTTTAATTATCGAGGTCTGGTTTTTCCTGTTCTCCTGTTGGGAGTGAAATTATGATTGTAATTATTGTGGTCTATTTATTATTATTGTTTAATTAATTTATGTATATGTGTCTGTTTAATTATTATTGTAGAACATTCATCCCTGATAAAGGAATTCAATGATAATTCCGAAATATTGAAAAATAAATAAATATTAAATATTGAAAAAAAAAACCAGACGTCGAGCTTGAAATAATTAAAAGGAAAAATTAAAATTGGAATTAATTAAAATCTATCCAGATAAGCTATATAAGAATGTATTTATACAATCTACTCGAATTCGGCAGAAGTTATACTCTTTTAACGATTATAAAAAACACATCTCGATCGTAAAGTACTCGATATCGAATGCCGTGATTTGGCCCCTGGTTTCAACAAGATGGCGCTACGAGCCATACAGCGCGCGCGCGTGTAACAACGACCTTGTTGAGAAATCATTTTGGTGAGCACTTAATTTCACGCATTCTTACGCATTCTGATCGAACGAGTCGCCCAAAATGGGACCTTCCGAATGCACCACCTCAGATGTACTAATGGCCAACATTTAAATGATATCATTGTCAAACAGTAAATGCCATACATTTTTCTTTTAACCGATAATAAACATTTTTTAAGTCCACTTTTAAATTTACAGGGTGGCTGATATGTAATGCAACAAAGTAAAGCGCTATATTTTTTAATTTTTTTTTTAAATTTTATTGTTCAAAAGCAAAAAATGTCGGAAATAACATAACAGTATAGATTTGTTTGAAGGCCATAATTCGTGCCACCTGTGGCACGAATTATGGCCGACAAAGCCATCACACGCTGCACGAAAGTGGCTCTGCGGTATTTTGGCCCATTCCCGGCGAAGCGCCGTCTTGAGATGATCGATACTTTGGTATTTTTTAGTGCGAACCTTACTCTCTAAAATGCCCCAGGCGCAAAAGTCCAACGGATTGAGATCCGGAGATCTTGGTGGCCATTGTGCGGTAGAAATGAAGCGAGGAACCTCCTTTTTAAGCCATTCTTGGTTGGCGCGTGCTGAGTGCGATGGTGCTGAGTCCTGTTGGAATGTCCATGGTCTGCGGCCGAAATGTTTGTCTGCCCAGGGCTTCAATACTGTCTTTAGGACATTTTCCCGATAATATTCGGCATTTATTTTGACCCCATGGTCGATGAATACGAGCGGGGAGGGACCATCGGCCGTTACGGCGGCCCACACCATTACCATCGGCGGCGCTTGAGTTCTGGTGGCCAATCGAAGGTGTAAATTTTCAGCTGACCTCTTTGGCATGTAAACCCGATCATTTTGTTTGCTTTTTCACAAACTGCTCAATTTGGAATGGCTTCTCATCGGAGAAAACCAAATTCGGTATCTCGCCACTTTCGTGCAAGCGAAGCAACTCCTTGGCTCTTTCCAGTCTAACTTTTTTTTGTGCATCAGTGAGCTCTTGCACTTTTTGGAACTTCAATATCTTTAGTCCAAGCTCATTTTTTAATATGTGTTGTATCCGTTCTCGCGATATGTTCAGCTCACGAGCAATTTTGCTACCACTGCGGCGTGGATTTCGATCAAATCTGGCCTTCACTTTTCGGATCATTTCTGGTGTTGTTACCGTTTTTTTTCGTCCACTTTTTGGACGCGATGCAACGCTGCCAGTATCACGGTAACGAGCAATGGTACGAGAAACAAAAGATTTATTCACATTTAAATGCTGGAGGGCTCTAACGATAGCCACTTGTGTTTTTCCACCCAAATATAAAGCAATCCCACTATCACGCTTGAATTCCATCACGAATAACTTTTTTCTGAATGCAATAGATCAAAATGCTTTTGTAAGCTTGTAAACAATAAAATGAACTGTCACTGAAATAAATCTGTCAGCTATCAGACTAGCGGTTTAGAAATGATAGCAACCTGAAGTTGGTTTGCAATACATATCAGCCACCCTGTATGTGTTTTAATTTACATTATAGTTAGCTAAGGGCCAAAAGTGTAACACATCGAAGCAGTGACCTAAGACCCTAAGTATGTTTGGCGGATATCCGTTTCAGGGCAGTTTAAGTCATCTGAGCTATGTCCGTCCGTGTTGTTGTTGTAGCAGTATATGTGTTTGTTGTCCTTGCCCAGTATAAATTGAGGCGGCTACACCAGCCTGATCTTAATTGGGCCAAAAGTACTCTTGTCTGTTGTGGTAATTCCTCTTTCTCTGAGGCCACTGATGGAGGGTGGTCTCCTAGCACGACATTGACTCTGTAATTATTCACGTCTTCAGCGACTGCGTCAGAGTGCATGCCAGTCAGACCTGCCTGGTAAGCTCTTTGATCTAGAGGTTCTCTCTTGTAGCGTTGGACCTCGCGCTCTAGATCATGAAGGTCTTTCCTGATCTGCCTGAGAGGTGGGCGCCTATCCATTAGATGGTGATTGGGATGGCTGGGACGGTAGCAACCAAGCAGATACTGCTACGACAGCAAAAAATTGTGTCGTCGCACGGTTATGATCTTCGTCTCCTCATGTAGGTGGTCCATAGAAGACATGAGGAGGCACCCTGTCGCAGTTCTCAGGGCGGCATTTTGGCAGGTCTGTATATTCTTCCACTGCGTCTCGCTCACATTCGGTGACCACACTGGAGCTGCATAGTTTACCACAGACCGACCTATCGCTTTGTAAGAGGTCAACAAGGTTTCTTTATCTGTGCCCCAAGTGCTGCCGGCTAGCGACTTGTGGACCTTGTTCCTACTTCTCATCTTATTGCAGATAGCTGTGGCATGCGCGTTAGACCTGAAGAGGCTATCAAATGTGACTCCAAGAACTTAGGGTTGTTGGTGGTCGAAATTCTTGTGCCATCGACTATCATAATGAGCTGCTCACTTCACTTGCGCTTTCCATGCAGTAAACAGTGTGGCCGATGATTTGGAGGAAATTGGCAATCTCAGCCAGGTAGACATTCAGCCTTCCACATATGTCATCGATCAAAGGGCCCGACGCCAGAATCGTACAGCCATCAGCATATGATACGATTTCAACGCCGTCAGGTGGAGGTGGAATTGCGGAGAGGTAGAGGTTAAACAGCGCCGGAGATATCAGCCCACCTTCGGGAACTCCCTGTTTCACTCTACGGGGTTTGGACTTCTTGTTTCTGAATTCCATCGCCCTTATTCCAGTTGGCGTCGTCGATTCTTAGTCATCACTAATTAGATTGACGACTTCATAAATTTTATAATTTATGTGTAATTGACCCGTATTTGATATATGGTTGTATACTAGGGCGGGTCGATTTAAAAGTCGTCCATTGCTCAGTGAAAATCGTATTCTAGGGATCAAAATAAGAAACTTTGCCGAAGGAACCATACCTCTAAAACGAATTCTGATGTCCCGGAAAAAAAATCCCACTTTGACCCATTTAGAGTGCTCCAATCGAGTCCAAATGTATGACCGACCCCCACTAACTTTGGAGGGCCGATCCACCCATGCCAGTGGCACACCCCCTGGAACTCACCTGGGGGGTTCCCCATACAAACATTTAAAAAAAATCACCATTTTTGGCACTTTACATGACAAAATCAGCGAAAGTTCGACCCAAATTCCGGGACATCAGAATTCGTTTTAGAGGTATGGTTCCTTCGGCAAAGTTTCTTATTTTGATCCCTAGAATACGATTTTCACTGAGCAATGGGGACTTTTTTTGCCTCTCCACAAATCGACCCGGCCTATTGTATACGTATGTTTCTGTCTCAGCCTAAGTTTGAAGATGGACCATATTGGCCCACTCTTAAATTTGTTTTTTTAAGAAAATTTCCTTAAAATTAAAATTTTCAAGAAATTTTTGTTGAAATTTAATTTTTCTACAAAATTTGTTGAAATTGAATTTTTCTTGAAAATTTCGTCGAAACACATTTTTTCTTTAAAAAATGAATTTTTTTAAAAATTCCATTTGCAATTGCTTAAACTTCGATTTCCGGATTAAAGGTCAATAACTGTATTCAAAGATTTTTTGAAAAATTAAATAACGACAAAATTTTCTAGAAATATTAAATTTTGATGAAACTTTTTAGGAAAATGCAATTTCAACGAAATTTTGTAGAAATATGCAATATCAACAATTAATTTTTTAGAGTAATGAGATTTCTAAAAAAATGTATAGAAAAAGCAAATTGAAAAATTTAAAAAAAAAGCTTAGAAAAATTTAAACCAAATTTTCTACAAAAAATAGCTTATCAATGGTTTTTCTAGAAAAAAATAATTACAACAAAATTTGCTAGAAAAGTCAAATTTTAATGAACATATTTAGAAGAATATAACTTCAGCGAAATTTCTCTTCAACAATATTTTTTAGAAAATTTAAATTTCAACAAAATTTTTAGTCACTTGCAATTTTAATAACATTTTGTGGAAAAATGCATTTTCAATAAAATTTTCTAGAAAGCTGCAATTTTAAAAAGTCCATAAAAATTAATTCTCAACAAAATTTTTTAGAAATAATTTTCTCGCAAACACAAAATTTTAATGAAATTCTATAAGAAAACACAATTTTTGATAAGTGAAATTTCAACGAAATTTTGTAGAAAAATTAAATTTCATCGGAACATTTCTAGAGAAATTAAATTTCAAAGAAATTTTATAAAAAAATAAAAAAATGCAATTTTACGAAATCTGTAATTTCGACATTTTCTAGAAAAATAAAATTTTGATGAAATTGTCTACAACGAAATTTTGTAGAAAAATGCAATTGCAACAAAATTTTCTAATGAAATTAAATTTCAAAGAAATTATAAAAAATAAATAAATTATTTATACATATTTCTATTTTCGTTGAATTTGTATTTTTCTATAAAATTTTATTAAAATTGAATTTTTCCAGATAATTGTGTCGAAATTTAATTTTTCTACAAATATTTACTGAAAAATATTTTTTATTCAATTATTTATACATATTTCTATTTTCGTTGAATTTGTATTTTTCTAGAATATTGTATTAAAATTGAATTTTTCCAGATAATTTTGTCGAAACTCAATTTTTCTACAAATATTTACTGAAATTTAATTTTTCCAGAAAAATCCTTAAAATTTAAGTTTTCTAGGAAATTTCCTTAAAATTAAATTTTTTAAAAAAATTGTTTTAACTTTTTCGAAATTGCCTTTTTCTATATAATTTCTCTAAAAAATTTCGTTCAATTTGTATTTTTCCAGAAACTTTCGTCAAAATTTCATTTTTTTTATAAAAAAACTGTTTTCAAAAATTGTTTTTTTTTTATAAAATTTTGTCTTCAAAATTTCGTTGAAATTCAATTCAATTCAATACAAAATTTCGTTGAAATTAAATTTTTATACAAAATTTCGTTTAAATTAAATTTTTATACAAAATTTCGTTTAAATTAAATTTTTATACAAAATTTTGTTTGATTGATTTTAAATTGATTGGAATTGTTTTTTTTCTATAAAATTTCTTGAACATTTAATTTCTCTTGAAATTTTATTTTTCTACGAAATTTCGTTGAACTCTATTTGATTTGAATTGAATTTTTCTAGATAATTTCATCAACATTGAACTTGTCTACAAAATTTCATCAAAATTAAATTTTTGTAGAAAATGTTGTCGAAATTTCAGTTTTCTTAAAAGTTTCGTTGAAATTACATTTTGCTACGAAATTCTTAAAAATGTTTTTTTTTTTGCATTTTCTTAAAAAATGTCGTTGAAACTTATTTTTTTCTATAACATTTCATTAAAATTGTTTTTTTTTTAATTTCTCTGGGAAATTTTGTTGAAATTACATTTTTCTCCGAAATTTCGTTGAAGGTAATTTCATCAAAATTGTATTTTCCAGAAAATGTCGAAATTGTATAAAAAAATATTTTAGTTTTGTTTGATATTTATATAATAATAATAATTTAGAAAAATGCAATTTTAGCGAATTTTTTTAGAAAACTGTAATTTCGACAACATTTTCTAGAAAAACAAAATTTTGATGAATTTTTTTAGAAAATTCAATTTCATAGAAATTTTCTAAAAAAAATTTTATTAAAATTGAATTTTTCCAGATAATTTTGTCGAAATTCAATTTTTTTTACAAATATTTACTGACATTTAATTTTTCCAGAAAAATCTTTAAAATTTAAGTATTTTAGAAAATGTCCTTAAAATTAAATTTTCCAACAAATTTTTTTTTTAACATTTTTCGAAATTGCCTTTTTCTATATAAATTCTTCGAAATTTAATTTCTCTAAAATTGTTGTTTTTATTGTTGGTCTGTGCTTTTGTTATTCAGTCAGAATTTATTTTTTTGGTTTGAGACCATATGTTCCACTTACTTTACTTTTACTTTCTGTCTATTCCAAGAAAGTAATAGAAACAAATACAAAAATTGGTAGAGAGTTTTAATTGCTTGGTAGAATTGACTGCAGTTTCGATAGACACCACTCTATCATCTTCAGAATTCAGTAGCAATAGTGTATGTCTTTAACTTAAATCAGCTGAAATACTTGTGGAAGCAGTAAATTGAATTTAACAACTAAAATAATTTATAAAAAATACAATTTGAAAAAAATTTTATAAAAAATTAAAGTTTCTGGCAAACTCTAATTTTGACCATTACATTTTTTTTTTGGAAAATATAATTTCAACGGAATTTTTTTTAGAAAAAATAATTTTAGAACAAATTTTATAGAAAAGAAAAATTTTAACAAAATTTTCTAGAATTGTAATTCCGACTAAATTTTGTAGAAAAATGCAATTTTAATGAAATTTTGTAGAGAAATTAAAGTGCAAAGAAATTATTAACCTTAATTATTAAAAACTGTAAAATTGTCGGAAATGTGTAGATCAGATTATTTGTTTAAGAAAATAATGCATTTTCAAGAAATTTCGTAGCAAAATGTAATTTCTACGGCACTTTTAAGAAAACTGCAATTTCGACAACATTTGCTACCAAAATGCAATTTCAACGAAAGTTTGTACAAAAATTTAAATTCCATGAAATTTTGTAGAAAAATAAAATATTATTTAAAATAAAAAAAATCGAAAAAACTTGTATAAAAAAATAATTTCGAAGATATTGTATTGTCTGATATTGCCTTGACGACATTTTCTGGAAAAGTCTAATTTTGACCAATTTTCTTTTGAAAACATATAATTTCAACGAATTTTTTTAGAAAAATTAAAAATTATTTTTTTAAAAATTGTAAATTGGCATAATTTTCAAGAAAAATTCAAGTTAAATTTTTTTGTGAGATGTACAGATTAGTTTTAATTAGCTTAATATAATTCCCACGAAACTTTTAAGAAAACTGCAAATTCCAAAATATTTTCTACAAAAATGCAGTTTTAATAAAATTTTATAGAAAATCTCAATTTCGAAAAATTTGTGTAAAAAATCCAATTTAGACCAAATTATTGTTATAAGTAAACTGCGACGAATTTTTCTGGAAAAAAATATTTCTACAAAAGTTAAATTTCAACGAAATTTTCTAGAAAAATACAATTACATCGAGAAATTTCAATTGGAGAAATTAAATCTAAGAAATTTTATAAAAAAAAGCAATTTGGAATTTTTTTATCAAAAAACCAAATTTCGACGAATTTGTATAAATAATTTCTTCGAAATTTAATTTCTTACAAAATTTTGTTCAAATTGTATTTTTCCAGAAAATTTCGTCAAAGATGCATTTATACATTATGGTCGAAATTTGATTTAAAAAAATCTAAGTTGCTTTTTTTAAAAAATTTCTTCAAAATTAAGTCAGAATTTATTTGGTTTAAGACTACTTCAGTTACTTTCTGTCTATTGCAAAAAAAGTAATAGAAACAAATACAAAAATTGGTAGAGAGTTTTAATTGCTTGGTAGAATTGACTGCAATTCGATAGACACCACTCTATCACCTTCAGAATTCATAATAAATTTAATTTTTCTAGAAATAATTTTTTCCAGAAAAAATTCATCGAAGTACAATAATTTTTTCTAATTGGATTTTTTACAAAATTTGTTTGAAATGGATTTTTTCTATACAATTTCTTGGAAATTTTATTTCTCTTGAAATTTTTTTTTCTACAAAATTTCGTTGAAATTTTTTTTGATTTTGTATTGTATTTTTATACACTCCACCATAAGATGGGGGTATATTCAGTTTGTCACTTCGTTTTTAACACCTCTCAATATTGATCTGAGACCCCCTAAGGTATATATATTTTTAATCGTAGTAAAATTCTAAGACGATTTAGCCCCGTCCGTCTGTTGTAATCACCCTACAGTCCGTAATAGTAGACCTAGGTTGATCAAATTTGGTAGAAGTATTTCTTATAGTTGCAGGTTCTTTGGGATTGCAAAATTTTAAAGCAATTTAGCAGAAACTTTGCAGTTTGTGTTCTGTTTTGACAAGAATTCATCACAGCAAAAATTTTACAAATCGGATCATAGTTTGTTATAGTCACCCTTTAAAGGTCACCAAAATACCAAAATATACGTATTTAGGCCATAAATACCATATTTTCTAAGCATTTTAACTGAATCTTTGCAGTTTGTATTTAATTAAGACAAGAATTCATCGCAGTAATAACATAATAATAAATATAATATATAATTTTGAAAGAGCATGTTGAGTAGATCATTTTTGTAGAATAAACTTATGGTCCAGCTGGTCTGAGTTTTTTTTTACAGTGGGTCAAAATTTTAATTTTTTGGTCGAAGGGAGCATTATGCTAAATAAAAACCAGTAAGGAAAGGCTAAAGTCGGGCGGTGCCGACTATATAATACCCTACACCACTCTCGTAATTTTGAATAACTTGTAATTCATGTATAAATTGTTTACATAAATTTACTTTTGGGACATTTTATACTTAAGTAATACCCTGTACCACAGTGTGGTGTAGGGTATAAAAAACGATTGGATCTAAAGAGCCAAATCGGACGAAACATATATATATGGGAGCTATAGCTAAATCTTAACCGATTTTTTTCAAATTCGACAATGTTGGTTCATGGATCAAGAAACTCTACCATTCTAAATTTCAAAACGATTGGATGTAAAATACAGTTTTTATAGGACTAAATGGCCAAATCGGACGAAACATAAATATGGGAGCTATAGCTAAATCTTAACCGATTTTCTTCAAATTCGGCAATGTTGGTTCATGGATCAAGAAACTCTACCATTCTAAATTTCAAAACGATCGGATGTAAAATACAGCTTCTATATGACTAAAGGGCCAAATCGGACGAAACATATATATGGGAGCTATAGCTAAATCTTAACCGATTTTCTTCAAATTCGGTAGTGTTGGTCCATGGGTCAAGAAACTCTACCATTCTAAATTTCAAAATGATTGGATGTAAAATACAGCTTCTACAGGACTAAAGAGCAAAATCGGACGAAACATATATATGGGAGCTATAGCTAAATCTTAACCGATTTTTTTCAAATTCGGCAATGTTGGTTCATGGATCAAGAAACTCTACCATTCTAAATTTCAAAACGATCGGATGTAAAATACAGCTTCTATAGGACTAAAGGACCAAATCGGACGAAAGATATATATGGGAGCTATATCTAAATCTGAACCGATTTCAACCAAATTCAATAGCGATCTTAACAGCCGCGAAATACTGTAAACTGCAAAATTTCAGAACGATCGGAGTGAAATTGCGACCTGTAGTCGACGAACAACATTACATGGACAGACGGACGGACAGACATCGTTAAATCGACTCAGCTAGTGATTCTGAGTCGATCGGTATACATTAAGGTGGGTCTAGCTATAGTATTTTCAGGTGTTACAAACATCTGCCATGAAACAAACTTATAATACCCTGTACCACAGTGTGGTGTAGGGTATAAAAAGTGATCTAATTTAATGTCTGAGAGATTTCTTATTGTCAGAGTTATATAGTGGAATTTTATGAGGATCATTTTTGTGGATGATCTTAACCCTCTAGCTCCCCTCTTAAAGGGACAATTTGGACCTTTTTCGAAAAAATCTAAAAAAGTCCTTTCAAAAAGGACATTTAAGGATTAAAATATTTTACAAAAAATTTTTCCGTAAAATTTCAGTGGGGTCGTCACAGACACCAAAGTTATAAATATAACCCTTTAGGCTTAATAAGCCGAATTACACGCCAATAAAGTCGTAATATCCATCGAATGATTGGAGCAGAAGAGCGTCTCCGTAATTGTGAAAGGGCATGTTGAGCAGATTACACTATGCAACAAAATTTTTGTCCAAGGGATGTGGATAACAGTTTCTGGTGAAAAAAATATTAAAACAAATTTTTATGGTAAATTTTTTTTTTTTAATTTTTTTTATTAAATTCCAGCTTTCATGGAAAGTACATTCATTATTTGGACCATAGGACCAAATATTGCTTTTACGTAGAATCTTTGGTTTAGTAACAGTCGTCAAAAATATGAGAAAAAAATGATTTTTTTTAAAAAACACTTTTTCTTAATACAAAAAAAAAAATAGAAAAAAAATCGAAAAAAATATTTTATCATTTTTATTTATTTTATCATTTTTAAAAAGCCAGCATGCTAATGAAGAAAACACTGTCTATTTGGAAAAAAAATCTATGGATAGATGTAAAAGTTATGAGCCATTTTGTAAATGTTAGGGAGATTCAAAAAAACTTTCATATTTTTTCGTTTTTAAATGATGTTTTTGCTTATATTGAATTCACCATATGTGAGAGAGACATATAAGAGACATTTCACTTGCATTTTATTTTATGAGGATTGATGTCAGACATTATAAAATTATAGAGAGGACGAGGTTTTATGGCCGTTCGCAACCCTCCATAGAACATGATATGCAATGTGAGAGCTATATCCACAATCTATAAAAAAAAATAATTTTTAGGTCTAGGACACAAACAAATTTTTTTTTGTTGCGTAGTGTTATTTTTGTAGAATAAACATATGGTCCAGCTGGTGTGAGTTTTTTTTACAGTGGGTCAAAGTTTTCATTTTTTGGTCGAAGGGAGCATTATACTAAATAAAAAAATCATGTAATTTGATGTCTGAGAGATTTCTTATTGTCAGAGTTATATACTTGAATTTTATGAGGATCATTTTTGTGGGAGATCTTTTGAAGAAATTATATAGAAAAAGGCAATTTCGAAAAATGTTAAATGTTTGTGGGAAATGTAATTTGATGGGAATTTTCTACATTTTTTTTAGAAAAATTATCTTTGCAAAAATATGCAAAATTTAAATCTACCATGATGTCAGCGTTTTCCAAAAAATAATTCAGTTGGCAATGCATTATAATTACTATATAATATGGAACAACAAGTATTGTTCGTTGTAAGAAATGTTCTAACCGTTAAGATTTATATAAAAATCTGAACCAAAATCATTGGGACCAGAAAAATTGTATGTTATTAATGAAAATTCGTTATAGCCACTGTTCATTATAACTGTAGACTACTGTATTACGAAAAACGATGCAGAAAGTGCCATTAACTTCAACTGATCCATAGGGAATAATTTTCCGCGCTAAAGAAAAAAGCGTACCCTTTCCAGCGGTATAAAATCGACATGTATATATCTCATATCCCTTTGAGAATTTAAATTATAAAGTTATGTGCCTTTCCATAAATGTATTTACTTTATCTTAATATAGGCGATTTGAAACTGAGCGGAAGTGTTCAGCAACCCTGACTCAATTGAAGAAATCCGCAACTCAGTACGGGACTAAGAATTGGGAATTACAAAGAATAAATATACAATTGCCAATGAATATTATATGTGAGTAATTGCGATCTGGAAACCATTGGACTACCTACATTCACCGAGGGCTTACTAAATTTATTGATATAATTCGCTAAGGGTTTCGTTTCGAAATAAAAAAAAATCTAAATGGATGTTCAACAGTTTGAGAAAATAGCATTGAATGCTGATATATAATGATTAAAATATTCAACCTGCTAAACTTTTGACAATCAGTTACGATTGCCCCAAGTTAATGCAGATCTGGGTTTTATCGGCATGGAGTTCATATGGCAGCGCCAGGACTATAGCACATTAAACCTTATCTATTGCGAAGCAGATTATTTTGTGGCAAATGAATCGAATACGCACCTGTAAAACTAATACGAGCATTAACACTATGCAAAAAAAAATTTTTTTGTGTCCTAGACCTAAAAATTCTTTTTTGTATAGATTGTTGCATACTGTTATATCAAATCAAGACCAAAATTTTTTTATGGATACATTTTTTTAAAAAAAAATGTTTATTAAAAATACTAATATCGTCGAGGTACCCTTAGTATTTGCAATATAATTTTTGGAGTATGTGCCCGATCAGGTCGACTTATACGTTAAATTGAAGCTATGATTATGGGCTACCAATGTTGGAAATATTTCTTTCACTTAGAAACAGTGGTTTAGTAACAGTCATTAAACAAATTGAAAAAAAGTGGATTTTATTAAAAAAAAATTCGGGAACAAAAAAACATAAAAAATAGAAAAAAAAATATTTTATTTTATTTTTTAAAAGTTTGCCTCCTAGCGAAGAACATAATGCCTATTTGAAAAAAATCTATGGGTACATGTAGAAATTATAGCACTTTTGGTAGAGGTAAGAGAATTTCAAAAAAAATCTTTTTTTAAAATTGTTTAAATATCGATTTTATTTTTTACTTTTATTTATATTATGTACATTTGCGTTTATTTACATGAACGAGTTTCATTAGAACTAATTGTGAGTTCTTTGTTGACGTTTGAAGATTTCGGAATCGATTTCTCTAGAGAGGAACCAAATATAATCTCCCATCATTCTTTCATCCCTGTGCCCTTGGTAACGCCGCTCGATGGACTTCAATTCTTGGTGAAACCTTTCGCCATGTTCGTCACTTACGTTGTCAAGATTCTCGGGGAAAAAGTTTAAATGAGAATGAAAGAAATTCATTTTGAGGGACATATTTACACCTGTTGGAATACATAAAGCGAAAAATAAGTTGGAAGAATACATATGTGTTATATACATAAATATAAAAAAAATACATTTCCAACCAATTTTGTCATAATTTTTTAATAAATCATTACAAAATTTTTAAAGAGCCCCGGGTGGCAAAATTTCTGCTGTCCCAGAGGCATAACATACCAACTACTTTTAAATCGCAAACAAATTTTCCAGTCATGTTCATATTTTATGTATTTTTTCAATTTAGCCATTGTTTCGTATGATTCCTTAGTGTTGACAGCCTGAGCAATGGGAATCGATGGTTTCTGATTTCCTTTGTGTAAAAGTACTGCTTTCAAACTTTCTTTACTGCTGTCAACAAATAGCCGCCATTCCTTTGAATTGTATGTTTGATTAAGTTCCTCGAACAATCCAGGAATGTCCTTGCAAAAGCATCTGTTATCCACAGTTATATAAAATTGTTTCTAAGGTATATCACGGACTCTATAATATGATATGTTAACAACTGGGGCCAAAATATTGTACTGTTTCATCCCAGATGCAAGTAGTTCTGCCTTATCTTTGGTCAGTTCCAAATTTCTCACTAGATCAATGAGTTGAAACTGAGTTAAAAGCGATGACTTCTGACTCAAAATTGAATTGCTCAGAGTTGAGTACTGAGTTGAACTTAATGATGTTTCCGTTATTAGGCTGTTAGCTATACATACTTGGACACTTCCTACTCCAATCTATTAACTTAGACAAAAATATCAGTCCGTATCGTGAATGAATGGTTGTCTCCAAATCATTCACGTGCATTCCAAATTGCACGTGAAGTCTAAAATTGAAACGTTTTATTCCACAAAACATTGTAATACATTAATTTTAAAGTACTTACCGCATTCTTCCACTAGTCCATCGAGTAAGATTTACATGGCACGAATTACACATAATACTAGGTGTGCACGGTTCGTTCATATTTTTAACTCGTATACCAAAATATTACACATATATTTCTTCTATTATTTTACTAAACGCACGTCGATTTTTTTAATTACATATTTTCCGCAGATATAGCAGAAATTGTCGGGATCTGTTACGCATTGAAAAGTTCTTTGCCTTTTACTCATACTTCGAAATATAGTTTTATAATATTTTTCAGAAATTCGACTTAAATCTTTAAGGCGCTGAATTACACTAATTTATTAATAAGAAATTTCATTCAATAATTCCAGGTTTAAGGTTCATAAGTTGCAGTACCTGTAGCTGACATATAATTTGCTTCGATAGTAGACACCCAATATTTTCAAGATTGCCGCGTACTACTTTGTATTGCGTACATATAATTGTACTACCTGTATATACGACTGGGATGTCCGCGCCCCTAAAAGGCGTAACTGAATGGAAACCTCATAAATAAAAAAAAAACACAAATATTGTTGAATGATCTCATCCAATATAGCTCTCACATAGCATATGGGCATTTCCGCAGAATGGTCAACCAGGGTCGAAAAATAAAATGTTGGTAATCATCGTATTTTATTGTGAATAATTATAAAAAGATTAATAGAAAATGACAAAATTTAAAATATAATGGTTTTATATCATATCTCAGTCGTTTTCACGAGAAAATGTGCCTAAAAACTGAAAAATTGTATTATTTTCCATTTTAAGCTACTTTTACAGGTTTTTTTATATTTAATTACTGTGTCCAACAAATTAAGACTTTTTGGTTGGAACAGAATAGCGACCCTATAATTCTGAAAGGGCATGTTGAGTAGATCATTTTTGTAGAATAAACTTATGGTCCAGCTGGTCTGGTCTATTTGTTACAGTGGTGCAAAGATTTCATTTTTTGGTCGAAGGGAGTATTATACTAAATAAAAAAAGCTGTAAATTAATGTCTGAGAGATTTCTTATTGTCAGAATTACATAGTGGAATTTTATGAGGATCATTTTTGTGGAAGATCTTAACCCTCTAGCTCCCCTCTTAATGGGTCAATTTGGCACTTTTTTCGAAAAAATTAAAGAAAGTCCTTTCAAAAAGGACACTACAGTATTAAAGTATTCTACGCAAAAATTTGCCGGAAAATTTCAGTGGGGGTCGCCAAGGACACCAAAGTTGTAATTATAGCTCTTTACATTTAATTAGCAAAATTACATGCCAACTTATACAAAAAAATACTATAAATATTTATAAAGCCGTGATATCTTCGGAATTATTGGAGTAGAAGAGCGAGAAGATTGTTTTTGTAGAATAAACTTATGGTCCAGCTGGTCTGAGTTTTTTTGTTACAGTGGTGCAAAGATTTCAATTTTTGGTCGAAGGGAGTGTTATACTAAATAAAAAAAGCTGTAAGTTAATGTCTGAGAGATTTCTTATTGTCAGAATTACAAAGTGGAATCTTATGAGGATCATTTTTGTGGAAGATCTTAACCCTCTAGCTCCCCTCTTAATGGGTGAATTTGGCCCATTTTTCGAAAAATGTCAAGAAAGTCCTTTCAAAAAGGACATGTATGGATTAAAATATGCTAAGAAAATGTTTGCCGGAGAATTTCAGGGGGGGGGGGGGGTCGCCAAAGACACCAAAGTTGTAAATATAGCTCTTTACGCTTAATGAGCAAAATTACAGGCCAACTTATACAAATAAATAATAATATAATGTAATTAAAAATGCAAGGAGACCAAAACAAAAGTTCGATTAACGATTAATTTAACGGTTAAAACAGATGGAAAAATCGTACGTTCGCGACCGGCACCTCTAAGCCAATTAGAAAAAAAACCAATAGAGATAATTTATTGTGTAAATACTCGATAGAAAGCTACAATAATCCTCTTCTTGTATCTTATATATATAAAAATGGAAAAATGTTTGTATGTATGTGTTTTATAGACGTTTAATCCACTGGACCGATTTTAAAATTTTTTCTTTTGTTTGAAAGCTATTTGGTCTGAGATGGTTTTGGAAAAAAAATTGCAAATAGTAGGCGGGGAAAATGTGGGCGTGGCAAATCGTTTGTTTGTGTGTTTGTTCCACTGCAGTTCCGCTGGCAGTCTACGTCAGTGGTCCAAAAATGGACGGGATCGGAAATATGGGGCAACGAAGTGGACCGGGTCCAGCTAGTTTAAAATAAATTAATAGCTTTAGAATATTCCTTTCCTTTTCGCAGATTTTTGCATGTTACTAGATTCAGCCAAAGTTGACTTCTATTTCGCGTACGTTCGTGACCACATGTTTATTGCTATCATTATGAAAACTAAAACTCGATGAAACCATCTTTTGCACCTAACATAGAGCCACCAATACACTGATAGAAAAAGCTTCGTCATTCGTCAAAAGTCAGCTAACGTACGGATAATCCTATTGATGAATTTGTTCGTCGCCCTGACGAATCTCTGTTTAATCTCTGGAAACTATAGTTTCGAGGGTTATCGTTCGCTCCAGTCAGGCTTACGGATGGACGGACATAAGTAAAATGACTTAATGTGTTCTAAAACGGATTACCTCCGCATAAACTTAGGGTCTTAGGCCACTCCTTTGATGCGTTACCCTTTTGCTATATGTTATATATACACTTATTGATATTTGTATTATAAATCAAATAAATCCCCATATTTATCCCCTCACCTTAGAGAGGAGTGTATATATAATTTTTTTATTTATGAGCACGATTTATCGTAGGGATGATATGTAATCACCCTGAGGGTTTTTTTTATTCCACTAAATAGTTATGGTTCTAGTATACTTAAGCAGAGATTCGTCATGGCGACGAACAAATTCATAGATAGGATTATCCGTACGTTAGCTGACTTTTGACGAATGACGAAGCTTTGTCTATCAGTGTATGGTATGAAATCACCAAAAAAAGCGGGGAAAATTTTTGTTTTCAATATTTTTTGTACATCAAAAGCGTACGAACGTACGTTTGCGACCCGCGGAAATGCCCATATCATGTTTTATGGAGGGTTACGAACGGCCATAAAACCTCGTCCTCTCTATAATTATACCCTACACCACACTGTGGTACAGGGTATTATATGTTTGTTTCACGGCAGATGTTTGTAACACCTGAAAATAACACAGCTAGACCCACCTTAAAGTATACCGATCGACTCAGAATCAGTAGCTGAGTCGATTTAGGCAAGTCCGTCCTTCCGTCCGTCCTTCCGTCTGTTCATGTAAAGTTGTTCGTCGACTACAGGTCGCAATTTCACTCCGATCGTTCTGAAATTTTGCAGTTTAGAGTATTTCGCAGCTATTAAAATCGCTATTGAATTTGGTTGAAATCGGTTCAGATTTAGATATAGCTCCCATACATATATAGATATATATCCTTCGTCCGATTTGGCCCTTTAGTCCTATAGAAGCTGTATGTTACATCCAATCATTATGAAATTTAGAATGGTAGAGTTTCTTGATCCATGAACCAACACTACCGAATTTGAAGAAAATCGGTTAAGATTTAGCTATAGCTCCCATATATATGTTTCGTCCGATTTGGCTCTTTAGTCCTATAAAAGCTGTATTTTACATCGAATCGTTTTGAAATTTAGAATGGTAGAGTTTCTTGATCCATGAACCAACACTACCGAATTTGAAGAAAATCGGTTAAGATTTAGCTATAGCTCCCATATATATGTTTCGTCCGATTTGGCTCTTTAGTCCTATAGAAGCTGTATTTTACATCCAATCGTTTTGAAATTTAGAATGGTACAGTTTCTTGATCCATGAACCAACACTGCCGAATTTGAAGAAAATCGGTTAAGATTTAGCTATAGCTCCCATATATATGTTTCGTCCGATTTTGCTCTTTAGTCCTGTAGAAGCTGTATTTTACATCCAATCATTTTGAAATTTAGAATGGTAGAGTTTCTTGATCCATGAACCAACACTACCGAATTTGAAGAAAATCGGTTAAGATTTAGCTATAGCTCCCATATATATGTTTCATCCGATTTGGCTCTTTAATCCTATAAAAGCTGTATTTTACATCGAATCGTTTTGAAATTTAGAATGGTAGAGTTTCTTGATCCATGAACCAACACTACCGAATTTGAAGAAAATCGGTTAAGATTTAGCTATAGCTCCCATATATATGTTTCGTCCGATTTTGCTCTTTAGTCCTGAAGAAGTTGTATTTTACATCCAATCATTTTGAAATTTAGAATGGTAGAGTTTCTTGATCCATGAACCAACACTACCGAATTTAAAGAAAATCGGTTAAGATTTAGCTATAGCTCCCATATATATGTTTCGTCCTATTTGGCCCTTTAGTTCTATAGAAGCTGTATTTTACATCTAATCGTTTTGAAATTTAGAATGGTAGAGTTTCTTGATCCATGAACCAGCATTGCCGAATTTAAAGAAAATCGGTTAAGATTTAGCTATAGCTCCCATATATATGTTTCGTCCGATTTTGCTCTTTAGTCCTGTAGAAGCTGTATTTTACATCCAATCATTTTCAAATTTAGAATGGTAGAGTTTTTTGATCCATGAACCAACACTACAGAATTTGAAGAAAATCGGTAAAGATTTAGCTATAGCTCCCATATATATGTTTCATCCGATTTGGCTCTTTAGATCCAATCGTTTTTATACCCTACACCACACTGTGGTACAGGGTATTATTTAATTATAAAATGTCCCAAAAGTAAATTGATGTAAACAATTTATACAGTGGTGTAGGGTATTATATAGTCGGCCCCGCCCGACTTTAGCCTTTCCTTACTGGTTTTATAATGTGTGACATCAGTGCTCATAAAATAAAATGCAAGTGCAATGTCTCTTATATGTCTCTCTCACATATGGCGAATTCAATATAAGGAAAAACATCATTTAACAACGAAAAAATATGAAACAAGTTTTTTTTTGGAATTTCCCTAACATTTACAAAATGGCTCATAACTTTTACATCTATCCATAGATTCAAATAGACAGTGTTTGCTTCGCTAGCATGCTGACTTTTTAAAAATGTGATAAAATAATTTTTTCGGTTTTTTCTCTATTTTTTATGATTTTTTTTTGTACCAGGAAAATGTTTGTTTTAAAAAAAAACATTTTTTTAAAAAAAATACATTTTTTCTCATATTTTTGACGATTGTTACTAAACCAAACATTCTACGTGAAAGCGATATTTGCGGCATATGTAGCCCTCGTAATTCCCTTTAATTTGAGGCATAACACGGCTCAACCAGGCTTATACTATGAAAAAAATTTGCCATAAAGAAATTGTGACAACTAATTGCACCAGAATCTGTTATCCACATCCGTTGGACAAAAATTTTGTTGCATAGTGTAATCTTTTGCAGTAACATTTGCTTTACAATTATCCAGGCGAAGTGTTTTCAAATCACTGTTTAAAAAGGCTTTACATATATTGCTCATTAATAAACCTATCATATGTGTATTTTTGTAAAGGGTCCGCCAAATAACTTTTTTTTTAAAAAGCTATAAAAAAAACTACTGAATATTTTCTCAAATTTCTTTTTTTATTTGAAAGTACAATCCTTCCGGTTAACAATGGAAAATAATTTGATTCAAATGGCTGCCTCGGCTGGCCATGCAGTAGCTACACGATCGGTCCAATTTTTAAGCACATTATCGATTGTGTGCAGCTGTATTTCACCAATGGCTTCACGAATATGTATTGTCCTTTGAAGCGTCAATTGTCTCTGGCTTGTCGGCGTAACATTCATCTTTGAGGGCACCCCACAAATAATAGTCCAACGGTGTCAAATCGCAGCTCCGAGGTGGCCAAACGACATCAGCTCTGCGGCTGATAATGCGAGCTTCAAAAACAGGGCGCAAAACATCGAGTGTAGCTTCGGCTGTGTGGCACGTAGCGCCGTCCTGTTGAAACCAAATGTTGCCAATATCCTCCTCTTCAGTTTTTGTGAACAAAAATTCGTTAAACATGGCAAGATAACGATCGCCATTGGCTGTAACGGCCACTTCTTGCTCATTTTCGAACAAAAATGGCCCAATTATGCCTCTGGACCAAAGTCCGCACCAAACACTGACTCGTTTTGGGTGTATCGGCTTTTCAATGTATGCTGTGCCCCAAATGCGAGCTTCATCTGAAAAGGTGGATTTTTTGGCAAAATCTTCATCTTATGTAAGTCGATCGCAGGCCCACTTAGTGAAGCGAAAACGCATTGGGTGGTCAGTTGTCTTCAATTCCTGAAGGACTTTGTATGGCGTCATACCAAGGTCTTTATGCAAAATTCGTCTCAATGATGTCTCCGAAATGTTCAATTGTTGAGAACGACGGTGAATTGATGTTGATGGCGCTTCACGCACACTTTCTGCCACAGCAGCAATGTTCTCGGGTGTACGCACTGAGGATGCCAGTTTCTTTCACTTTTTTCACAAGATAACGAACATACGGAGCTGACGGTGCTTCTCTTCTTCCAAAATCAGGGATGCCAACTTAGTGCTTGTCGCAACAGATTTAGTGCTTTTCTGACCCCCCAATACGCGAAAAGTGTTCACTTAGTGCCAAACAAAAAAAAAAGGTGTACGCTTTTCATGTTTTTTGTTGGTGCTTTTGACGCTTTTCGTACATTTGTCAGATCAAATTTGTCAACATATTGAAATTATATGAACTTATTTAGAAGCAATTACATTTGACTCTCTGATTTGAATATTGCTGTTATCACTTCAGCAGTTTAAATTTGATTGAAATTTATACTTACAAAAAGTAAAATAAATAGCTTTTTAGTACCATAAAAAGTATTGCCGAAATATTATGTTTTTATAAGTACACAATTCTGCGGTACAGTGTATAATACTTTGTTTTGTAAGGCCCTAAAATATTGGGTGGCATGTCATAACGCCCAGGGACATAATGTCCGTAGATCTTATGACACTGGTCCTCGTTACCGGCATTGGAAAACATTTTTAATCCCGGTCGAAGGCCTGCCACGCAGGGACACTGGTCCGCGTAGCCATCGTTGGACATACATCAGAAGGGAAAATCTTTAACCCCGGCCAAAACCGGTCACGCAGACACAGTTTGGTCCGCGTAGCCCGCTTTGGAGATATCGATAACTAGAAAACCGTCTTCAAAGATAACATACATACTAAATGGTCTATTGACTCAGAATCACTAGCAGATTCGAATTATTATAGGGATAAATCGAATCTGCTAGTGATTATTTATTGTTCAGCAAGTCTTTATTCAATTTAGCAGGGAAAAAATTTATGAATCTAAGCGCCAAAAAAAAAACAAAAAGTTTGAAAGTTTCATTTTAATTAGAAACCAGTAAGGAAAGGCTAAAGTCGGGCGGTGCCGACTATATAATACCCTACACCACTTTCGTAATATTGAATAACTCTGATATATAAATTTTGTAATTCATGTATAAATTGTTTACAGTTTACTTTTGGGATTTACTTTTGGGACATTTTATACATATATATGGGAGCTATAGCTAAATCTTTACCGATTTTCTTCAAATTCGGCAATGTTGGTTCATGGATCAAGAAACTCTACCATTCTAGATTTCAAAACGATTGGATGTAAAATACAGCTTCTATAGAACTAAATAGCAAAATCGGGCGAAACATATATATGGGAGCTTTAGCTAAATCTTAACCGATTTTCTTTAAATTCGGCAATGTTCGTTCATGGATCAAGAAACTCTACCATTCTAAATTTCAAAACGATTGGATGTAAAATACAGCTTTTATAGGACTAAATGGCCAAATCGGACGAAACATATATATGGGAGCTATAGCTAAATCTTAACCGATTTTCTTCAAATTCGGTAGTGTTGGTTCATGGATCAAGAAACTCTACCATTCTAGATTTCAAAACGATTGGATGTAAAATACAGCTTTTATAGGACTAAATGGCCAAATCGGACGAAACATATATATGGGAGCTATAGCTAAATCTTAACCGATTTTCTTCAAATTCGGTAGTGTTGGTTCATGGATCAAGAAACTCTACCATTCTAAATTTCAAAATGATTGGATGTAAAATACAGCTTCTACAGGACTAAAGAGCAAAATCGGACGAAACATATATATGGGAGCTATAGCTAAATCTTAACCGATTTTCTTCAAATTCGGCAATGTTGGTTCATGGATCAAGAAACTCTACCATTCTAAATTTCAAAACGATCGGATGTAAAATACAGCTTCTATAGGACTAAAGGGCCAAATCGGACGAAACATATATATGGGAGCTATAGCTAAATCTTAACCGATTTTCTTCAAATTCGGCAATGTTGGTTCATGGATCAAGAAACTCTACCATTCTAAATTTCAAAACGATCGGATGTAAAATACAGCTTCTATAGGACTAAAGGGCCAAATCGGACGAAACATATATATGGGAGCTATAGCTAAATCTTAACCGATTTTCTTCAAATTCGGTAGTGTTGGTTCATGGATCAAGAAACTCTACCATTCTAAATTTCAAAATGATTGGATGTAAAATACAGCTTCTACAGGACTAAAGAGCAAAATCGGACGAAACATATATATGGGAGCTATAGCTAAATCTTAACCGATTTTCTTCAAATTCGGCAATGTTGGTTCATGGATCAAGAAACTCTACCATTCTAAATTTCAAAATGATTGGATGTAAAATACAGCTTCTACAGGACTAAAGAGCAAAATCGGACGAAACATATATATGGGAGCTATAGCTAAATCTTAACCGATTTTCTTCAAATTCGGCAATGTTGGTTCATGGATCAAGAAACTCTACCATTCTAAATTTCAAAACGATTGGATGTAAAATACAGCTTCTATAGGACTAAAGGGCCAATTTGGACGAAAGATATATATGGGAGCTATATCTAAATCTAAACCGATTTCAACCAAATTCAATAGCGATCTTAACAGCCGCGAAATACTCTAAACTGCAAAATTTCAGAAAGATCGGAGTGAAATTGCGACCTGTAGTCGACGAACAACGTTACGTGGACAGACGGACGGACATCGTTAAATCGACTCAGCTAGTGATTCTGAGTCGATCGGTATACTTTAAGGTGGGTCTAGCAGTGTTATTTTCAGGTGCTACAAACATCTGCCGTGAAACAAACTTATAATACCCTGTACCACAGTGTGGTGTAGGGTATAACAACTTTGATTAAAATTTGATAATTAGTTTTATTTTAAAATTTTTAATGTAAAATTAAACTTTTTTATTGCAAATGAAAGAAAAATAGCTTTAGTGCCGTTTTACGCTTTTTTACGCTTGGAATTTTACGCCTTTTAAGCTTTTTAAATTTTTCACTACGCTTTTGCTCCGCAAATAGTTGGCATCACTGTCCAAAATCCGTACGCAATTTTCGCACACGTTCTGCAACATTACCATGATTTTCAAAGTAATGTCGCAATATTTCCCAGCGTTGTTCAAGCGTATACACAACCATATTCGTTCAGCGGAAGGATAAAACTAATTATCTGTCAAATCAGACATGAGCTAAGTGTTACCATTCACGAAGTAAGCACTAGTTGAAAAAAAAAAAGTTAGATGGCGGACCCTTTATAAACTTGTAGAAATGTATCAATAGTTGTCCAATTCAGTTACATTGAGCTTCGGGAATGGTTTGTTGGCGTAGTTATGTTTACGTAGTGTTACTCGTAACTATTATATATCATCTAATATGTCTATTAACCTCAACTTTTCTATTTTTTTTATTGTATCTTCAAATAGGCGGCGATCTGGAACGGAAGTGTTCAGCAGCCTTCGTGACTCAATGGACAACTCTGTGTGTGAATAAGAGTTGGGAATTACGAAGAATAAACATACGAGTACAATTGCCGATGCATTTCATATGTGAATAATTACGATCTGGGAAACCATTTGGCTACATTCATCGAGGGCTGACTAAATTTATTGTTAGAAATTCGTTTTGAATTAAAATAAAAAATCTAAATGGATGTTCAGCAGTTTGAAAAAATAGCATTGAATGCCGATATACTAATTCTAATATACAATCTGTTAAATTCTGACGATCAATTGCGATTGGCCCAAGTTAATGCTAATCTGGGTTATGTCTTCAAGGAGTTCATATGGAAGGACCAGGACTACCGCACATTATACGTTAGGGGCTGCGAAACAGATTATCTAGTGGAAAATATATCATGCAAAAATAGTAAACTCCTGACTTGGGCAGGACTTCAGGAATTTAAATCAGTTTATGCAGATGACGTCCACGAATTAACATTTAGAATGAATAAAGAACCTTATTTGAGTGAGATTGTGCAGAGTCTATCGGGAGCACTATCCTGTGGCAAGCCATTTATAAATCTGAAAAGCGTGGTTTGCCATGTGCCCAATATACATTCTATAACTCAGTTAATGGCCAAAAATTTGCCGCATTTGGAAAGTCTATGTTTATATAAAATCGACTGTAAAACTGAACAAGAGGTGGAAAAGGATGCTGTGGAAATGGATGATGAGGAGTTGGATGATGAGGAGCTGGATGATGTGGAAAAGGATGATGTGGAAATGGATGATGAGGAGTCGGATGATGAGGAGCTGGATGATGTGGAAAAGGAAGATGTGGAAAATCTACTTCAAATTAAAAATTTAAAACGACTCTGTTTGGAATGTTTTGCTTATACTCAATTAAAATATCAATACTTTTGTCAACTTATCTATGAACTGCAACTGGAGGTTTTCGAAGGTTATTCTATGCTAATATATGATAACGATGAAAATGGAGCGGAGGAGTTGTTATTTACACAGGAAGTGCAACTGAAGGAATTAACAATTTATACAACATTTAATCGAAAAAAATCGCCAAGTAGTTATGCAACATTTTTCAAAATGTTCGAAAATATTACAAAATTAGTATTAACAGTTTCTAAAGGAATAAATGAAGAGATGTGGGCCGCACTTACAAAATCATGCAAAAATCTCAACTTCTTAACTGTTGAATATACAACTTTTAAAAATGTCACAACATTTTCGATACCCTCGACAGTGACAAACTTACATCTATTCGAGTGCTCGGGGTTAACTCACAAAAACTTACGACAGATCCTTACCGAAACAAATATCACGGAATTCGACTCATTTAGCACCGAGTATTCGTTAATGGAGGAATTTGAAGACATTTCCATTTCACCTTTGATAGAAATACTGGTTATGGATATATTAGATGTGTACAACTTTATATCGTTTTTTAAACAAAGTGAAAACTTAAAGCACTTAACGTTGCTTATACACTCGGACATAAAAGAAGTGTCTGGACCTCATCTACAATCATGCGTCAACTTGGAGACGCTCCACATTTCATTTTACAGTCAAATCTGCCATGCCGCAGTGCTGCAACTAAAGCATCTTCGTGAGCTGCACGCTTCAATCGAATCGGAATGCATGTGGTCCTATATCTGCGCTCTTCTTAGGCATCCACCACTACGGAAACTGAGTATCCACTGTAGTCCATCTGGAAGTGAGATTAAACCTTCAATTGAAGGTTTTCCAACTAAGGTGACCACCTTAGTTATGACTTACTTGGATAGATGCCCATATGTTTCTGATTTCTTCCTGGATTTATTTCGTCAAAATTGGAATCTCCAATTGTCATTCAATGAATATTACCTGCAGCGTTTGATAACATCGAGATATTTTCCAAGAGATTTGAAGGAAATTCAAATATGCGAATTTACTATCAGTGAGTTATTATGCTAATATCTTAATTCATAACACTATGCAACAAAACAAATTTTTTTTGTGTCCTAGACTTCAAAATTATTACTTTCTATAGATGGTGGCATACTGTTATATAATCACCCTTATCGGCAATAAAATTCCACGCGGAATTTGTTCCCTTTTCAATGTGCAATTTAGGGAACAGGGAACAAATTCCGCGTGGAATTTTATTCCCGATAATGGTGAATGTCAAAACCAAAAATTTTTTTATGGATACATTTTTTTAAAATTTTTTTTTTATGAAAAATGCTATTATCGTCGAAGGTACCCTTAGTAGTTGCACTTTAATTTTTGGAGTATATGCCTGATCAGGTCGACTTATACGTTAAATTGAAGCTATTAATGTGGGCTACCAATGTTGGAAATATCTCTTTCACTTTGAAACAGTGGTTTAGTAACAGTCATTACACAAATAGGAGAAAGTAGATTTTTTCCAAAAAAAAAAAATCCTGGGACGAAAAAAAAACATAAAAAGTCGAAAAAAAAATATTTTATTTTATTTTTTAACAGTTTGTATCCTAGCGAAGAAAATAATGCCAATTTGAAAAAAAAACTATGGATAAATGTAGAAATTATGGCCCTTTTTGGTAGAGGTAACAGAATTTCAAAAAACTTTTTTTTTAATTTCTGTTTAAATAGCGATTTTATTCGTTACTTTTATTATTTATATTATGTACATTTGAGTTTATTTACATGTACAAGTTTCATTAGAAGTAATTGTGAGTTATTTGTTAACGTTTGTAGATTTCGGAATCGGTTTCTCTAATGAGGAACCAAATATAATCTCCCATCATTCTTTCATCCCGGTGCCCTTGTTAACGCCGCTCGATGGACTTCATTTCTTGGTGAAATCTTTCGCCATGTTACGTCGCCAAGATTCTCGGGGAAAAAGTTTAAATGAGAATGCAAGAAATGAATTTTGAGGGACATATTTACACCTGTTGGAATGCATGAAGCTAAAATAAGTTGGAAGAATACACACATATGTGCTATATACATAAATATAAAAAAATATATTTCTAACCAATTTTTTCATAAATTTTTAACAAATCATTAATCATTGTTTCATATGGCGGGCTTTTATCGGATCCAAGGAAATTTGAAACTACAAGCTAAACGACCTCCATGCTGCAATTTCATCCGACGTCAAATATGATTAGAAATTCACATCTTTCATCAGTTTCCTTATTTTAGGCCCATCAAAAACGCCTTCTTCGATTTTTTGGAAAGAAAGACTTTTAAATAAACTTTTTAAATATGAGAGCGAATTACCATCATTCCTTAAGGCTTTTACAAAATTTTTAATATGCAGTGGTGGCAAAATATCGGCTATCCCAGAGGCATAACATACCAACTACTTTTAAATCGCAACAAATTTTCCAGTCATGTTCATTTTTTATGTATTTTATCAATTTAGCCATTGTTTCGTATGATTCCTTAGTGTTGACAGCATGAGCAATGGGAATCGACGGTTTCTGATTTCCGTTTTGTAAAAGTACTTTCAAACTTTCTTTACTGCTGTCAACAAGTAACCGCCATTCCTTTGAATTGAATGTTTTATTAAGTTCCTCGAACAATCCGGGAAATGTCGTTGCAAAAGCATCTGTTATCCACAGTTGTATAAAATTGTTTGTAAGGTATATCACGGACTCTATAATATGATATGTTAACATCTGGGGCCAAAATATTGTACTGTTTCATCCCGGATGCAAGTAGTTCTGCCTTATCTTTGGTCAGTTCCAAATCTCTCACTAGATCAATAAGTTAAAAGTGAGTTAAAAGCCATGACTTCTGACTCAAACTTGAATCGCTCAGAGTTGAGTACTCAGTTGAACTTGATGATGTTTCCGTTATTAGGCTGTTAGCTATACTTGGACACTTCCTACTCCAATCTATTAACTTAGAAAAAAATAGCAGTACGTATCGTGAATGAATGGTAGTCTCCAAATCATTGGCATTCCAAATTGCACGTGATGTCTAAAATTGAAACGTTTTATTCCACAAAACATTGTAATACATTAATATTAAAGTACTTACCGCATTCTTCCACTAGTCCATCGAGTAAGATTTACATGGCACGAATTACACATAATACTAGGTGTCCACAGTTCGTTCATATTTTTAACTCGTATACCAAAATATTACACATATATTTCTTTTATTATTTTACTAAACGCAGGTCGACTTTTTTAAATTACACATTTTCCGCAGATGTAACAGAAATTGTCGGGATCATATACACATTGAAAAGTTCTTTGCCTTTTACTCATACTTCGAAATATAACTTTATAATATTTTTCAGAAAATCGACTTATCTCTTTAAGGCGCCGAATTACACTAATTTATTAATAAGAAATTTCATTCATAAATTCCGGGTTTAAAGTACATACGTTGCAGTACCTGTAGCTGACATATACAGGGTGGCTGATGAAAGCTGCTACCAAAAAAATTAATAACTTTTTTTCTATTTAATGAATTTGGTTAAATTTTTTTATTATTTTGCAGATTGATTTTTAGATTTAACAAAAATGGATAACTGGGACACTGAAACAAGAATGTGGATTGTCCGCCGCTATTACGCACTGAAGTCCGTAGTTTCGGTTCAAAGAGAGTATAGGGGCACGTTTGGCGGCAATCCTCCGAGCAGATGGACCATAAAGAGACTTGTTAACAATTTTTCCGAGCATGGGGCAGTCAACAGAAGACCTTACCATCGAAACCCTTCAGTTCGGACGGAGGAAACAATCGCTGCTGTAGCTGATGCCATACAAAACAATCCAAGAGTTTCGACAAGAACCTTATCTGCTCAAATGGGTATAAGCAGACAGTCATTGCAGTCAATTATGCACAAAGTTTGGAGTTATTCCCATATAAAATTCAAATGGACAACAAAGTGAACTCAGCAGACTTCCCGATTCCCTTGGAATTTTGCCTGAAGATGCTTCAAATGGTGGAAGAGGACGGAAACATGTTGAACTGTCATGTCTGACGAGGCCTCCCAGGTGGCCTGACCCTACTGCACCTGACTTTTTCAAAACCAACAAATTTGAATGAACTAAAGCAATCCATTCGAGAAACAATTGCGGCTATTCCCGTCTCTACTCTCCAAGCAGTAATGAACAACTTTTTGGTAAGATGCCGCACATGCATCAACGAGCGGGGGGCATTTAAATTCCATTATTTTTAAAACTAATTAAGCTATAATCAATTAAATTTAATGAGCTTTAACATGAATTAAAGAAAACTGAATTCCATACACTGGAATCCACATCTAAGGGATGTGGATAACAGTGTACGGTGTATTTTGGTGTCACAAACACGAAAAAACTCTTAAAAACAAATTTTATGGTAATTTTTTGTTTTTTTTTATTTATTTTTTTTTTCAAATTCCAACTTTCATGGAAATTACATTTAGTATTTGGACCATAATTCATCAAGTATAAGCCTGATTGAGCCTTGTTATGCGTTAAATTAAATGGAATTATGAGGGCTACATATGCTGCAAATATCACTTTCACATAGAATCTTTGGTTTAGCAACTGTCGTTAAAAGAAAAAAATATTTTTTTTTGAAAAAAACACTTTTCCTTGGTACAAAAAAAAACATAAAAAATAGAAAAAAAGTCGAAAAAAAATATTTTTTATTTAATCACATTTTTAAAAAGCCAGCATGCTAACGAAGCAAACACTGTCTATTTGAAATCTGTGGATAGATGTAAAAGCTATGAGCCATTTTGTAAATGTTAGGGAAATTCAAAAAATCTTGTTTCATATTTTTTCGTTTTTAAATGATGTTTTTGCTTATATTGAATTCGCCATATGTGAGAGAGACATAAAGGAGACATTGCACTTGCATTTTATTTTATGAGGATTGATGTCAGACATTATAAAATTATAGAGAGGACGAGGTTTTATGGCCTTTCGTAACCCTCCATAAAACATGGTATGCAATGTGATAGCTATATTGGATGAGATCCAATACAGCTATCACATTTATGACGTTTCCATTCAGGTACGCCTTGTAGGGGCATGGACATCCCAGTCGTATATACAGGTAGTAAAATTAGATGTACGCAATACAAAGTAGTACGCGGCAGTCTTGAAAATATTCGGTCTACCTTCGAAGCAAACCATATGTCAGCTACAGGTACTGCAACTTATGAACCTTAAACCCAGAATTTATGAATGAAATTTCGTATTAATAAATTAGTGTAATTCAGCGCCTTAAAGAGATGTGCCGATTTTCTGAAAAATATTATAAAGTTATATTTCGAAGTATGAGTAAAAGGCGAAGAACTTTTCAATGTGTATATTGTCCCGACAATTTCTGTTACATCTGCGGAAAATAGGTAATTAAAAAAATTTACGTGCTTTTAGTAAAATAAAAGAAGAAATATATGTGTAATATTTTGGTATACGAGTTAAAAATATGAACGAACCGTGGACACCTAGTATTTGGTGTAATTCGTGTCATGTAAATCTTACTCGATGGAGTAGTGGAAACATGCGGTAAGTACTTTAAAATTAATGTATTACAATGTTTTGTGGAATAAAACGTTTTAATTTTAGACTTCACGTGCAATTTGTAATGCCAATGATTTGGAGACAACCATTCATTCACGATACGGACTGCTATTTTTGTCTATGTTAATAGATTGGAGTACGAAGTGTCCAAGTATAGCTAACAGCCTAATAACGGAAACATCATCAAGTTCAACTGAATACTCAACTCTGAGCGATTCAAGTTTGAGTCAGAAGTCATGGCTTTTAACTCAATTTTAACTTATTGATCTAGTGAGAGATTTGGAACTGACCAAAGATATGGCAGAACTACTTGCATCCGGGATGAAACAGTACAATATTTTGGCCCCAGATGTTAACATATCATATTATAGAGTCCGTGATATACCTTACAAACAATTTTATACAACTGTGGATAACAGATGCTTTTGCAAGGACATTTCCCGGATTGTTCGAGGAATTTAATCAAACATACAATTCAAAGAAATGGCGGTTACTTTTTGACAGCAGTAAAGAAAGTTTGAAAGCAGTACTTTTACCCAACGGAATTCCCATTGCTCAGGCTGTCAACACTAAGAAATCATACGAAACAATGGCTAAATTGATAAAATACATAAAATATGAACATGACTGGAAAATTTGTTGCGATTTAAAAGTAGTTGGTATGTTATGCCTCTGGGATTGCCGATATTTTGCCACCACCGCATATTTAACTGGGGCTCTTTAACAATTTTGTAAAAGCCTTAAGGAAAGATGGCAATTCACTCTTATATTTAAACAGTTTATTAGTTTTTCTTTTCAAAAAATTGAAGAAGGAATTTTTGATGGGCCTAAAATAAGGAAACTGATGAAAGATGTGAATTTCGAATTATATTTGACGTCGGATGAAATTGTTTAGATGAGGAAATTATTTAGTTTAATTTCGTTAATTTAAGATAGATAATACAAGTAGAACTATTTACATGAAATGTACTTATTCAAAATATTTTGTATCCGTTAAAATTATTTTAATATGTTGCAATTAATTATTGTAACAAAGTAATATCATTTCCGGTAGGGTAGATCTAAAATATGATGTCTTTAGTCTTCGCACTTCATTTGTATCATCTAGAAGAGATATAGCCAGGGGGATGATGTGATCACTCAATCTGTCCAAGTATTTCATGCTGTATCTATTTATTTCGTCTTTCACTTTTGGGATATTAAGGTTGTTATGAATTGTTTTGTAGGTGTAAATATGTCCCTCAAAATTAATTTCTTGCATTCTCATTTAAACTTTTTCCCCGAGAATCTTGGCGACGTAAGTGACGATCATGGCGAAAGGTTTCACCAAGAATTTAAGTCCATCGAGCGGCGGTACCAAGGGCACTGGGATGAAATAAAGATGGGAGATTATAGTTGGTTCCTCATTAGAGAAACCGATTCCGAAATCTTCAAACGTCAACAAAAAACTCGCAATTACTTCTAATGAAACTTGTTCATGTAAATAAACTCAAATGTACATAGTATAAATAAAATCGCTATTTAAACAGAAATTTAAAAACAAAGATTTTTTGATATTTTATTACCTCTACCAAAAGGGCTATAATTTCTACATTTATCCATAGATTTTTTTCAAATAGACATTATTTTCTTCGATAGGATGTAAACTTTTAAAAAATAAAATAAAATATTTTTATTCGATTTTTTATGTTTTTTTGTCCCAGGAGTATTTGTTTTTTTTTTTTTTTTGAAAAAAATCTACTTTTTCCAATTTGTTTAATGGCTGTTACTAATCCAATGTTTCTAAGTGAAAGATATATTTCCGACATTGGTGCCCACATTAATAGCTTCAATTTAACGTATAAGTCGACCTGATCGGGCATATACTCCAAAAATTATTGTGCAAATACCAAGGGTACCTTCGACGATAATAGTAATTTTAATAAAATTCTTTTTAAAAAAAAAAATTTATCCATAAAAAATTATGCCACAATCTACACAAAAAAAGAATTTTTAGGTCTGGGACACAACATTTTTTTTGTTGCATAGTGTAATCGGTCCTCCCTAATATACATAATCTGCAGAAGCGTTTAACTATATTTTTATAGTTTTCGTAGAAGAATTAAGCTATAGAAATTACACATATATTTCTAATAATATTAACAAGATCGCTATTTTTGATCGGAGGACACTACAAACTTGCAGCCGGACTTGTGCAGGTCGTATTTATTATCCCATTTTGCCGAAATTTCGTAAGACGTTTTTTTTTTTGACAAAGAAATATGTTTCGGGAAAATCGGTTCATACATAGATGTAGCTCCCACACATATTTTCTATTTTTAACGTAAAAAACCACATATTTAAAGTACAAAAATCTGCCATTATCGCAAAAAGTCGCAGATAAAGTAGGTACTGTTGGATTCATCACTAATGGTGATTTCGTTATTGCAAAAACATGTTAAATTTTTTCTACATTTTACACTGAAATCACATTTTTAGGTTCGTATGAACGGGTTTTGATTTCGTTTGTAAAATTATTACACTCCGCAAATGCGAAAATATCGCATTTTACACACTCAGCCCAGTGTGGAGTGTTGCACCGTCAAAAAGCAGATTGCAGAACCAAACCTAAATGAAAGCGTACATTCTTAACGCACTACCAATTGTTTGCGACATAATGTAGGTATGTGTTTAACTGACCGCACGATTTTTGTTCGATTGTTCGCATGCAAAATGCGAAATTAGCAGAGGGTGCAGGGGGAATTTTTAAAATGACATTATATTTCAGAAACGAAATCACCATAAGTCACCTCTCTTCTCCATGTCATATGGTAGTGATCACACGTGATCCATTTTAGACTTGTGATCGATCAGCATCTCATTTGTTCTGATTAAATAAATTGCCGAATTTAGCTTGTAATTCTTTCTATAGATTCTATTTGGAATCCATTTTTAATTTATTTAATCTATATATATTTTTTAATTCTAGATTGTTCGGATTTAAGGAAGAACTTTGAATGTCCACATACGTATTACACATTTCACTCATGTAAGATAACACTGTGCAGGAAATAAGAAGTGTTCTTCGTGGAGACTATGCATTAACAAGATGAAGTCCTCAATTTATTTTTATAATTGTTGTTTAATTTAAATTTTGTTACATTTTGAAGCAATTACGGAATTTGTTTGAATTATCAATTATTGGCTCGAAAAAATCATAATACATAAAAAATATGTTTTTCTATTTTCTAATATTTAGTTTAGTTAAATTTATTTTAAAAATTGTTGTTTAGTTAAAATTTTGTTACATTTTGAAGCACTTATGGAATTTGTTTGAATTACCAAGTGTTGGCTCGAAAAAAATCATAATAAAAAAATTGTTTTTCTATTTTCTAATATTTAGTTCTTCTTGAAAATAACGCCAATTTTTAATATATTATGGGTGCTAAAAAAACATTACACTATAACAAATTTCAAGGGTTTGTGTGTGCAGGAAACGAAGTTATAAGCCGTTAACTTTTTGTGCAAAATGGTCCAATAGTATGCGAGTTACCAAAAGGGGCGTGGCAACTTCGCCCATTTTTCTCAGGATGATAGCGATACTATGTGTGGAATGGTTAAGGATTCTGAATAGAAGTCTAGAAGTTATGTGATAATCAATATTAAGTGTATTCCGGCTTCAAATACTAAAGGCACCTTCGAAGAAAATTCAAATTTTTATTATTATTTTGTTTATTTTTATTACTTTTTCGTGTTAACGACACCTTATTACATCAGAAAATTTTATGCACAGCCCTTCGACAAACATTTCTTGCATAGTGTTACCTTTGTATTTAGAAAATGTTGCCCAAAGTGTTTTCAATAGAATTTTCCTCAATCTTTTTTAAAAAATAAAAAATAATTTTTGCGAAATTAAAAATTGTTTTGACATTTTTGTAAAAAAACATTTTTTTACAATGGGACTTGTACGAGTATATCAATCAAAATAAAGATAAACTTCTGAACCAATAAGGAAAGGCAGAAAGTCGGGCGGGACCGACTATACAAATTATGAAAAGTGTTTTATTAGTTCAAGAAACTTCCCTGTACAAGTTTTCATAATAAAGGGATGTAAAATACGCCTTCTATAGGTCTTAACACTTTCGACCCCAACTTTATTTCTGTTGTTCGAAATTTTTTTTTTACTTTTAATCATGTTGTAATAATTTAAGGAGTGTCTGGCCAAAATTTCATTTCGCCACGCCCACCCGTTTGGGTGGTAGAGAAAGTTGCTTGTGGGCAACGTTGGCCAATTGTGGTATATAAAACAATTATATTTTGTAATGGGAATTGTATATAGTTTTATTGACTTATTTTGAAAATTTTAAGTATGAAAGGACAAAAAACAGTTTTTATTGTTGTTACAGCAAAGATGGACTTTACACTTAAGACATTTGGACATTGGAGTTCCTGTCTTGCACAATCTGCAACGCCCTTTTTCACCAAATATGTACTACCCAATGATCCTCTTTATCATACCGCTTTGTATCTGGAGGGTTCGGCTGAAATCTATACTTTTTGCTGCCTTGCGAAGACACACTATTCGAGGGAGAGTTACCAACTGATGTAGTCTGATTATTATTTTCTGCATTCGATGGTCGGCCTCTTTTTCTTTGTATAAAATCGGCAGGAGTGGAAGTATATTGCAAAAGTGCAGTAGCAATTTCCAGTTGAAATTGTATTAGTGGAATATGTTTCTTGTTTTGGAGCAAATGAAGATGTTTTCTATAAATCAGCCATGCATTTGTTACTGATGTTCCTAGGCACCAGTAGAAGATTCTTATGTACCACTTTCTTGAGCGGTGTTAAACCTTGTAAAGTTCCATGAGCATATCTGCCAGGTCAACCCCTCCCATGCCTTTATTATAGGTAGCAACAATCGCAGGCCTTGGGACATTAACGTAAGCTTTTTCTTTTGGGTTCCAACGTTTGCAAACGTCAACAGGTTGATGGCCTGTACATGAAGATACTAGTAGAACTGGTTTATTGTCAAACCACTTTAGACATACTAGGTTATAATTAGTTTCACATTTCACGTCAAAAGATCATCTTCCCTTTTTTTGAGTTCAGAATCTGATAGCAACTGGCAATTGCTAATGCGGTTTTTACGTACAGTACCTGTTGCAAATATGCCCATTTCCTTCAAAGCAATAAGAAGACTTACTGACGTAAACCAGTTGTCGGAATAAAGTTTATATTTCTTGCCTTTGGGAAGATTTTGTACCAGATAAAGGACTACATCCGAAGATAATCCCAATCCATATGACGGGCAGGTGCCTTCGCCAACATACGTTGTAAAATCGTATACCATTCCAGAAGTTCCAGCGCGAGTGAACATTTTCAAACCCCATTTGTGGGGCTTTGCTGGATTATATTGTTTGTAAGTTGACCGACCTATAACGAAGAGTATCCTGAATTTATGAATAAGTTATATACCTTTGAATGCAATTATCTGCTCATCAACACTTTGATGCTCTTCCTGAGGTAGTTTATTGAAGTTTTCTTTAAGGATATTTAGTAAAGGGCGTATCTTGTGGAGCTTGTCATAATTTAAATCTCCTTTATTAGGTTGTTTGTTGTTTTCATTAAAATGTAAGCATTGTTTAATTTTTTCAAACCGACCCCGCGTCATTGAGTCTGCTATAGCTGTAAGCTTTATATTTTGGGCCCATGCCATTTTAAACTGGGGCAGTTTGAAAACACCTAAGTATAACAAAGCGCCAATATAACGTCTGATTTCATCTTTAGTACATTTAAGCTCAATGCCGAGTTCCTCTAGTCCATACAAATCAGTTTGCTGTGTGATCAAATCAATAGCTCGAGTATCAAAAAAATTGCAGAAATATTCAACTGGTGTTAGAACGTCATCAACTTCCATGAAGTTATCTTCTATCCAAACAGTATCTGGTGCTTCAAATTCCCTGGATCTCCATTTAAATTTCTTCAACCTTTTCAAAGCACGTATCAACAGCAAAAAAAGATTCTTGTTGGAATTCTTCCGCAATTATATTATCAAGAAGGCCGATCTCTATGCTTTCTCCTCTTTCCACGATCCCTTCCAAATTCTTCTCCAGCACTGTAGAAATATCTTCCACCTCATCTCCGCTTTCCTCGTCACTAGAGACATCCCAATCGAAGTTCAAAATACGTTGAATGTCTTCGTTTGTCAAGCCCTTCTCTTGGGGTCTCATGTCTAAAAGTAAGTGCATTTATTACCACAATTAAAAATTACTCACCTGATATTTGCTTACAAATGTGTGATTTAATTTCGATAATTATTTTACTTGAAGCTTTCTTAAAAATGTTGCGGAAGCAATTTTTAAATTTCTAGTTTTATTTTGCAAAAAAAATCACATGTATAAAAACTTTTTTCAAATTCGTAGAAATATTTGTCTCGACTCCCGCACGTTCTAATAAAAATAACTGTGCTAAATGACCGACAAATGAGCTGCTGCTTCATCAAACTTGTACTATACACATGTATCTTCATATATCAAAAAGGTTCAACAAACAAAAACAACGCGGACCGTTAAACATGTGAAATTGGTCTCAAGCAACGTTGGGGTCGAAAGGGTTAAGTGCCAAATCAGAAGGAACATATATACGCACCAGGAAAATAATTGGTTGGAATTCGATTGTAACAATAAAAAAGTAGTACTAGCAACAAAAAGTTATTGCCTAAACCGTCTGTCGATTGTATTTATAAATAAATGGTTGAAACAACAATAATAACATGGATACGATCAAATGAAAATGCTTGCAACTAAATCGATGGTTGTATCAATCGAATTAAGATTGTTTTTTCATTGACACTCGGTTAGTTGTGGTAACCAATTTTCCATTTTGATTATAGTATTATATGATCGATTTTTGGTTGTGACAACCAATGTTTTATTCTTGACAACAGAAATTGTATCAATAGACCAAAGATTATTATTGCAACGAATAATCGGTTACTGCAACAGAAAAAATATTAATAAATAATCGTTTTTTGGTTATCCCAATCATTTCAATCAATTAAATGTATTTTGGGAAATACAACCGAAAGATTGGTTGCTTTTCTCTTACTGATACATGACAAACAAAAAATAAAATTACTCGACATAAATAAATCTTCAACATTCTGTTCAAGAACGGTATAGGTAATCAAAAATAATCTCGTGTGGATAATAATGTGTGGAATGCAGAATATGTGTGCAAAATGTTTTACATAAAAGCAACAATCATGAAACTGAAAGTTCAGGGTTAAGTGATATTTGCATAAAAGTTTTGTGTTTTTTTCGTGTACTAAATGTGTGTCAAATATTTCCACATCTCATAACATTGATGCATTTGTAATATGGGATTTTTAATTTTGTGATGAATTGTTTTGTTTTTTGTTCAATAAATAAAATAAAAATTAATTAAAACTGTCTTTAATTAATTGTCGGTAGTATATGACTGACAAATTGTCAGAACAACCAATTTTTGAAAACAGTTGGTTGTGGCAACTACAACAGATAATTTTAGCCACCATTTCCGTAGTTGGCGCAACCAAATATGATTGTTGTCAACATGGAAGCAGAAGTATACCACAACCAAAATATTGGTTGTACTGATGGAATCGCATGATAGTAGACAGAACTACCAAAATTCGATTGGCAAATAATTCGGTTGAGGCAACCAAACTGTATTCTGTGTATGGGGACAATATGTAAATCTAAATCGATTTCCTTAACATTTGGCACTGTTCATTTTTGGACCAATGGACTTCTTTATGCCAAATTTGGTAGTACTCAGATGATAAATACGATTTCTATAGCGCTTATATGCCAAATCTGAGGTAAATATAACGGGTTTTCCAATAGGGATGATATGATTTTGAAGTGACGTTTCGGCCATTTGTAATATGTCATGATCTGTCATTTGTTTTTCTTTATATTCAGTAGTGTTTTCAATTTCAATACGCAAGAACAACGTATACAAATTATTCAGTTTTGTTATCAAAATAACCCTTCTCCTTGCAACTTTTCGTGCGCTAAGTCAATTTTTTTAAAAATCTAAAAAAACACTTTCCAGTCGACCTACGATATTTAGCTCTCATTAAGAGCTATATTTTGGCCATTGACTGATTCCCGATCCGACGTACCGTTAATGAGCTAGAGCAAAAATAAACTTTCCGTTCACATTTGAAAATGATCCAACGTATTTTTTTTTAATAAAAAAAAAAACACTTTCCAGTCGTCGTACGACCTTGACACCCATGAGCAATATTTTAGCTCTCGTTAAGAGCTATCTTTTTGCCATTGACCGTTTGTGGCCACACAGCAAATGAAACAATTGAATTGTTGCGAGAAAAGTTTGGAGATTCGATTATTTCAAGGAATTGTCATATTGAATGGCCTCCAAGAAGTTGTGATTTAATACCATTAGACTATTTCTTGAGGGGTTACTTGAAGTCATTGGTCTTTCGAAATAAACCAGAATCTCTTTAAGCTTTACAAGTCAATATTGAACGCGCCAATCATGACTTACGACTTGATTTAGTGGAAAAAGTCCTCAAAAATTGGGTTTATCGAATTCTTTCCTGCAGAAGAAGTCGTGGAGGCCATTTGAATGACGTTTTATTTAGAACTTAATTGCATCGATTGTACTTCGCATTAAATAAACAACATTTGAATTTCCTTAACAATAAGTTTGTTTTTTTTTCAAAGAAATCATATCACTCTTATTGGAAAACCCTGTACTTCAGAAAATTACATGTAAAACATGGGATGAGAAATTGTGTTGCACAGTGTCATTAAAAATCATAGTTTACCTCTTTAGTGTTGAAAATTTCAGCAGTTTCCAGAAGTATCCAGTTGTTTTGTGCCTGATTGAGATGGCGATGGGTTTGACAATAAATTTATTTCACAATTACAGTACCTAAACGTGTGTTGATTGATTGTAAATGATTTGTATTTGCTTAGTGACAATTTAAGACGTGTGGAAAAATAACCAGTTAGTCATTAAAAAACATTAGAGGGTCACAGCTTGTGTTAAAATCTGTGTTTTTTTATTCCTGCTTTTTACAAATGTTCAATATTTTCATACAGTTCTCGATCTATTTTTTTGTCATTGACTATCTGGTTATTTTCCCACATGCCTTCACATCATTTACCATTTACCTATAACATTAAATTGGAGTCCGCAGGATATTTGCGACATTTCACACCCAGAGTTCGGAAAAAACACTAAGGAACGGTTCCTTAGCGTTCTGTACCGTTCTTTCGTCGCGAGCAGAACAGTAACGCAAGCCTTACAAGAGAACAGAATACACTAAACATTTTTTTATTGTTATCGTTTCGCGAACGCTTCTTTAGAACAGAACACTAAAGGCTGAGTTAGGCAAACGTAAGCGTAACGCCCCCTTAGCGTAACGAATCAGCTGATTCAATCTGACATATCGACAGTTTATATTCAATATCCTCTATCTTAAAAAACACAATTGTTCAGTAGAGCCAAAAAACCGTTTATATCCCTAATTTTAAAGAAAATTAAAATTGTTTGTTCTACAATGTTTATTACACCTAACTACGTGAACTACTAAATAATATTTTTTTTAATATTTGCACCACGAGCCATTTTATGGAACACAGAGGGTATTGCTATTCAAAAATTCTTCATGTATAAAAAAAGATAGAGGGTTTTGCATAGTAAAAAAAATTATTTATGAATTCCACAAATTTATTTAATATATAATTATACATATTATAATAAATTTTATTAGATTTATTGAATGTTTCACAGTCGAATTGTTTTTCGATCAACTCTTCCTTTCGAAAGAGAGGTTTTTTGTGGTGTATTGGAAAAGATAAGACACTGCGCTTTGAAAGCCATGTAAACACATACCCTTATACGTATTTCAATCCTGTGCGGGGATATCATCAGAGGGTCTTATACATGACACAGTGTGAGCTTGTAGTTGTTGCGATCATCATTTGTATATATACCAATCTACAAAGAAATTTGTATATGGGAATTATATACCTACGAAGAAAGCTTACAAAGTCACACAGCATAGTATGTTTTGTTGAATACCAAATTTTTAATGTTATTATTTAGAATTCAATAACAATACGAGTTGAAGATGAGCAGCTTCTTTCAAATTGTATTAGGCGGGCTGATCCTATTATTTAAATGTTTTTAGAAGTTTTTCGTTAATGATCGATTTAATTTTTAATTTTATTAGATTTTTAATTTTATTAATTTGGTATTCAACAAAAAATACTATGCTTACTGAACTGTAGTAAAGTCTTTCTAATCGTCCTGGCGATTGGTGTAGAGACAACTGTGTCGAACTGGCAACCCTTACCAGTCACATGGGGTGGTGAAAATGGTGAATTTAAGTCTCGCTTGGAGCTCTTTGGCTATGTGACTTTGTAAGCTTTCTTCGTAGGTATATAATTCCCATATGCAAATTTCTTTGTAGATTGGTATATATACAAGTGATGATCGTGACATATAGCTCTCAAGTGTGGTTCGACAAAACGGCTAAAACGCACACAAAAAAGTTACAAATAATACAGAACAAAAACTTAAAAATTATCTACAATCTTCCTCGGAGATACTCAACACATCAGCTACACAACAGATTTGGTCATTTAATGGTGAACTCATTCATAAGGAATCTGACACTGTCCTATCGTGAGAGATGCAAAAGGTCAACTTTTAATATAATAAGAAATCTAGTTTAACACTCACTTTTGATGCTTTCGTAAGAAAACATTCATAATAGTTCGTGCTTAACATCTTTCTTATACACTCTTGATAATTTGTAAGGTTTTTTAGTACCATTTTTCCTTAAACTGTGATAATATTTATTAGAATTTCCTCTAAAAATTTAAAACTGATTTCAATTGCTGTAATACTTTTAAGTAAAATCTCATAACACTGTACGTATTAAAATCGAATCAACAAATAAAAAATAAAAAAAAAAAAAAAAAAAAAAAAAAACAAGTGATGATCGCCACAACTACAAGCTCACACTGTGTCATGTATAAGACCCTATGATGATATCCCCGCACAGGATTGAAATACGTATAAGGGTATGTGTTTACATGGCTTTCAAAGCGCAGTGTCTTATCTTTTCCAATACACCACAAAAAACCTCTCTTTCGAAAGGAAGAGTTGATCGAAAAAGCTGAACAATTCGAATGTGAAACATTCAATAAATCTAATAAAATTAAAAATTAAATCGATCATTAACAAAAAACTTCTAAAAACATTTCAATTATAATAAATAATAATAACAATGAATTAATGATTAATTTTTTATTTAAGTATTATCTATTTCTTGGGGTTCATTTTTGAATCCATTTTCAAATTGTCATAGAAAACATGGTATTCTTGTGGAATCACAGGTTAGATATAAAAATAGTCATTATTTGAAAACTAAAGCTTCGACTAAAAAAATTTAACCAAATTCGAGTTTAGCATACTATTTTCACCAAAGAACCATCTTTTAGAAGAAAAAAAAATAGTCCCAAATTATATGAAGAGATAGAGGGTATTGCATTCAGAAAAAATAAGTGTGTAAGATAGAGAAATTACAAAAATGACCATAAAATCTCAATTTTTGTGTTTTTTTATTTCCAAATTAGTACCATAGATGCGCCTTATTTTACCGAATATTTTAACATAAAAATCTCATTTTTGCAAAAATTGAAGATATAGGGGGTTTTGAATATAAGCTCTCGATATGGAAATCAGTGTAAACGATTGGCCAACGGAAACGAAACGTAAACGGACGGCTGAATCTGCTAAAATTTGATTTGGACCGTACGTTTACGTGCATTTGCAAACAAAATTAGTAAAATAATGAAAAAAGAATAAATTTATGCGAATCTTTTGAAATGATAAATAAGTAGTAGCAATTAAATATAAAATAAAATTAATTTGTTGCTATTTTTGTTGTGAATGTCTGAGTGATCCAGTACGTTTTTCAAGTTTTGAATAATTGATCCAGTGGGCAACGATACGGCGGCGCTAAAGTTAAATTACGGTTAAGTTTGCCTAACCCCAGTATCACTACGTTTAGCGTTCCGTTCTTTTTTATATTCGACACCACAGTTCGCAAATATGAAGCAATCTTAATGAAAATTGGTACAGAGGTATGTCTTAACCCAGGGACGACCCTTTTTTAAAATGGGGCATATCGGTCCATACTTTGATACAGCCCCCATGCGAAGGTCCCTTTTGATAAGACATACATACAGTGGTGTGCGAGGAAATAGAGTCACCTCTAACCAATATTTCCGAAGCAAGAAAAATTCCGAAAAAATATAACTTTAAGTTATTTTTATTCAATATCAATGCTAATCTAATAAATTAAAATATCTGTATGGTAATTCAAAACATAGAATAACATAAACAAATACAAATATTTTAAATCCTTGGTTTTGGCTGTGAACAAAAATAGAGGAAAAAAATTATCGACCTGAAAATTAATTAAATAAGTAACTTAAATTAAACAAATGTTTTGGTTATCTATTACTGTACCGCAGTACTTATTAGAATAGCCATTATTTTTAATTACAGCTTTGCAACGACTTGGCATTGAATCCACAAGTTTCTGACAAGTCTTTATTGAAATATTCCTCCACGCAGCTTCAATCATTGTCCATAACTCATCCTTATTAGATGAATTCTTTCCTTTAAGAGCCATCTTTACCTCTCGCCACAAATTCTCTATAGGATTTAAGTCTGGCGTGTGCAGGCCAGCTTAAAAACTTCGACTCTGTTGTTTTCGAACCATAGTTTTGCCTTCTTTGATGTGTGTTTCGGGTCGTTGTCTTGTTGAAACACTCATCGAAGTGGCATTTCCCATTGAGCATAAGGCATCATTATGCCATTTAGTATATTTGTGTAAAAAGTTGCGTCCATTATACCTTCAATCCGAAATAGAGGCCCTGTACTCTAGTAGGAAAGGCAGCAGAAGATGTAATGAAAGGGTCCTTTTCTCGGATCTCGAGATTTTCGATTTTTTCCTCTGGTTTATACTTTACAGCATTTTCAACCATTTTCTTTGAGCATCCAAAAATGTTGGATATTTGATTATAGCTTTTACCTTCTTTATAGAGTTTTTTTATTGCTTCTCGCCGCTCATTACTGCAATTCTTTGCTCCGCCCAAGTCTAAATAATAATTATTCGCTCAGATTACCTTTTGATTCAAATTTACAACTTAAATAGCTACTGCGTTTAGTTTTTATCTTCTCTTTTAAATTGACTCTATTTTATTGCACACCTTTATGCATGCCCATTTATATGCTAACACTGACAATTGCAAGAGCGACGCTCAAATTGTATGGAAAATAACGGGATTACATGTACGAGAGAACGTATGCATAAAATAACGCCAGTGGTGACAACATACACTTTGTATTTATAAGTGCTTTAAACACGTTAAAAGTTTTGAAAAATAGGTGACTCTATTTCATCGCATACCACTGTATTTGCGCACTAGAGAGACCATTTTTTAACCGATCATGCCGAAATTTGAATATTTGTACTGTGTATTTCATTAAATCGTGTCTAGTGAAAGTTAGGCATATCGGTCCATATTTTGATATAGCTCCTTTCTATTGGACATATTTACCCACTAGAGAGTGAATTTTTTAACCGATCATGCTGAAATTTAAATATGTTTACTGTGTATTACAGTCAATTATGCTTAGTGAAAATTAGACATATCGGTCCATATTTTGATATAGCTCCCGTACAAAGGTTCCTTTTGATTAGACATATTTACATAGAGGCGCTTTTTTTATCCGATCATGCCGAAATTTAAATATGTGTGCTTTCTATTGCATTTAATCATGTCTAGTGAAAATGAGGCATATCGGTCCATATTTTGATATCTGCACATTAGGCCGGGTCGATTTGTGGGGAGGCAAAAAACGTCGCCATTGCTCAGTGAAAATCGTATTCTATCCAAATGTATGAGTTTCTTATTTTGATCCCTAGAATACGATTTTCACTGAGCACTTCACCGAGTGGGGGCCGGTCATACATTTGGACTCGATTGGAGCACTCTACATGGGTCAAAGTGGGATTTTTTCCGGGACATCAGAATTCGTTTTAGAGGTATGGTTCCTTCGGCAAAGTTTCTTATTTTGATCCCTAGAATACGATTTTCACTGAGCAATGGGCGATTTTTAAATCGACCCGCCCTACTGCACATTTTATTCCATCATATGTATAAATAATTTAAAACTTATAAAACCGCACTCTCACAAAATGAAAACAAGTTCCGCTCTTTGTTCTCTCAACTCTCTTTAAAATATTCAATCATGTTTAAATACAATATGGTTCCGTAAACGTTTTGCGTTTACGATAAACGTAATTTACAAAAATTTTGGAATGAAAGAATGTTCGTTTACAGCAAGAGAAACTACGTTTACGATAAACTTTTTCAAGTTCACTAAAAATATTTCAACCGTTACGGGAAAAGTAGAGCGTTTGGGACAAAGAAAAATGTTTGCGATAAACGAAATGAAAATTGGAATTTTAGAAAAAAAATTTTGAAAAAAAAGCTTTACACTAAAAAGTTGTGTTTTGGTATCTTAAAATAATATGCCTCAATCTATAGAAAAAAGTTTTTAGGTCTTGGACACAACATTTTTTTTTTAGATAGTGTCATTGTTGATGCAGTGATTTGTTTATATTTATAACATTGATTTATTAATACAATACATATAGAAATTTAACATTTGTTGCATAATTCGAACTTGAAATTTCACAAAATTAACAGCGCAAACAAATTGCAGCACTGCTTAAAAATCGCATAAAATTCTGATTGGCTATACAACATTTTAAAATGATAGCCCCCCCGGAAACACTTCTTATGTTCGTCGCAGTATTATATGATTTATATTGAGTTCTCCCCATGGTGGGCGTCTGATATCTTTCATCGCTTCATCGAAGTTTTTCCGTAAATCCGAGCAATCTAAAATTAAAAGAATATTTGGAACATAAAGATTAGATTAAAATAGTTTTTGTTTATGTATTGCATTAGTTCGGCCCAGTAATTGTGTGGGAAATATTAATAGCTGATTTTTGTTAATTTTGCTTGGGAAATATGTAACGCCGAGAATGTTCTGCTCCCACCCGCCAGTTTTGTGGACTAATGGGAAAAGGAGTAGTCTGAAATTTGGTGTGCCTATGGTTTGGAGAGAACAAAAAAATCACTATGATAACTGTTATTTCTGTCTAGTGAATGTGAATGTGAATGGCAAAAAAAATATATATAAATAATTTTATATATTGATAAACTAAAAAATAACAAAAAGTAAAAAAATCAAAATTATTTTATATTAAATTGAAAATAAATACAATAAAAAAATATCATTCGTTGTTGTAAAATATTTTCAGTGTACTTATTTTATTAAACAAAGCGACATAGACCTTCTTCGCTGACTACTAATAAGCAACTGAACAATTTTGTTTTGTTTTTTCGCTCTCTGATTTTATTTTCGTTGACGCTCGGGCTGTGTATATGAAAAAGCCGATTAATCTTCGTTGTTCTAACAAGAGTTTGGGCACCACTGGTTTAGACTTTGCTCGTCGGCCCATCCCTCATTCCGATGAAGTTCCCATATCAACATTTCATCAGCTACCAGATCTTTCGGGGGATGAAATACCCCACTGCGGCACAGATGAAGACAGTGAATATGAGGAAAATGCATCAAGTCCCCAACGATTTAACCAAAGTGAGTTAAGAGATCTCATCAGGGATCTTAACCTCTCAAAACAATCATCTGAGTTACTGGCATCCCGGCTAAAAGAAACAAATCTACTTGATGCCGGAACAACAGTAACGTTCTATCGTAGAAGGGAAGCAGAGTTGGTTACGTTCTATTCTCAGGAAGAAGATCTCGTCTTCTGTCAGGATGTTAAAGGTCTCTTAATAAAAATGGGCCTTCCAGATCGTTGGCGTTTGTTTATTGACAGTTCCAAGCGAAGTTTGAAGTGTGTGCCTTTGCACAATGGTAACGAATTGGGATCAATACCTATTGCTCACTCAACCCAAATGAAAGAAGAATACAAGAATATATGTAGCTATAGTCTTGGAAAAGATTAAGTATCACGAACATGGATGGGTCATTTGTGTTGACTTGAAAATGGTTAACTTCCTCCTTGGACAGCAAGGTGGATACACAAAATATCTTTGCTTCTTGTGCCTTTTTGGATAGCAGAGATAAACAAGATCATTGGGTAAAAAAAGACTGGCCTGAAAGAGAGAACATGGTTGTTGGAGGAAAACGTGTTATTAATGAGCCTTTGGTTGATCGGAATAAAATAATCCTGCCTCCACTTCATATAAAACTTGGCTTAATCAAGCTATTTGTTACGGCTCTAGATAAGGATTCATCATGTTTTAAATTCATATCTACAAAGATGCCAGGATTAAGCATTGAAAAGATAAAAGCTAGCATATTCGATGGCCCTCAAATCAGACAGTTAATAAAGGACACAAATTTTGTTGAATCTATATAAATGAAAAAGAGCGAAAAGCTTGGACATCATTTGTGTCAGTTGTCGAAAACTTTCTAGGCAACAAGAAGGCATCGAACTACAAGGATTTAGTTCAGAACATGCTGACTGCTTTTCGTGAGCTTGGATGCAACATGAGCATCAATGTGCATTACTTGCAAAACCATTTGGACCGGTTTCCTGAAAACTTGGGAGACTTGGGTGAAGAGCAAGGTGAACGATTTCACCAGGATATAAGGATTGTCCGAAAAAAACACACTGCAGATCAAGCAAAAACACGAAGCTTCTTAGGTTCCAGTACATCAAATCAGCGGTGAAAAATATATTGTATATGAAATGTACTCGATGGTGTCTTGTTAATAGAATTATTTTTTTTTATATTTATATGTAAACATCCAAGATTACTCCAAAGGTAAAATACTTGGGAGTAATCTTGGATCAGAAACTGTACTGGAAAGACCATCTTGAAGAAAGAATTACAAAGGTCCACAGATGTTGGTCGTTGTGCAGAAGAGCTATAGGTTTAAAATGGGAACTACGTCCAAATATGACTCACTGGCTTTACATGAGCGTGATTAGACCAATAATCACCTACGCCTGTGTAGTGTGGTGGACATCAATGGACAAGAAGTGCAACGTAATACCTTTGCAAAAAAGTCAACGTATGTGCTGTCTAGGCATAAGCGGGGAATTTAGAACTGCACCGACAAAAGCGTTGGAGACTATACTGCACATCCAACCAATAGACATCCGTATAAAGTATGAGGCAGCCCTCACAGCAAGACGTCTACAAGTGATGGCTGAATGGATAAATCGAGACCACAAGTCGTACCATCAGAAGATTTTAGAATCTCTAGTTGGTCACATTCAAACGGCAGAAATCTCCGACCGCATTCCTGAAGTGCGGCTTACAGCTACTACGTTTGTGCCAGACAGACGCTCCTGGGAAAATGGAACTTTGGCCCATGTGGCAGTGGGAACCAGCTGCTACACGGAAGGGTCCAAGCGAGGAGGAAGGACGGGTCTGGGACTTGTTATTGATGAACCAGAAGTCGAACTTCACTTCCGCCTCCCTGACCATAACACGGTATTTCAAGCTGAAATTCGAGCAATCACGGAGTGTGTGAACTGGCTCAGTAACACCACAAAGCCTAAATATGCCAACATCTTCACAGATAGCCAAATGGCGATTAAAGCAATAACATCGGAAAGGTTAAACAAAATCGATATTAGTAAGATGATTAGTGTTCTAGCGGGACATTCAAGCTTACAAGCACATATTCATCGCATAGGACTAGCAGGAAACGACGAATGCAGGGCATGCAGGGAAAACATCGAAACGATGGAACATTTTCAGTATCACTGCCCGGCTTTCACACATGCAAGATCCCAACATTTCGGGTCCGACATATTGCCAGACTTGACTCATCTCAGAGGATAAGACTGGAAGATACTGCGAAAATTCGTGTCTAGTACCGATATTCTGTAACTCGTGAGGTATAAAAATATCATAAATAAGGAGCGCACAACAGGCCGAATCACTGGCTTAAGTGTATGTCCATGGACATGAGACGTTTAAACGTCTCCTCTCTTCAACCTAACCTAACCTAACCTAAGTATTTACTTTTGGAAAATAAGCGGAGTGAAGATCACTCCGAAAAAGATAAAAAAGTTTGATTGCAGGAAATTTATTTATTTTCATGTAGTCGAAACTGTTAATGAAATTAACGGTCATCAAATTGAAGAATATATTCATTAAATCAATTAAATTACACTGTCCAACAAATTAAGACTTTTTGAATAGCGACCCTATAATTCTGAAAGGGCATATTTAGTAGATATCTTTTGTAGGATAAATTTCTGGTTCAGCTGGTCAGAGTTTTTTTTTACAGTGGGTCAAAGATTTTAATTTTTGCTGGAAGGGAGCATTATATTGAATGAAAAAAAATGCTGTAAGTTAATGTCTGCGAGATTTCTTATTATCAGAGTTATGTAGTGAAATTTTATGAAGATCATTTTTGTGGAAGATCTTAACCCTCTAGCTCCCTTCCTAATAGGTCAGTTTGGAGCTTTTTCGAAAAAATCACAAAAAGTCCTTCAAAAAAGGACATTTAGTGATTCAAATATTCTGCGATAATTTTTGCTGAAAAATTTTAGTGGGGGCTCTTAACGCTTAATCAGCAAAATTACACGTCAACTTAAACAAAAAAACTATGTAAATGTAAATTTAAAGTCGTGATATCTATGGAATAATTGGAGCAGAAGAGCGACCCCACTGAAATTTTCCGCCATAACACTACTCTCCCTGAAGACTGATATGCAGCATTGTTAGATACTAATATTTATTAGGAGTTAAGAAATTGTAATAATAACTTACTGATCTTAAAACCGCGTATTTGAATTTCCTTCAAATCTGTGGGAAAAAATTGAGATGTTATCAATTGCCGTACATATTCTTCCGGGGGATCAAAACAAAATAGGAATGATAATTGCATATTCCAATTTTGACGAAATAAATCCAGGAAGAAATCAAAAGCATATCCTCTGTCCATGTATTCCACATTTAAGATTGTCACCTTGGTTGGAAAGCCTTTAACTGGAGCTTCTCTCTCATTTGCACATGGACTGCAGCTGATGTTCAGTTCACGTAATGGTGGATGCCTCAGAAGATCGCAGATATCGGACCACATATGTTCCGGTTCTAATGGGGTGGACAATTTGCGAAGATGCCTTAGCTGCAGCACTGTGTCACTGCACATTTGATGATGAGCATCATTAATTTCGAAACTTTCCAAGTTGACGCATGTTGCTAGATGTGAACTTGACACCGTAGACTGTCTATGTTGGCCACTGTTGTGCCACTTTAAATGCTTAAAATTTTCATTTTGTTTATAAATCGAAGTTAATGTGTACAAATCTAATGTGTCTACATCCAGTCTTTCTATTAAAGGTGAAATGGAAATGTTTTCAAATTCTTCCATTAACGAATAGTGCGTGTAACGGGAGACAAATTCCGTGATTTTGGTTTCGGTAAGAATCTGTCGTAAGTTTTTGTGGGTTAAACCACGACACGACAATAGATATAGCTTTGTCACTGTCGAGGGTATCGAAAATGTTGTGACATTTTCAAAAGTTGCATCTTCTATAGTTAAGATGTTGAGATTTTTACATGCGTTTGTAAGTGCGGCCCACATATCTGCATTTAGTCCTTCGGAAATTTCTAAATTTAAGTTGGTAAGATTTTCGAAAATTTGTAAAATTCGTGGAAAACAGCTTAGCGAATTACTTTGATTGAATGTTGTCAAAATTCTTAGTTCCTTCAAAGGTTCATCCGGTGTTAACAATAAATTTCCCGTTTTTTCGTAATTATCGTTTATTACAAAAAGTGTCCCTTCTAAAACCTCCAGTTTCAGTTCATGGATAAGTTTACAAAAGTGTTGATATTTTAATTGAGCCTTTTCACAATAGTTCAAACAGAGGCGCTGTAAATTTTTCATTTGAAGTAGACATTTCACAGTTTTGTTTTCCACTTCGCGTTTATCTTTCTGCACCAATTCGTTTAAATGCAGACTTTTCAAATAAGGTAGATTTTTGGCCACTAACGGAATTATTGTTCGTAGTTCTGGCACTGAGCATTGCAGACTCTGCAGATTAATAAATGGCTTACCACAGAAGAGGGTTTCTGAAATACATTCTATATTGACAATCTTACGAGGCATTATGTTCGTTGTTATTTCGGCTTCAAATTTCAATTCGTGGACGTCGTATGAATAAACAAATTTAAAGTCCAGAAGTTCTGCCCTGGTCAGAATTTTACGATTTGAGTTTGATTCATCTGCTAAAGTATAACCGTCCCTATAAGTGTATATGTTTACTGTGCTATAGTCCTGGCGCTTCACTATGAACTCTTTGAAGACAAACTGCAGTTCAGCATTAACTTGGGCCAATCGTAATTGATCGTTAAAATTTAAAAGTTTATAGATTTGCGTTATTATATCGACATTCGACGCAATTTTCTCAAATGCCCCAGTTGAATCCATTTCAATTTTTATTTTATTTCGAAAAGAAACTGTTAGCGTTTTAAAGAGCAGTTGATATTTTCGCGTAGACATCTTTGACTGATTGGGAATGATGAAATATATATTATTATATTAAGAAATTTAGTGAAGACGCGGTAAATACGCTCATTTGGTTTCTCAGACCGCAATTACTCATAAATCTGTAGTTCCCAATATGTATTGCATACACAGAGTTGCGGATTTCTTCCACTGAGTCAGGGCTGCCATTCCATCCCATGTCGTCTATATTAAGATAAAGTAATCATAGACAAGCGGACATAGAGATTTAGTGATACGAGAGCTGTTTCAAAATTAGCCGACCTAACAACAAACAAAAAAAAAAACAGTAAGGAAAGGCTAAAGTCGGGCGGGGCCGACTATATAATACCCTACACCACTCTCGTAATATTGAATAACTCTGATATATAAATTTTGTAATTCATGTAAAAATTGTTTACATAAATTTACTTTTGGGACATTTTATACCTCAATAATACCCTGTACCACAGTGTGGTGTAGGGTATAAAAACGATTGGATCTAAAGAGCCAAATCGGACGAAACATATATATGGGAGCTATAGCTAAATCTTAACCGATTTTCTTCAAATTCGGTAGTGTTGGTTCATGGATCAAGAAACTCTACCATTCTAAATTTCAAAACGATTGGATGTAAAATACAGCTTTTATAGAACTAAAAGGCCAAATCGGACGAAACATATATATGGGAGCTATAGCTAAATCTTAACCGATTTCAACCAAATTCAATAGCGATCTTAACAGCTGCGAAATACTTTATAATTTTGTTTTGGATTTATAATTTTGTTATGAATTGTTAGGTTTTTTGTTCAATAAATAAAACAAAAATTAATGAAAACTGCTTTTAATTAATTGTCGGCAGTATATGACTGACAAATTGTTAGAACAAGCAACTTTTTAAAACAGTTGGTTGCGGCAACTACAACAGATAATTTAAGCCACCTTTTTTGTAGTTGGCGCAACCAAATATGATTGTTGTCAACATGGAAGCAGAAGTATACCACAACCAAAATATTTGGTTGTCCTGATGGAATCGCATTATAGTAGACAAAACTACCAAAATTCGGTTGGCAAATAATTCGGTTGAGGCAACCAAACTGTATTCTGTGTGTATTAAATATGAAACAGTTTGGCCAAAATAGTTAAATAAAGTTATTAAATATAGTACATTAGGACAAAAACATATGTTAAATGTGTTACGTCTTAGTGTTATGTTAGTGTTGTAAAAGGATGTTATGTATAGAGCAAAATTGGTTATATATGGTCCAGTGGGACCAAAAGGTTCTAAATATCGCAAAGTGGGGCAAAAATAGTTAAAAATGGTACAGTGAGACAAAAATAGTTAAATAATATTAAATACAGTGAGGCAAAAAGGTGTAAAATATGATACCGTGGTATGGGAGACAAAAACGGTTTATTATGTTATAGTCGGAAAAATAATAAATAACTCTCTCTTTCACTTAAAAACAGTGGTTTAGTAACAGTCATTAAACAAATTGGAAAAAGTAGATTTTTTTTCAAAAAAAAAAACAGTAAAGAAAGGTTAAAGTCGGGCGGGGCCGACTATATAATACCCTACACCACCTCGGCAATGTACATTAAGAATTTCTTTTTGAATAGTTGGAATAATTAGTTCCCTTTCTTTTACGAAAGTACTTAGCTCCCCCGCCACGTCAAGGCTTATTCCAAAGAGGAGTTTAATATAATGTGTGGAATTAAAAATTGAACTAATAATAATATTCCACATATTTGCATTTAGTGTGGTTATTATTAGCCTTAACACAATAAATAGTCTGATTTTTGGTCGTACACAATATAAGTAATATATGCAGGGTATGTTAGGTAGGTACTACCTTGGAATAATTGGTACTACCTTGGAATAATTGATACTACCTTGGAATAATTGGTTTAAGTTTTGTTTTAATTTTCATTTCCGATGAAGCCTTTCAGGTCTCTAAAATAGCGCTTATATAAAAAAACCAGTAAGGAAAGGCTAAAGTCGGGCGGTGTCGACTATATAATACCCTACACCACTCTCGTAATATTGAATAACTCTGATATAAAAACTCATGTATAAATTGTTTACATAAATTTACTTTTGGGACATTTTATACTTAAATAATACCCTGTACCACAGTGTGGTGTAGGATATAAAAACGATTGGATCTAAAGAGCCAAATCGGATGAAACATATATATGGGAGCTATAGCTAAATCTTTACCGATTTTATTCAAATTCGGCAATGTTGGTTCTTGAATGAAGAAACTCTACCATTCTAAATTTCAAAACGATTGGATGTAAAATACAGCTTTTATAGGAGTAAAGGGCCAAATCGGACGAAACATATATATGGGAGCTATAGCTAAATCTTAACCGATTTTCTTCAAATTCGGTAGTGTTGGTTCATGGATCAAGAAACTCTACCATTCTAAATTTCAACACGATTGGATGTAAAATACAGCTTTTATAGGAGTAAAGGGCCAAATCGGACGAAACATATATATGGGAGCTATAGCTAAATCTTAACCGATTTTCTTCAAATTCGGTAGTGTTGGTTCATGGATCAAGAAACTCTACCATTCTAAATTTCAACACGATTGGATGTAAAATACAGCTTTTATAGGACTAAAGAGCAAAATCGGACGAAACATATATATGGGAGCTATAGCTAAATCTTAACCGATTTTCTTCAAATTTGGTAGTGTTGGTTCATGGATCGAGAAACTTTACCATTCTAAATTTCAAAATGATTGGATGTAAAATACAGCTTCTTCAGGACTAAAGAGCAAAATCGGACGAAACATATATATGGGAGCTATAGCTAAATCTTAACCGATTTTCTTCAAATTCGGCAATGTTGGTTCATGTATCAAGAAACTCTACCATTCTAAATTTCAAAACGATTGGATGTAAAATACAGCTTTTATAGGACTAAAGAGCAAAATCGGACGAAACATATATATGGGAGCTATAGCTAAATCTTAACCGATTTTCTTCAAATTCGGCAATGTTGGTTCATGTATCAAGAAACTCTACCATTCTAAATTTCAACACGATTGGATGTAAAATACAGCTTTTATAGGACTAAAGAGCAAAATCGGACGAAACATATATATGGGAGCTATAGCTAAATCTTAACCGATTTTCTTCAAATTCGGTAGTGTTGGTTCAGGGATCAAGAAACTCTACCATTCTAAATTTCAAAACGATCGGATGTAAAATACAGCATCTATAGGACTAAAGGGCCAAATCGGGCGAAACATATATATGGGAGCTATAGCTAAATCTTAACCGATTTTCTTCAAATTCTTCAATGTTGGTTCATGGATCAAGAAACTCTACCATTCTAAATTTCAAAACGATCGGATGTAAAATACAGCTTCTATAGTAGTAAAGGGCCAAATCGGACGAAACATATATATGGGAGCTATAGCTAAATCTTAACCGATTTTCTTCAAATTCGGCAATGTTGGTTCATGGATCAAGAAACTCTACCATTCTAAATTTCAAAACGATCGGATGTAAAATACAGCTTCTATAGGACTAAAGGACCAAATCGGACGAATGATATATATGGGAGCTATATCTAAATCTGAACCGATTTTCTTCAAATTCGGCAATGTTGGTTCATGAATCAAGAAACTCTACCATTCTAAATTTCAAAACGATCGGATGTAAAATACAGCTTCTATAGGACTAATGGGCCAAATCCGACGAAATATATGTATGGGAGCTATATCTAAATCTGAACCGATTTCAACCAAATTCAATAGCGATCTTAACAGCCGCGAAATACTCTAAAATGCAAAATTTCAGAACGATCGGAGTGAAATTGCGACCTGTAGTCGACGAACAACTTTACATGGACAGACGGACGGACGGACGGACGGACGGACAGACATCGTTAAATCGACTCATCTAGTGATTCTGAGTCGATCGGTATACTTTAAGGTGGGTCTAGCTGTGTTATTTTCAGGTGTTACAAACATCTGCCGTGAAACAAACTTATAATACCCTGTACCACAGTGTGGTGTAGGGTATAATTAGGGGTATGGGGGCTATATCTAAATCTGAACCGATTTCCCTCAAATTTGGCAGTGTTAATTCACGTAATGAGAAACCTCTTTCTGCCAATTTTTTTACTGATCGGATATAAAATACAGTTTCTACAGCGCTTACATGTCAAATCGGGGGTAACATATACATATATGGGTTCTATATCTAAATCTAAACCGATTTCCCTCAAATTTGGCAGTATTAATTCGTGTAATAAGAAACCTCTTTCTGCCGAATTACGTACTGATCGGATTAAAAATACACTTTTTACAGCGCTTACATGTAACATCGGGGGTAACATATATATGGGGGCTATATCTAAATCTGAACCGATTTTCTCCGAATTTGGCAGTATTCCTTCATGTAATAAAAAACCTCTTTCTGCCGAATTTCACACTGATCGGTTATAAAATAAATTTTTTATGGTGCTTACATGTGAAATCGGGGGTAACGTATATATGGGGGCTATATCTAAATCTGGACCGATTTCTTCCAAATTTAACAGTGTTCATTCATATAATAAGAGACCTCTTTCTGCTGAATTTCATACTGATCGGATATAAAATAAAGTTTTTACAGCGCTTACATGTCAAATCGGGGCTAACATATATATGGGGGCTACATCCAAATCTAAACCGATTTTAAGCAAATTAAATAGGGATCGTCCTTGGGCCAAAAAAAAGATATGTGTAAAGTTTCGGCAAGATCGGGCCATATTTGCGACCTGTACTTTGATTACAAGAATACATCTACCGACAGACGGACAGACAGACGGACATAGCTAAATCGACTCAGAAAGTGATTACAAGTCGATCGGTATAATAAACAATGGATCTATCTCTTCTCCTTTTGGGTTTTACAAACAAATGCACAAAGTCATAATACCCTGTACCACAGTGTGGTGTAGGGTATAAAAATAATAGGATGGAGCTAAATCTGGCTAATAAGGTGCGTGCTATTCGAACTTTAATTCATTGATTTTCGCCATTGCAATAGTGGATATGTGAACTGGTGCATTGTCTTAATTGTGAGCAAACACGGCACCCATTTTTCGCACATCTTTCACTTTTTGAAGTGTCTATCGTTTCAGCTAGCTCACAAACCTTCAGTCGACGGTCATCCGATTATATATTGTGGATTTTTGTAACCATTTTTGAAGTGCAGACTTGGAGGGTTGGCCTCCACGGATGCGAGGCGAAATATGAAAGGTTACATCGGGACAATCGCAAAAATAGTTTTTTTAAATTTTTTGCGAGCCCGCGGAATCGGCCCAAAATCGTTTTTTATCGTAATTTTTTTGTTTGTAGCTCGATTGACGCATGCGATACATCAATATGTTAGTCTCGATAAGTACTAAAGGGGGAGGATTTATTTTGGTATTCAAAGAAAATGCAATTTTTTGAGATAAATGATCGGATGTTTATTTTATAATAAAGAGGAAGCTATGCCGTTAATAATGAAAAACAACATCAGCCAAATGGCCACCACGACCACGCTTACAGGACCATATCCTTTTCATGAAATTTTCCATAACCAAATCGCAAAGTGGCTGCCCTATGTCCTCATAGCCTCACGAATTCTATCTTTGAGGTCTTGAATCGACGCTGGGCTGTTGGCGTAGACCTTGTCTTCCAAGTGGCCCCAAAGGAAGAAGTCGCGTCGCAAGGTGTTAAATCACAAGATCTCGGTGATCACCACTTCGAGAGATAACACGGTCCGGAAACTTTTCCCGTAACAGAGCAATGGTTTCGTTGCTTGTGTGGCACGTAAAGTAAACGTTGTCCAGATCAATACCATCCAACTCCGACCATAACAAATCATTAATCATCTCTCGATAGCGCAATCCATTCACTGTTGTAACTGTTGATCCAACCTCATTTTCGAAAAAGTAAAGTTCAATGACCCCGCCGGACCATAAACCCCACCAAACAGTCACACGTGGAGGATGGAGAGGCTTCTCAACAATAACTCATCGATGGAGTGACCTAAGAGACCCCAAGAATATTTGGCGGAAATACGTTTTGGGCCACTTTAAGTGCTTTTAGCAATGTCCGTCTGTCTGTTTGGTTGGTGCGCACGATAACTTTCGACAGGATTAACCGATTGACTTCAAATTCGGTATGTGTGAATATTTTTTCTATCTCAGGCTAAGGTCAAAGATGGGCTATGTTGTTCCACTCATTCGAATACCTCCCCCACGAAGAGTCAAAATTAAGTGAAATATTGATTATCCCATAACTTATTTACTACTAACCAGAATCTTGATAAGGTTCTTCCCATCACACTACTGTGGGAAAACCGATATGCAGCTTTGTTAGATACTAATATCTATTAGGAATTAAGAAATTGTCATAATAACTTACTGATCTTAAAACCGCGTATTTGAATTTCCTTCAAATCTGTGGGAAAATGTTGAGATGTTATCAAATGCCGTATATATTTTTCCGGGGGATTAAAACAAAATAAGAATGATAATTGCATATTCCTATTTTGACGGAATAAATCCAGGAAGAAATCAAAAGCATATGCTCTGTCCATGTATTTCACATTTAAGATTGTCACCTTGGTTGGAAAGCCTTTAACTGGAGCTTCTCTCTCATTTGCACATGGACTGCAGCTGATGTTCAGTTCCCGTAAAGTTGGATGCATCAGAAGATCGCAAATATCGGACCACATGTGTTCCGGTTCTAATGGTGAGGTCAATTTGCGAAGATGCCTTAGCTGCAGCACTGTGTCACTGCACATTTGATGATGAGCATCATTAATTTCGAAACTTTCCAAGTTGACGCATGTTGCTAGATGTGAACTTGACACCGTAGACTGTCTATGTTGGCCACTGTTGTGCCACTTTAAATGCTTTAAATTTTCATTTTGTTTAAAAATCGAAGTAAATGTGTACAAATCTAATGTGTCTACATCCAGTCTTTCTATTAAAGGTGAAGTGGAAATGTTTTCAAATTCTTCCATTAACGAATAGTGCGTGTAACGGGAGACAAATTCCGTGATTTTGGTTTCGGTAAGAATCTGTCGTAAGTTTTTGTGGGTTAAACCACGACACAGCAATAGATGTAACTTTGTCACCGTCGAGGGTATCGAAAATGTTGTGATATTTTCAAAAGTTGTATGTTTTATAGTTAAGATGTTGAGTTGTTTACAAGAGTTTGTAAGTGCGGCCCACATATCTGCATTTAGTCCTTCGGAAATTTCTAAACTTAAGTTGGTAAGATTTTCGAAAATTTGTAAAATTCGTGGATAACAGCTTAGCGAATTACTTTGATTGAATGTTGTCAAAATTCTTAGTTCCTTCAAAGGCTCATCCGGTGTTAACAATAAATTTCCCGTTTTTTCGTAATTATCGTTTATTACAAAAAGTGTCCCCTCTAAAACCTCCAGTTTCAGTTCATGGATAAGTTGACAAAAGTGTTGATATTTTAATTGAGCCTTTTTACAATAGTTCAAACAGAGGCGCTGTAAATTTTTCATTTGAAGTAGACACTTCACAGTTTCATTTTCCACTTCGTGATCATTTTTCCGCACCAACTCGTTTAAATGTAGGCTCTTCAAATGCGGTAGATTTTTGGCCACTAACGGAATTATTGAATGTAGATCCGGCACTGAGCATTGTAGACTCTTCAGATTCGTAAAAGGCTTACCACAGAAGAGGGTTACTGAAATACATTTCATATCAACAATCTTACGAGGCATTATATTCGTTGTTATTTCGGCTTCAAATTTCAATTCGTGGACGTCGTCTGCAAAAACTAATTTAAAGTCCTGAAGTTCTGCCCTGGTCAGAATTTTACGATTTGAATTTGATTCATCTGCTATAGTATAACCGTCCCTATAAGTGTATATGTTTACTGTACTATAGTCCTGGCCCTTCACTATGAACGCTTTGAAGACAAAACGCAGTTCAGCATTAACTTGGGCCAATCGTAATTGAGCGTTAAAATTTAAAAGTTTATAGATTTGCGTCATTATATCAGCATTCGATGCAATATTCTCAAAAGCTCGATTTGAATTCATTTTTTTTTTTATTTTGGAACGAAACCTTTGGCGATATAAACAAGCCGTTGATATTTTCGAGTAGAAGGCTTCGCAATGACTGGATGGGAGAGTAGATTAAATTATTCCGCAAACATTAAATTTGGTCAAGCCTCGGTAAATACACTCATTTGGTTTTTCAGAGCGTCAACACTCATATACATACCAGGGATGATAAATTTGATACTTTAGTACTTTTTTTGGTACTTATCAGACCCTCGAAGTACCATGATACTCCCGAGACACATTTGATACTTTTTTATCAAACATGTCTTTGCACGAATATAATATACACTTTTTAAAAAAAAAATTATATAAGTCGTACACATGCTCTTTCGAAATGGCTCGACATAGCTACGCAACGCCAAGAAATATGTTTGGCTCTATATATTACAACAAAATTCAGTTTCTTTTTAACCTATAAGAAAAGATTAAAGGCACGGAGGTTGTAAACCGTAAAACCAAAACTCAAATTCGTCTGGAATTCGTCACGTGGGGTATAATTGTATATCAAACTGAAGCAATTCTAACAAAAAGCGATACTGGATAAAATTAATAAAAAGCGATACTGGATAAAATTAATAAAGTCAATTAATTTTAAATTAAAACTGGACCGACATGAATCACTTTTTCTACAGATGATTTTATGCAATATGAAACATATTTCATCATAATCGGCTAAAAATTCGTTTTCTAGAGAGTCATGAATTATAATCGGAAGGTACCCCTATATATGTAGTCTAAATCAAAACATGGACCGATATGCCGCATTTTCAATAGGGATGAAAAATGATTTTGTATCAATTTCAGTAAATATCGGCTTATATTTGCGACCTGTACGATTTTAAAATGAAGCATTTCATATATTTAACAATTATATGTGTGCTTATTTTGCTCCAACAATGAGGTATAGGCTAGTACAAACCAAAGGTTTTATGCTGCTATAAGATTTTAGTAGCTTGTTATCAACAAATTGTTCATGTATTACTGGATCTTACAAATTTGTATCTCAATATTGCAAGACTTGAAGAAGAATTTAAACAAAAATTAAAATTGGTACTTTTTGGGTCGAAAAATTACCTTTTTCGAACGATGTTTGTACCATTTGGTTACTCTCAATTATCATCCCTGATACATACTCGTACAACCGCAAGAAATCCATCGGCATTTGCGTTGCGTATTTCTTCCATTGAGTGAACACTTCCGTTCCTACATCGAGATAACGCAAGTCTAGAATGCTGTAGAAAGCACAAATTCCACATTTTGCGTATACATACATACCTACCTATTTATGTACGGGGTCTGTTCAATTGAAAAGGTGAATTTTGAAATTTCTCTGGCTACATGCATTAGATTAGCGTTTTTTTGTATTTTTATGTTGGCACACTTGATTCGAACATATGTTCTTAGTTGAGTTTGTTTGTGTTTAGTTTTTTGAGAGACATAACAGTTAGACGTGTTTTGCAAAAATTATAAATTATGAAGATAAGTCATCCCGAGAACTGTCAAAATCTATCAGTTACGAACGAATAGGAATGAAATGTCACACGCGAAAAAACCGGTTTCCGCGAACATAGTTTGAACTTTTTTTGCACTAATCGGTTGATATTAATTTTTTAGTTGTGACAATTACAAAAAATTCGGGAAAATCGGTCCGAAATCCGCGGAAAAACTCACTCTTTGAACACCTACTCGTTGAAATTTCTATTCGTTCGTACCTGATAACTTACTCGCTCCGGGATGACATATCTTATTATTCATTATTTTTGGTGTTTTGCTTGTTCGGCGATTTTGTGCTGTGGAAAAAATAAATCAAAGAATTTGCATCAAATGTTGTGTAAGAAAGGGAATTAAGTAGTCAAACGCACTTGTATACAAGCTTTTCAAAGAAGGTCGAAAATGACGGCGCTCATCCTGGAAGACCATTACATCAAAAACCGATGAAAATGTTAAGAAATTGAAGAAAATTGTTATGGATAATCGACGAATCACTATTAGAGAGAATTCGCAGAGGATGTCGGCATATCGGATGGTTCATGCCATAAAATTTTTTCGCAAATTTTGGGCATTGAGCGTGTGGCAGCGAAGTTCCTTACAAAATTGCTGAATTTTGGACAAAAGAAACGTAGCATGTTCATATTTTTTTGGCCCGAAAAGAATACCGAAATCATGCCACCGTATTCGCCAGATTTGGCCCCCGGCGACTTTTTCCTGTTCTCAAAATTTAAGAGACCCATGAAAGTACGGCGTTTTTGAGAAAATAAAAACCGCATCGCCGAGCAAGCAAAACACTTCTAAGTGATATCTCTCACACAAACAAACCAAACTAAACACAAACAAACTCAACTAAAAACATATGTATGTTCGAGACAAGTGTGCCAACATAGAAAACGACAAAAAACGCTAATAGAATTTTAAATTTCATCTTTTTAATTGAACAGACCTCGAAGCAGATATCTGGGGAACTATACGAGTCAACTGTTATTTGTAAAAAGTCTTTGGTACACACAGAATATAGTTTGGTTGCCTCAACTGAATTATTTGCCAACCGAATTTTGATAGTTCTGTCTACTATCATGCGATTCCATCAGGACAACGAACATTTTGGTTGTGGTATACTTCTGCATCCATGTTGGCAACAATCATATTTGGTTGCGCCAACTACGAAAATGGTGGCTTAAATTATCTGTTGTAGTTGCCACAACCAACTGTTTTAAACCGTTGGGTGTTCTGACAATTTGTCAGACATATACTTCCGACAATTAATTAAAAACAGTTTTCATTAATTTTTATTTAATTTTTGAACAAAAACCAAAACAATACAAAATTAAAAAATCCTTTATTACAAATTCATTACTTTATGAGATGTTTTGAGAACAAAAGAACAGCAACCAATCTTTCGGTTGTATTTCCCAAAATACATTTAATTATTCTAAATTTGGGAAATGATTGGGATAACCAATAAACGATTACTTATTAATATTTTTTCTGTTGTAGTAACCAATTATTCGTTGCAATAATAATTTTTGGTCTATTGATACAATTTCTGTTGTCAAGAATAAAACATTGGTTGTCACAACCAAAAGTCGATCAAATGGTGCTATAATGAAAATTTAAAATTGTTTACTACATCTACCCGAGTGTCAATGAAAAAACAATCTTAATTCGATTGATACAATCATCGATTTAGTTGCAAGCATTTGCATTTGATCGTATCCATGTTATTATTGTTGTTTCAACTAACTATATATAAATACAACCGACAGACGGTGTAGGCAATATACTTTTTTGTTGCTAGTACTATTTTTTATTGTTACAATCGAATTCCAATCAATTATTTTCCTGGGTGTATCATTTGGTTTGTAGAATGTACACAAAAGAGACGGTTCGAAGCACACGGAAAGCCAGAAGTTACCCGCTCTTAAATTTTTTGTACACCCTAGGTGACCAACTTTTAGGCCCCGTAGATTCGCCCAGTGTACCTAATTTAAAACTTAAACTTTTTTATACCTCTTTTAAAATTGCGCCAATTTATTGTTGCAATCGGTTGTCTGGGTAGGAAACGGAGAAAAATTTCCCTTTTTTAATCCTCCCACTTTAATCCTCAGGTACCGTGAAATAACTACCAAAATTAATAAGTCCCAAATATTTTCGCATAGATTGGGATTAATTAAATTTTTTTGTTGGGAGTTATTTCATAATGAAAAAGTCCCAATGACATTTGGGTAAAAATAAAACAAGTGTGTCAACATTTTTTGAAAGATCAAGATTTTTTTGAAATTTGTTATTAATCTGGTTGAGAATTTGAAAAAAATAAAACAATGTGAACCGTTTTGCAAAATTTTGATTTTTTCGCGAGATATGACCTATTAAATTTTTCCGAGTGTGTTTAGAAAACTGCAATTTCTCCGGTAATATTGAACGGATTCGACTGAAATTTTTGCAGGTCGGTCCGAAACATTTCCTAAAATCTAAATATATCATAAACTTTAATTACCAACTGACCATATGAAAAATATTGCAAAATATTTTTTGCATATGCGAATAATTTCACTTTCTGGAGCAGTAATTTGAAATATTTTATATTTAGAATGCGTCCTATATTGACGTCCACCAGAATCAGAATAAACATTTTGGTAGATCGCGCTTTGTAAAAATTTACAGCAAATTTACGGACGCTACCTTTTTGAAAATATTTTTGGTTCAATATTACAGGACCTCGAGGACCTTACCAATTTTGTCCAAATTTACACAATAGCTAAATCCATTAGTTCTGAGTAAAAAAACGCATTAATTTTTTTTCGGTGGATCAAGTTCTCAGCATCGCGAGCTTCCAAACTGTGGATATATAATTTGCAATATCTCCGTCAATTCCTAATCAATCTGTACAAAATCAACGACAAAAGAGACGTGGGAAAAGTCACTTTCATATCCTGTTTCCTAATATATGTTTTCTTAGACCATTAGAACTTGATCCGCAGAAAAAAATTAATGTGTTTTTGGACTCAGAACTAATGGATTCAGCTATTGTGTAAATTTGGACAAAATTGGTAAGGTCCTTGAGGTCCTGTAATAATGAACCAAAAATATTTTCAAAAAGGTAGTGTCCGTAAATTTGCTGTACATTTTTACAAAGCGCGATCTACCAAAATGTTTATTCTGATTCTGGTGGACGTCAATATAGGACGCATTCTAAATATAAAATATTTCAAATTACTGCTCCAGAAAGTGAAATTATTCGCCTATGCAAAAGATATTTTGCAATATTTTTCATATGGTCAGTTAGTAATTAAAGTTTATGATATATTTAGATTTTAGGAAATGTTTCGGACCGACCTGCAAAAATTTCAGTCGAATCCGTTCAATATTACCGGAGAAAATTGCAGTTTTCTAAACACACTCGGAAAAATTTAATAGGTCATATCTCGCGAAAAAATCAAAATATTGCAAAACGGTTCAAATTGTTTTATTTTTTTCAAATTCTCAACCAGACTAATAACAAATTTCAAAAAAATCTTGACCTTTCAAAAAATGTTGACACACTTGTTTTATTTTTACCCATTTGGGAGTTATTTCATTCATTTTGATCATTGGTAGTTATTTAATTTTTTTATTTGGAGTTACTTATTCCGGCTGCACGAACCAAAGATTCCTTCGGCAGAGATTAAAGATTTTCTCCTCATGGGTTAGACATACCCCAGAGGAGAAAATCTTTAATCATATCCCAGAAAACGAAATTGTGAATCTTCAATAGCAGTGTCACATCAGTATTGCTCTATGGTTGTACAACGTGGAGTTTGACAAAGAACACCCAACATAAACTACAAACATTTGTCAATCGATGTCTTAGACAGATTGTTAGAGTCTACTGGCCGAATTGGATCTCGAATGAGAATCTCTGGCAAAACACAGACAACAAGCCTGTCTCCTTAGAAATCCGCAAGAGGAAATGCACATGGATAGGACACATTCTCAGACGTCCAACAGATGAAATTGCGAGAATGGCGCTTGACTGGAACCCACAAGAAATACTTGGATTCGATGTGTCAGATCGGAATGCGAAGGAGCTCAAAAAACATTGGAACCAAATAAAATCCCTAGCCACAGATTTAAATAGATGGAGAGAATTCGTTGATGCCCTATGTTTCTCGTGAATATTTTATTTGTATACTAATAACTATATTGTAAACAATATTATTATTATTGTATATGGATAAATAAAGGACATATATATATAAGCCGAAAGCCAGCCACCCACGGGCCTTTTATGCGTCCAATATTCGGTCGACATAATCGCTCAGCAGATTCGTCAATTCGAACAACTATGGATCGGTTTCGCTCCACGTTTACTCTAGTCGATAATGCAATGCATCCTCGAGCAGAGTATCGAAGAAGACCCGAATGAGGCCATCCGCCATCGCGAGCTGTGGGCACACCACTTTATCAAAGATTTTGCGAAAGGATCTTGGTTGCGGGCTTACAAAATCCAACTCGTACAAGAATTGAGGCCGAACGACCATCAAGCGCGTCGCACGTTCGGTGAATAGGCCCAAAACGAGATGGCCACCGATCCCGATTTTCACAAGAAAATATTGTTCAGCGATGAAGCTCAGTTTTGGATGAATGAATAAACAAAATTGTCGCATTTGGAGTAATGTTAATCCACAAGCCATTGTTCGGACGCCGTTACATCCACAAAAAGTCACTGTTTGGTGTGCTCTATGGGCAGAGGGAATCATTGGACTATATTTCTTCAAAAATGAAGCTGGCCATAATGTAACAGTCAATAAGGAACGCTATAGAGCCATGATTAATGACTAACGAATTGGAGGATGTTGATGTGGACGTCCTTTGGCGCTACATGCCATCCAGCCAACGAAACAATCAATTTATTGAAGGAAACTTTTGGTGAGCGCATTATATCGCGCCGGGGCCTTCAAGATCGTGCGATTTAAAACCGCTGGACTATTTTTCGTGACGTTATGTGAACACAGATAATCCCGACACCATTAACGTCTTCGAAGAGAATATTCGGCGCGTTATTGCTGACATACAGCCCCAAATGCTACAAAAAGTGGTCGAAAAATGGGCCTCTCGGCTGGAATTTATTCGAGCCAGCAGCGGCGACCACTTGGCCGAAATCATTTTTAAAACATAGTGGTAAACCCTTATCTTTATAATAACGCTAAATTCTTGGCCATAACATTAAACTATATGAGTTTTATTTCTTCTTGAAAACCATGCGTCACTTAGTACATTTGTTATTATCGGATTGGGTTACTCCATCGTTGTTGGGACTTATTTCATTAGGAGTAATTTAATTTTTTTGGGTTCGGTATGAAATGATTTTCAATTATTGAAAAATAGTTCATTTGTCCCTTTGGGAGTTATTTCCCTTTTTAAAAACGGAAATTATCTCCTTTTTGTTGAAATGTATTTCATTGGGACATATTTCACTCTGGAGTTGATTCACGGTACCCAATTGATTAATATCAGTAATCACTCTCATTCTTCTTCTTGATCTATTCTTATACCATTAGTTCGCGTATGAATTCGTACGATTCGTTCGTATCGTTTGTGGTTACGCTCCGTTGTTTAAGTAAAATAATCCGATAAATACGTATGCTACTGTTCTAAAATGTGCATAAAAATATAGTCAGTGATTCTATTTCTTAAAAGTGACGAAAATTAATGCAAATTAAATTAAAAAAAGAGTTTTAGTTTTTTAGTACTTTACGTTGATTTTCTTGTGTTTATTTGTGGTGTCCTCAGGCAGAGTTCAAAATAAATTGTAGTTCTCCACCAACAGCAACACATTACAGTGCAGTGAGAACGAGTGGGGCCTTTTTTAGAGCGCTGTATTGAGACAGAGATATGTATGAATGTATGTTAAATGTGGTGACAACGCAACCCACAAATAGAGAAATATAAATAAATAAAAACCAGTAAGGAAAGGCAGAAAGTCGGGCGGGGCCGACTATATAATACCCTACACCTTCCTTACAATGCGATAAGGGTCATTGCATTAATAATTTGGAATAATTGGTAAATGGGTAGAAACATATTATCTAATTCTGAAACGATAATCGCTAAATTAAGCAAGCATTGGTTCCTAACGTGAGAAACATCTTTCTGGAAAATTTTGTTTGATACCAAATCAGGAGGAACATATATATGGAGCTTAAATATAAATCTGAACCGATCTTCCCTGAATACTTATTCATGTAAAAAGACCTCGTTCTGTCGAATTTCGTACTGATCGGATATAAAATACAGTCTCTACAGCGCTTACATGTCAAATCGGGGGTAACATATATATGGGAGCTATATCTAAATCTGAACCGATTTTCTCCGAATTTGGCATTATTCCTTCATGTAATAAGAAACCTGTTTCTGCCGAATTTCGCACTGATCGGATATAAAATACTGTTTTTACAGCGCTTACAGGTCAAATCGGGGGTAACGTATATATGGGGGCTATATCTAAATCTGAACCGATTTCTTCCAAATTTAATAGTGTTCATCCATATAATAAGAAACCTCTCTTTGCCGAATTTCGCACTGATCGGATATAAAATAACATTTTTACAGCGCTTACATGTAAAATCGGGGGTAACGTATATATGGGGCTATATCTAAATCTGAACCGATTTCTTCCAAATTTAATAGTGTTCATCCATATAATAAGAAACCTCTTTCTGCCGGATATAAAATAAAGTTTTTACAGCGCTTATATGTCAAATCGGGGCTAACATATATATGGGGGCTATATCTAAATCTGAACCGATTTTAACCAAATACAATACGGATCGTCCTTGGGCCAAACAAAAGATATGTGTAAAGTTTCGTCGAGATCGGACCATAATTGCGACCTGTACTTTGATTAAAAAAATACATGCACAGACGGACAGACAGACCGACAGACGGACATAGCTAAATCAACTCAGAAAGTGATTCTAAGTCGATCGGTATAATAAACGATGGGTCTATTTCTTCTCCTTTTGGGTGTTACAAACAAATGCACAAAGTTATAATACCCTGTACCACAGTGTGGTGTAGGGTATAAAAAAAACTATAAAAGTGAAGAGAAGCTCAAAGTGCTCCTGGGTTTGTGAAAAGCTGAATGCCGAAATAGAAAGAGTTTATGGAAATGGTGAGTAGGCTTCATAATTTTTTGCATAAAAGTGATGGGGTTGGCAATACTAAACGCATGCATATGCAATTATTTATTTAACAAGTAAGAAAGTTTCAGTCGGGTAAACCGACTAAGGTATTCCCTCAATTTGTGAGTATTGTAATATGGAATATTACACGAATTATTTTGTAAATTTTTAAGGGAGGTACCAGATGGGGTTTAACAAGTACACTTACAGCCTGTTTCTGTAACTTAAAAATTTTCTTTCGTTCGCCTGCCAGACGACAAACAGCTGATTTGGGTTTCACAACGACACAACGACAAGTCGCACGACAATTAACTCGTACGAATACGTAAGCAGTTCAGTGTAAATTTTGGTTTATCTATCTCTCTTTGCTGCCATCTGGGCGAACACAAATGTCAGATCGAGTCATTTCATTTGTCGACTGATAGGAACTATTACAAAAAACCTTATTATAAGCAACAAGTAAAAGCGTTAAGTTCGGCCATGCCGAATCTTATACATATACCCTCCACCATGGATAGCATGTGACCTCACAAAATAACTCAAACCTAAAGAAAATAACACCGAAAAACACAAAAACAAGTAAGAAAGTTTCAGTCGGGTAAACCGACTAAGGTATACCCTCACTTTGTGAGTAATGTAATATAATATATAACATTACACTAATAAATCTGTCAATTTGTGTGGGAGGTATCGGAAGGGGTTTTTCCAAATACACCTATTTTTCGGTAAACAGTAGATTCTTAGATACATTGCATTGTGCCGAACTATAAGCGTTTATGTGCACTGGTATATTAAAGTTACGAGCTATGTAATTTTGGTATGATTTAGTAATTTTGTGTGGGAGGTACAAGAAGGGGCGGGGTGATAACGCCCACTTTTTACAGGACTATAGGCACTATAACAGCATTACACTGTACAAAATTGCAAGTATTTGTATGCACTGGTATTAAAGTTACAAGCCGTTTACTTTTGGTACGAAACGGTCAATTTGTGTGGCATGTACTAAAAGGGGCTGTACAATAATGCCCATTTTTTACCGGACTATAGGTGCTACAAAAACATTTTACTGTAGAAAATTTCAAGCATTTTTATGCACTTGTATTAAAGTTATAAAAGTTATAAGTTAAATTTTGATGCAAAATGGTCAATTTGTGTGGGAGGTACCAAAAGGGGCATGCCAACTTCACCCATTTTTCTCGAGTTAATAGTGACTAATATACTAATATTATGTGTAGAATTTCAGAAGATTCGAATAGGTAGTGTAGAAGTTATTAAAGAATCAATATTTCACTAAATTTTAACCATTTGTGTGGGAGGTACCAGAAGGAGTAGACCAATATGGTCCATCTTCGAACTCATCCGGAGATAGATAAAAATATTACCGCATTCCAAATTTGAAGTCAATCGATTACTCCTTTTGAGAGTTATCGTGCGCACCAGCCAGCAGACAGACAGACAGACAGACGGACGGACGGACATAGCTCATTCGACTTAAAGTGACCCAAAACGAATATCCGCCGAACATACTTAGGGTCTTAGGTCACTCCTTCGATGTGTTACACTTTTGGTCCGTAGCAAATGATATACACCCTCCACTCTAAGGTGAGGGGATAACAAGTAAGAAAGTTTCAGTCGGGTAAACCGACTAAGGTATACCCTCACTTTGTGAGTAATGTAATATTGAATATTACTCGAATTATTCTGTCAATTTGTGTGGGAGTTACCAGAAGGGGTTTATATAATACACCTTTGTTTCGCTGAACATTAGATACTTTAAATTCATTGCACTTGCCGACTTATAAGCATTTATGTGCACTGGTATAAACGTTATGAGACATTAAATTGTGGTATGATTTGGGAATTTTTGTGTGGGAGGTACAAAAAGGGGCGTGGCAATAACGCCCATTTTTCACAGGGCTATAGACACTATAAAAACATTACACTGTAAAAAATTTCAAGTATTTGTATACACTGGTTTTAATGTTATAAGCTGTTAACTTTTGGTGCAAAAAGGTACCTTTGTGTGGGAGGTACCAAAAGGGGCGTGGCAACAACACCCATTTTTCCCTGGACTGTAGGCAATATAAAAGCATAATACTGTACAAAATTTCAAGTATTTTTATACACTGTTATTAATGTTATAAGCTGTTAACTTTTGGTGCAAAATGGTGCATTTGTGTGGGAGGTACCAAAAAGGACGTGGCGACTTCGCCCATTTTTCTCGAGTTGATAGCGACTAATAAGCTAATACTATGTGTGAAATTTCAAAAGATTCGAATAAGTAGTATAGCAGTTATTAAAGAATCAATATTTTACAACATTTTAACCCTTTGTGGGGGAGGTACTAGAAGGAGTGGACCAATATGGCCCATCTTCGAACTTAGCCGGAGATAGAAAAAAATATTACCACCTACCAAATTTGAGGTCAATCGGTTACTCCTTTCGAGAGTTATCGTGCGCACCAGCCAGCAGACACACAGACAGACAGACAGACAGGCAGACAGACAGACAGACAGACAGACGGACGGACATTGCTCATTCGACTTAAAATGACCCAAAACGGATTTCCTCCGAACATACTTGGGGTCTTAGGTCACTCCTTCGACGTGTTACACTTTTTTCCGTAGCAAATGATATATACCCTCGTCACACTAAAGTGAGGGTATAAAAAGGACAGCTACCGAAATACCGGGTGATTCAAAATAACACCTCTTGTTGGAAAACCCGGTATATTATAAGGTAAAACTTGAAATTAATAAAAAATTAAAAATGAAATTCGAAAAATATGAAAAGTTTTGAAAATCTCTTTTAAACAAAATATAATTGGAGAAATTCCTAAACAATAATTTTATCTGTATATAAACACATATTTTATTTGAGAAAATTCGTTTGCAAAAAATCAGATCTTAAAATTCGAAATAATGATAATTCATCAAAAACGGCATTAGCAGCCCACTGTGCGAGAGAAAATCACCATCCTGACTTCGACAGTGTACGTGTGTTACAAAGAGAACACAATTACAACAAACGCTTCATTCTCGAGACACTACACATCAACGATGTACCAACGACGAAGAGAATGAACTTCAAGACAGATACGGAAAACATCGCTCACAGTTACCGAAACCTAATTAGAAAAACGAAACAACGAATGACCACCGATCAATGTGCAATACGAATGTAACAACAGTGCAATATTTACAACGGACGAGAGTAGTGATACTACGCTAGCTTTAAGTTTTTTTTGTGTTGTTGTTCGCATACACGTAAATGTGATTGGTAGGGAATAGTTGTGTCTGTTTTTTCTGTTTACCTGTTATTTACAAATAATCATTTATACTTATTTAGTTAATAATATTTAAAAATCTGTGATAATAATAACATTAATTTCTGTTTAATAATTGTAGAACATCCCTGATGAAGCAATTCAAGGAAATTGCGAAATATCGGATAAATAAAATTTAAAATTGGAATACAAATTATATCCTAAAATTGACCTCGAGCTTGACTATTACTTAAAACAATTTGGATATCAAAAGGTCGAATAAAAACAAACTTATGAAAATTTTGTTGTAACATATTAATAAAGGGTGGTTAAATTTTTAGGGCCGATGTTGATTTTGAATAAAACTCAAATTATTGTCATTTCTTTTTATTATGATAATATTGGTATGGTTCAATTATGTATGGAACAAAATATCGGCCAAATGGCGCCGCCGCGACCTCGGCGGCACACCACCATCCGATGGTCCAAATTTTCGTTGACGCTGAGGCATAATTGAGATTCTATGCCGTTAATGTGCCGAATTATCTCATCCTTTAGCTCTTGAATTGTTGCTGGCTTATCGACGTACACCTTTTCTTTCAAATAACCCCAAAGAAAGAAGTTCAACGGTGTCAAATCACATGATCTTGGTGGCCATTTGACATCGCCACGACGTAAGATCACACGGCTATTGAATTTGTTGGGCAAAAGAGCCATTGTTTCCTTAGCTGCGTGGCAAGTGGCACAGTCCTGTTAAACCACATATTGTCCACATCCATATCTTCCACTTCGGGCCATAAAAAGTTCGTTATCATCTCACGATGGCGAACACCATTCACAGTAACTGCCTGACCGGCCACATTTCGAAAAAGTATGGCCCGATGACGTCGCCAGCCCATAAGCTGTACCAAACGAACTGGGCGAGCATGCACAGGTGTTTTCACATATCCTACAGACCCGGTTTGCTGAAATTTGCGCACAATTCTCCCGATTGTGGACACATTTGGTCGATTATGCTGACCAAAAAACACGAAGCACGAAATGCATTTTGATTTGAACGCCCATTTTCGTAAAAGGCTTAAAAAACTTTTACGCGTTGCTCGATTGTGTATCTTTCGAATTGAGTTAGTCTGAATTTGAGGAAAATACTATCAGCTTCACCCTGTACAGTGGGTTACTTGCAGGATGAGGCAAATAATTGGACCAAAAACAGCGAGCAGTCGCTCAATGTACTGCTCGACACACATTTCCCGGGGAATTCTCTTACAGAACCAGAGGATAAGCAGGACCAACAAGAGTGCGAGTGGACTGCGAGCGTCGCTAGCTTGTTGACTGAGAGCTCCTGAATAAGCTGGGCTATTAATAGCTTCAAGTCACCTGGACCAGACGGCATCACTCTACTGGAGTGATGCCGTCTAGTATACGCGTGTAAAATTTCATTAAAATCGAAAGGGTAAAATATTTAAATTGTAATTTTTGTTCGTTTTTTATTTGTATTACCCATTACTCTATTTATCAACAAATACTTTTACTAACTGCTGTATTTGTTTAATATGCAAAAATGAACAAAATGTTTTCCCTATAAATTTAAAAATTTTTCTTCAGATTTTACAAAGATTTGAAATTACAAATTGATTTTTGTACTTTTTTGTTCAACAAAATTTAATTTTGTTTTGTTATTTTATGCAAGCAAGCCTCAATCTACACAAACCAAAACAAATTTTAAGGTCTCGGATACAAAGAATTTTTGTTGTTGCATAGTGTATGCTAAGCATTCGCCCCAGCGTTTTGTAATACTACCACTATCTGTGTAACCTGCAATGGTCCAATACAGAAATATTTTGGCGTAGGTCATTAACAATGGCTGGTTGCTTGTTTCCAGCCAAACACAAAGCATTAACCTGTTTGAATACCATTTCTATAAAAAATTTTCGGAGTAAAACAAAATGCTACTCGTACTGTTGGCTTGTAAAAAACAACACAAGACGGTCGCTAGTCAACTGTTCAACTCCTGTATATAATAAATAAAAAATTAACAAAGATATTTTTTTAATTGTGATGTTTCTAGAAAAACTTCATAATTTCTTAATTTATTTATGGTATTATCTTCAAATATGTCTCATTTAATTAATTTTGTGCATTTTTTCTATTTCCTAAGAATTTTATCGAGTTTACCGTTATTAGTTAAAAATTCAACAAAGTTTTGATTGGACAAAATTTTTTTTAAAAATAGACAATTTAATTTTTTATGCATAGCCTCCAGGCACATTTCCTATTTGCTTTCTGCACAGTATTATATGATTTAGTTGACCTTCACCCCTAGGTGGGCATCTGACATTTTTCAAGACATCATCAAAGTTCTTCCTTAAATCCGAACAATCTAAAATTGAGAAAATATATACATTTTAATTAAAAATGGGTTCAAAATGGAAGCAATAAAAATAATGACAAGCTAATTTAAGTATGAAATGTATTTTTTTTAAAGCTTAGACGCTTTTCCTCCAAATCATTTAAATCAGGAATTTATTTTCGTCAGTGTAAGCACCACTGACGATGCATTCTGTTGCATAAGCTATTGAAATATGTGTACACGAAATTTGCTGGCGAATCATAAAGGTTAAGCTATGCATAGACGATTGCCAGATCGGACAATATTGTCAGAAAAATGCAGCTTTGTGAACGTACAACCGTGTTAAACATACATTTTTTGTCTTGCAACGTCGCTCTGTGGTTCAGAATTGAAAAATGTCAAAAGTCAACTTTTTTGTCATCGCCGATTTCTAAAATTTTAATATTGAGACTAGGTTAGCCAAAACATTAGATCAAAATATTTATTATTGTGTAGCGTGGTGTGGTGCTGAAAACAAATATTTTATGTAATTTTGAAAAAAAAACTTACAGCCTGTTCAGCTAAATGTAACAAAACGCAGACGTGCGATAGCTACCCAAGCAATAATTTTCTTCTTCTTATTCTCACCCAAGCGATCATGTTTTTAATTTGGTTCATTGTCACTTATCGTTCGGGTAAGAAAGCTCTTTTCTTCATCGTCTTCCTGTCAAATACCAATATTACCTACATATTGTTATTGACATTTCATAAAGCTTTTTCCACACGGATATCAGAACGGGGGCAACCCTATCCAACAGCTGTAAAAGTAGCAACAGCTGATTCTAGACAATGAGAAATAATCAAGCAACCGAAAATAAATACAATTGTTTGCTTGATTGATCATATATGTATATATAGGGGCTATATCTAAATCGGAAACCTTCCGTACCCATTTCAGAGAGTTAAAAAGAAAGTTCTTGCTAAATTTGATAGTGATCTGAGCATAATTGTGACCTTTATTTGGTAACAAGAATACATTTAGAAACAGACGGACGGACAAAACCAGACCAATTCAGAAAGAGATTCTAGGTCGATAGGTATAATAAACGATTGTTTCTAAGGTATTATGAAACAATTTAAAAAGCAACAGTGTAGTTGTAGGATTTCAATACATTTTATGCACACTAATAAACAGAGGTTTTTTGAAATTATTATACAGGATACATCAGCAAAAGATACATGTTAATGTTGTTTGGTTCATTTATCCATTTTTTATTCATTTTCCCAACAATTTTCACGTTATCTTTCAAAAGGACGGCAAACATAACCGACACGAATGAATTTTTCTGATCGTCTGATTTGACGTTTCATTTCGTTCGTTGTTGTCTTATAAGAACCAAAATGTTGGCGATAATTGAAAGCTTCTTTGTTTATATCCAACACAAAGTGTGCAAAAACAAAAAATTTCATTCGCTTGCCATTTGACGTGCGAAGTGGCAAAAAAGAAGTTACAAAAACAGGCCCTTAGTTTTTGTATATTTTTGTAGATGGAAATTGTCATTTCTCGCAAACTATTATCGATAGAGGGTTAAGGTGGGATAGTACTCTTTGAGAAATTGCCAAAATTATTACTGTATTGTTTACACATGGTTTTTTATAACATATTTCCACAGGTACTATATTTTTGTTAAATTGGAATTTTAGTGGGATGAAACTTTTTAGCATCAAGAGACTTCAAGAAGATGTTGGTACCAGAAGAAAGGTAAAAGTGTCCTCTTTAAACCTATATATACGTTTGTAACTGCTCCGACCAGCCCGTAGAACACTTTTTTAATTTTAATGAAATTACTCGGGAAGAAATTGATTTTTCTTTTTATATTACCTGTTCATATGATATGTTGTATGTACACCAAGCCAAGTTGTGTGTGTTTTATGACATATTTACCTTATTTATGACATCTTAAACCTTTTTTCCACCATCCACCTCCCATATACAACGTACAAGTGCAACCCTACAATATGGCTTCGAGACTATAGTCTTGAAGGTATAGCTCCCACTGCGGAAGGTGAGTCGTCCACCGTGGTTGATACACGGCTTTCTGGAAGTGCGGAGGTACCCACGCGCATTATTTCTGGTGACTCCAACTCTAACAGAAGATCTGTAACGTCCTTCTCTGCGGACGAAAGATCTACTTCTGACACAGAGGGGCTGAGAGGAGTCTCCGGACTCTTTGACGCATCTGGCGGGGACACGCTTCTCGATGATACGGACGAAGAGTTCGATAACACCCTTGTCGGGGTGGATGTTAATCTGTCAATTACCAATGATGGTAAGAATTCTTCAGATTAACCTCCATCACGCTAAAGCAGCCTCAGCGGCTCTATTTCTGCGCCTGTCCACAGGTGCAGTAGACATCGTCCTGATACAGGAGCCCTACGCAGTGGGAGGAAGGGTGTGCGGTATCAGGACACCCAACTTTAAACTGCCTGTTGCCAACTGTGAAGGCACTCCATGAACCTGCATTTTGGTCAGGAAAGATCTAAGTATATTTCTCCTGGCTAATTTAAGTGGTCAAGACCAAACATCTGTTAGTCTGGAGATCGGTAATCGTATATATTGGGTGTTCTCCAGTTACTTGCCTAATGAAGCTGTAGTACCGACTGCTCTATTCAGGGATGTGGTAGAAGAAGCAACGTCTGATGAGGTCGAGCTGATTATTGGCGCAGACACGAACGCTCATCATACTATCTGGGGTAGTACGGATATAAACAATAGGGGTGATTCGCTTCTTGATTTTATTCTAACTACCAACCTAAGTATTTGTAACATAGGTAATAAACCGACCTTTACAATTAAAGACAGACAAGAAGTACTAGACGTAATGTTTGCTACTGACCGGCTGTCAGGCAAAAATATTGGGTGGAATGTGCTGGACGACCACTCATTCTCAGATCACCATTATATTGAGTTCAAACTCGCAGAAAAGCGCCTGAACCTATCGTCCACAGAAATGTGAGAAAGACAAAGTGGCACCTGTATGAGAAGAATTTCAAGAAAGTTCTCAACTCCAAACTTCTGTACGAACCGAATGACAAAGCCGGTCTGGATAATCTGGTCGAGCATATCACCACATCATTCAATAGAATAAGAATAATAATATAATTGAATAAGCCTGTCCAAAAACAAGGTATAAGGGTGAACTATACCCCAATGGTGGACTTCTGAGCAAACTGCTATGAAAAAGACCTGCAACAAGCGATTCAACGAGGCTAAATCTACTGGGGTCGCTAATGTGTGGGATGCCTATAAAGAGCCACTCAAGATCTATAAGAAGGAGCTTAGAAAGGCGCAAAGACGTTGTTGGTATACCTTCTGTGGCGAAGTGGAAAAGGTCTCCGACGCCGCAAGGCTGCGGAAAATACTATCAGCTTCCCCCTGTACAGTGGGTTACTTGCAGGATGAGGCAAATAACTGGACAAAAAACAGCGAGCAGTCGCTGAATGTACTGCTCGACACACATTTCCCGGGGAACTCACCAACACATACAAAACTCCTGTCGGTGAACCAACATGCTTACAATAAGGGGAAGTCTACAAGTCTGCACGAACTTGTGAGCACTATCGAACAAAGAGATTGTATATAAGAAGAGATACCATTTCATTCACCTCAACGAAAGGTGAATTCCGACTCGTGAGCAAAGATGAGTTCATGAAAAAATGTATTGAAAAATCGTGTATTTTGTGTGCTTTTCTTTCACTTTTTCACATGCACGTCAATAAACACACAAAATAAAATTATTATACGTTAGTTGAAACGAAGAAAACGGAGAACATATCTTTTTTTAATCAATTTAAAATTCCTTTATGTCCACCACTTCAATAGAAAAACTCAACTCTGCACATGAATTTTCGCCGTGCATACTCTTATTCTAGAACCTCTTTGCTATCGAATCATCCCTACATTTCAAAGAATTCACCATGGTGGCATTTCTTGACGTAGAAGGGGCTTTTAACAACATACACCCAGATGCAGTAATCGCGGCATTGTCACATCTAAAGGTTTAATAACTTTTTCGTTTATTATTTTTTTTCTTTCAGATTATATAGACAACACTTGGAGAATTTATAATGGAGAGGTTCACAATTGAACAGAGAACCAGAACAATAGAATTTTATTATTTAAACCAGAGATCAATTATTTTAACGCAAAGAGCATATCGTGAACATTTTAACGTCAGAATTTCGCCCTCTGAAGCAATGATTCGTTGCTTAGTTGATCGTCATCACCAACATGGCAGCGTAAGAGATTTGCCTCGAACCGGTAGACCACGTGTAAGTCGCACTGCGGAAAATATTGAACGAGTACAGCAAAGTGTTAACGAAGCACCAGAAACATCTGTCAGAAGGCGTTCTGCTCAGCTAGAAATGTCTCGTACGTCACTACGGCGCATTTTAAAAAAAGATTTACAGTTATACCCATATAAGGTCCAATTGGTGCAAGAATTAAAACCCCCAGATCATCGGCAACGTCTAAATTTTGCAGTTACATTTCAAGAGTTGGCCAGAAATGAAATCAACTTTATTAAAAATTTGATTATGAGTGATGAAGCTGATTTTCATTTGATTGGCTTTGTTAATAAGCAGAACTGTAGGTTCTGGGGTTCTCAAAATCCAAGAGCCATTCATCAACGCCAATTGCACCCCATCAGGTGTACAGTATGGTGTGGGTTCACATCTGAAAATGTCATTGGGCCTCACTTCTTCGAGAATGAAGATGGAAGTGCTGTAACCGTAAATGGAGAGCGGTATCGGTTTAGAAAATTTTTTACTTCCTGCTCTTGAAAACAGACCTGGTATGTGGTTTCTGCAGGACGGAGCCACTGCCCATACTGCCCGAGACACAATGGCACTTTTAAGTCATATTTTTGGAGAGCGAATAATTTCCAGAAATTCGGAAATTATTTGGCCAGCGCGATCGCCAGATTTGACAGCACCCGACAGACAGAAAACGGTGGTCATTTAAGAGACATTATTTTTCATACTTAGTGTAAAAAAATTTGCCTTTTGTATATTATATAATCTGGAAGAAAAAATAAAAAAAAATTAATAAACGAAAAAGTTATTAAACTTTTACACCCCTTGGTTTCTTTAGGCCCACCCTGTATAAGAATTTCTAAAAAAAACACTTCTTATTCCTAGTTTATGTTCTTAAAACTACTTCCCAGGGTGCGAGGTGGGACCATATTTAACCCTTTTTAGCCCACAATAGCACTTTACTACAGTTAGCTGTTTTTGCCCTCCTACGAGTATACCCATATCGAACAATAGCTTCCTATCCTATTTCTTTATAACAACATTCGCATCAAAATTCACGATTCAAACTGTAGCCGTTGAATTTGGCGGTGGTACCATATTTGGCTGTAGGAAAATTCGCCCAAATATAAAGGTAAAATGTCCCAAAAGATTAATACGAAATATCGACCATAAAAAGGGAAAAACTACAAAAATAAAAAACCAGTAAGGAAAGGCTAAAGTCGGGCGGGGCCGACTATATAATACCCTACACCACTCTCGAAATATTGAATAACTCTGATATATAAATTTTGTAATTCATGTATAAATTGTTTACATAAATTTACTTTTGGGACATTTTATACTTAAATAATAACCTGTACCACAGTGTGGTGTAGGGTATAAAAACGATTGGATCTAAAGAGCCAAATCGGATGAAACATATATATGGGAGCTATAGCTAAATCTTTACCGATTTTCTTCAAATTCAACAATGTTGGTTCATGGATCAAGAAACTCTACCATTCTAAATTTCAAAACGATTGGATGTAAAATACAGCTTCTATAGAACTAAAGGGCCAAATCGGACGAAACATATGTATGGGAGCTATAGCTAAATCTTAACCGATTTTCTTCAAATTCGGTAGTGTTGGTTCATGGATTAAGAAACTCTACCATTCTAAATTTAAAATGATTGGATGTAAAACACAGCTTCTTCAGGACTAAAGAGCAAAATCGGACGAAACATATATATGGGAGCTATAGCTAAATCTTAACCGATTTTCTTCAAATTCGGCAATGATGGTTCATGGATCAAGAAACTCTACCATTCTAAATTTCAAATGGATTGGATGTAAAATACAGCTGCTATAGGACTAAAGGGTCAAATCGGACGAAATATATATATGGGAGCTATATCTAAATCTGAACCGATTTCAACCAAATTCAATAGCGATCTTAACAGCTGCGAAATACTCTAAACTGCAAAATTTCAGAACGATCGGAGTGAAATTGCAACCTGTAGTCGACGAACAACTTTACATGGACAGACGGACGGACAGACATGCTTAAATCGACTCAGCTAGTGATTCTGAGTCGATCGGTATACTTTAAGGTGGGTCTAGCTGTGTTATTTTCAGGTGTTACAAACATCTGCCGTGAAACAAACATTTAATACCCTGTACCACAGTGTGGTGCAGTGTATAAATATAATACCCTACACCTCCCTCACAACGCGAATATGGGCATTGCGATAATAATTTGGAATAAATGGTTTCTTTTCAGTTAAAAAAGTAACGGGGTTTCCAATAGAGATTATATGATTTTGAAGTGTCGTTTCGGCCATTTTTAATATGTCTTGATTTGTCATTTGTTATCCCCTCACATTAAAGAGGAGGGTATACGTATATCATTTGATACGAACCAAAAGTGTAACACATCGAAGGAGTGACCTAAGACCCTAAGTATGTTCGGCGGATATCCGTTTTTGGTCATTATAAGTCGAGTGAGCAATGTCCGTCCGTCTGCCTGTCTGTCGGTCTGCTGGCTGGTGCACTCGATAACTCTCGAAAGGAGTAACCGATTGACTTCCAATTTGGTATGTTGTAATATTTTTTTATATCTCCGGCTAAGTTCGAAGATGGACCATATTGGTCATTTCGACTGGTAACTGGCGAATGTGACGCGTGATGTTTTGCTCCAAGGCCTGAATCGAAGCGGGTTTGTCCGCATAAACTTTAGACTTTACATATCCCCCCAGGAAAAAGTCTAACGGTGTGATATCATACGATCTTGGTGGCCAATCGACCGGCCCAAAACGGGAAATTATCTGCTCACCGAAGTGTTCTCTCACTAAAACCATTGATTGATGCGATGTGTGGGAAGGGGCGCCGTCTTGTTGAAACCAAATGTCGCCGAGATCACGAGCTTCAATTTCAGGCATCAAATAGTCGGTTATCATGGCACGATAACGGTCGCCATTGACGGTTACGTTCTCACCGGCATCATTTTTGAAGAAATATGGACCGGTGATTCCACCGGCCCACAAACCTCACCAAACCGTTGATTTTTCTGAATGAAGTGGCAGCCCTTGAATCTCTTCAGGTTGCTCTTCGTCCCAAATGCGACAATTTTGCTTGTTTACATACCCATTGAGCCAGAAATAGGCCTCATCGCTGAACAAAATTTGGCACGAAAACGTCGGATCTTCTTGGAACTTTTCAAGAGCCCATAGAGCGAAGCGATGTCGCGGCGGCTTCAGTTCTTGCAGAAACTGTATTTTGTATGCTTTCAATTTAAGATCTCGGCGCCAAGTCGTTCCATACGTCAGTCCGAGTTGCTGCTCCACGGTCTTCGTGTACACTCTCAGCTACGGCCGCTACATTTTCTTCACTGAGTGGTCTATTCGGTCGAATATTTTCCAATAATGAATGCTGGGTCTCAAGATGGGTGATGGTGTTGCGAATAGTACGCTCAGTAGGCCTATTATGTTGACCATATGTTCAACGAAGTGCACGAAACACATTTCTCACAGAACGTGAATTTTCGTAATAAAGTTGAACGATTTGTAAACGTTGTTCAGGCGTAAGTCTTTCCATGATGAAATGCCAAACAATACTTAACAAAAATAACATGACAGCATGACACGACTCACACGTGATCTGTCAAAAAAAGGCTATTGAAAGAAGTATCTCTACTTGGATCACCCATTATAAAGAAGAATGTGTGTTTGTACCGTATAGACGTCTAAACGGCTGAACAGATCTTCTTGAAATTTTCACAGAATGTACATGTATGGGGCGTGGTGAAGACACACGGGGCGTGGTGAAGACACACACACAAGACACATTTTAAAATTGCAATATCTTGCACAATTTGTTAGCGAGAGTGCTGTAATTTTGTACATATGTATCTGGTGGCAGTCTGCGTGATTGGCCCAAAAATGGCATGGGACCAAGGGGCGTGGCACCGCCCATATAAGCCAAATTTAAAAAATGATATATCTTGCACAATTAGTTAGCGAGCGTGCTGGAATGTGTATACATATGTATCTGGTGACGGTCTACGTGACTGGTCCAAAAATGGGCGGAAACGGACCAATGGGCCAAAGCCAAATTTTGAAATTGAGATATCTTTACAATTTCTTAGCGAGAGTGCTCTTATTTTATGGAGATGTTTTTGGTGGCAGTATTCGTGCTTCAAAAATGAACACGATCGGAAATCTAAATCTGGGGCAACGAAGTGGACCGGGTACAGCTAGTAATATCGGGTCCGTTAATAAGAGCGCTACAAAAGTTTTTTTTAAATAAAACAAAAACGGTTTTGGATATCAATGAAATTCTTTATTCCTGTGAAAGTACGTTCGATGCCATTATGTATGGAACTCGATTTCTTTTGCATGGCCACCACGGGCACGCTTGCAGAAGTCCAGACGCTGAACCCAATTTTCGACGGTTTTCAAGCATAAATCGGCCGATACTGCTGCAATTTCATGTTCGATATTCGTACGAAGTTCATCAATCGACGCTGGCTTGTTGGCATAGACCATAGACTTGACGTAGCCCCACAGGAAATAGTCTAACGGCGTCAAATCGCACGACCGAGGCGGCCAATCGACTGGACCATTTCGTGAGATAACACGTTCTCCAAACTTGGTTTCCAATAATAATTGATTGTGGCATTCGCCGTGTGGCTTGTGGCGCCGTCCTGTTGGAACAACATGTCCTCCAAGTCCATATCATCCAATTGGGGCCAAAAATATTCGGTTTTCATTGAACGGTAGCGATTCCCATTCACAGTAACGTGCCGGTCTTGATCATCACGGAAGAAGTACGGCCCAATGACGCCGCCGGCCCATAAACCGCACCAAATCCTAATTTTTTCGGGATGCAATGACGACTCATGGAGTACGTGTGGATTGCTGTCTGACCAATAACGCATATTTTGTTTATTGACAAAGCCATTCAGCCAGAAATGAGCCTCATCGCTGAAGATGATTTTTCGATTTTTCGTGCTCTTAACGTTGAGGCCACTGACTCCGAATTTCGGTAGTAAATTTTAATAATTTCGACTCGTTATTGGTTCGTATATCTGTCCATCATGAAATGGCAAACCTTGCTGAAGAGAAATGTCAAAAGAGCGGCAAAAAAATATGGCGTCTTTCGCTGTCCCTGTCGGTCTACTTTTGTAGCGTCCCTGTTGAAAAACCCGTTACTTATATATGAAGCCGTCTCTTATAAAATGTAAAGTGAAAGACAGATACAATCTGTCGAAAAAGTAAACTAATGAAGCAAATTGACATAATCCGGTGAAATTTGGAGAAGAATTGCAAAATATATATCATAAATTTAATTATAAACAAGTAAACATAGAACAAGAACACAAATGGAGTTTTAATATGTTTTGAATATCAATTATGAATTAAGATATTGTCATAATTACTCACCGATTTTAAATCCGCATATTTGAATTTCTTTCAAATATGTTGGAAAATTTTTCGATGTTATCAAAAGTTTTAATATATTCTTCGGGCAGTCATACGGACAAAGGATTGACAGTTGCAGATTCCGATTTTGACGAAATAAATCCAAGAAAAAGTCAAAAGCATTTCCACTGTCATTATAAGTTACACCTAAAGTGGTCACTTCGGTTGGAAAACCTTCAATTGGAGCATCGTTTCTCCCATCATATGGACAGCAGAGGATGTTCAGTTCCCGTAATGGTGGATGCCTCAGAAGAGCGCAGATATCGGACCACACGCACTCTGATTCGATTGAAGTGGACAATTTACGAAGATGCTTTAGTTGCAGCACAGTGTAATTGCGCATTTGGGTGTTTTGTGGCATTTCGAGAGTTTCCAAGTTGGTGCATGACGGTAGATGGTAGCCGGAAACGGGAGACCTTTCAGTCGGATCGTGATACCAGTTTAAATGCTTTAGGGTTTCATTTTGTTTATAAATCGATGTAAATTTGCACAAATCTAATGCATCTACATCCAGTTTTTCTATTAAAGGTGAAATGGAATTATCTTCAAATTCCTGCATTAACGAATAGTGTGTGTGACGTGAGATGAACTCCGTGATATTGGTCTCGGTAAGAATTTGTCTCAAATTGTTGTGGGTTAAACCACGGCACTCCAATATCTGTAACTTTGTCACTGTCGAGGGTATCGAAAATGTTGTAATATTTTCAAATTTTGTCCATTTTATAGTTAAGTTGATGAGATTTTTACATGAGTTTATAAGTGCGGCCCATATCGTTTCATTTAGTCCTCTAGTAACTTCTAAATGAACTTTTGCAAGATTTTCGAAAATTTTTAAAAATGTTGGATTATGGTTCAGTGAATTTCTTTCAATGAATGTTGTCAAAATTCTTAGTTCCTTTAGTGACAATTTCCGGTTTACAAATAAATTCCCCGTGTTTTTGCAATTATCGTTTACTACAATAAGTGTTCCTTCTAAAACCTCCAGTTGCAGTTCATAGATAAGTTGACAAAAGTGTTGATATTTCAACTTAGCCTTATGGCGATAATTCAAACAGAGTTGTTTTAAATTTTTCATTTCAAGTAGACATTTAACATTTTCCTTTCCCACTCCCCGGGTATTTTTCCGCACGAATTCGGTTAAATGTAGACTTTTCAGATGAGGTACATTTTTGGCAATTACCGGAATTATTGAATGCATATGGGGCACTGTACATTGCAGGCTTTTCAGATTTATAAATGACTTGCCACAGAAGAGGGCTCCTGAAATACATTTCATTATCACATCCTTATGAAGTTTGTTACTCACATCTCTTTCTACTTCGAAATTCAATTCGTGGACATTATCTGCATAAACTGATTTGAATTCCTGAAGTCCTGTCCTGGTCAGAAGTTTACGATTTGTATTTGTTTCATTTGCTACAATATAATCTCTTTCGCCATAGATTATGTTTAATGAGCTATAGTCCAGGTCCATCACTATGAACTCTTTGAAGATAAACCCGAAATCAGCATTAACTTGGGCCAATCGCAATTGATCGCTAAAATTTAAAAGTTTATAGATTTGCGTTATTATATCGGCATTCGATGCAATCTTCTCTAATCCTCCATTTGAATTCATTTCAGTCATTTTTTTATTTCGAAACAAAACCGCTAGCGATTAAAAGAGCCGTTGATATTTTCGTTTAGAAATCTTCGCAATAACTGATTGGAAAAAAGTTCTATACTTATATTAAGAAATTTATTCAAGCCTCGGTAAGAACACTCACACACACTGCCAAATCACATGAGTGTTCTTACCGAGGCTTGAATAAATTTCTTAATATAAGTATAGAACTTTTTTCCAATCAGTTATTGCGAAGATTTCTAAACGAAAATATCAACGGCTCTTTTAATCGCTAGCGGTTTTGTTTCGAAATAAAAAAATGATTGAAATGAATTCAAAGTGTGTTTCTCAGACCGCAATCACTCACATATGATATTCGTCGCCAATTTTATATTTATCCTTTGTAATTTCCAATTCTTTTTCACACATAAAGTTGTGGATTTATTCCATTGAGTCTGGGCTGCTGAATACTTCCATTCCGTTCCATGTTGCCTGTATTAAGATAAAGTAAATGTAGAAAGGCCGGGGTAAACAGATATAAAGGGTGGTTAAATTTTAAGGGCCGATGTTGATTTTGAATAAAACACAATTTATTTAGGAAATTATTGTCATTTCTTTTTATTATGATAATATTGGTACGGTTCAATTATGTATGGAACAAAATATCCGCCAAATGGCCGCCGCGACCTCGGCGGCACATCTCCATACGATGGTCCAAATATTCGATGACGCTGAGGCATAATTGAGATTCTATGCCGTTAATGTGCCGAATTATCTCATCCTTTAGCTCTGGAATTGTTGCTGGCTTAACGACGTACACCTTTTCTTTCAAATAACCCCAAAGAAAGAAGTCCAACGGTGCCAAATCACATGATCTTGGCGGCCAATTGACATCGCCACGACGTGAGATAACACGGCCATTGGATTTGTTGCACAAAAGAGCCATTGTTTAGTTAGCTGTGTGGCAAGTGGCACCGTCCAGTTGAAACCACATATTGTCCACATCCATATCATCCAATTCGGGCCATAAAACACATTCACAGTAACTGCCTGACCGGCCTCATTTCGAAGAAGTATGGCCCGATGATGTCGCCAGCCCATAAACCGCACCAAACGAACTGGGCGAGCATGCACAGGTGTTTTCACATCTCCTACAGAACCGGTTTGCTGAAATTTGCGCACAATTCTCCCGATTGTGGACACATTTGGCCGATTATGTTGATCAAAAAAACGTCACGAAGTGCACGAAATGCATTTTGATTTGAACGCTCATTTTCGTAAAAGGCTTAACAAACTTTAACGTGTTGCTCGATTGTGTGTCCTTCCATGGTTCAAATTGAGTTAGTCTGAAATTGAGAAATGTCAAATGAAATGCAGAAAGAAACTTGACGTTTAGATGTGGTTCACATTCAACATCGGCTCTTACAATTTAAATGGGGCCTTAATCCAAGTATGCCTTAATCGCCATTTGGACCTACAGGATCAATAAGAAACAATGACACCAACAAGGATTTAAGAAACATGTTCAGGATGAATTTCTCAATTGTGGGTTGATTATAGACCAACCAAAACAAGGATCATGCAATACTAATGATGGACATACAGCAAGAAGGTTATTGTCTGATCCCGAAAAAGCATCTGAAATAACTGGTGTTGATAGAAATCTCATTTCAAGATTAAAAACAATTTTCGATGTACTTGCGTGCCATAAACAAACTGATGCAAAAAAATTTAATGAATATACCAAGGAAACTGCATGAATATAAAGGGTCCGCCAAATAACTTTTTTTTTTGAAAATGCTATAAAAAAAAATACTGAATATTTTCTCAAATTTCTTTTTTTATTTGAAAGTACAATCCTTCCGGTTAATAATGGAAAATAATTTCATTCAAATGGCTGCCTCGGCTGGCCATGCAGTAGCCTACACGATCGGTCCAATTTTTATGCACATTATCGATTGTGTGCAGCTGTATTTCACCAATGGCTCCACGAATATGTATTGTCCTTTAAAGCGTCAATTGTCTCTGGCTTGTCGGCGTAACACTTATCTTTGAGGGCACCTCACAAATAATAGTCCAACGGTGTCAAATCGCAGCTCCGAGGTGGCCAAACGACATCAGCTCTGCGGCTGATATTGCGATCTTCAAAACAGGGCGCAAAACATCCAGTGCAGCTTCGGTTGTGCGGCACGTAGCGCCGTCCTGTTGAAACCAAATGTTGCCAATATCCTCCTCTTCAATTTTTGTGAACAAAAATTCGTTCAACATGACCCGATAACGATCGCCATTGACTGTAACGGCCACTCCTTGCTCATTTTCGAAGAAAAATGGCCCAATTATGCCTCTGGACCAAAATCCGCACCAAACAGTGACTCGTTTTGGGTGTATAGGCTTTTCAATGTATGCGTGCGGGTTTTCTGTGCCCCTAAATGCGACAATTTTGCTTGTTGACGTAGCCACCGAGGTGGAAATGGGCCTCATCAGTCAAAATGATTTTTCGATGATTTTCGAATTTTAATAATTTCCATGATTTTCAAAGTAATGTCGCAATATTTCCCAGCGTTGTTCAAGCGTGTACACAACCATATTCGTTCAGCGGAAGGATAAAACTAATTATCTGTCAAATCAGACATGAGGTAAGTGTTACCATTCACGAAATAAGCCTTAGTTGAAAAAAAACGTTAGATGGCGGACCCTTTATAATACCAAATATTCATGGAGAAATATGTCTGCAACAGTTCACACAATTCTTTATCATGGAGGAGATGTCATTAAGCATCATTTGGTACCAATCGGAAACCTATCAGAGGAAGCCCACGAAAAAAATAAGGATTACAGGTTTTATTTCCAGCATTCGAAATCAATGGAAAGTAGCTAGGCAAACTTAACCGTAATTTTACTTGAGCGCCGCCGTAACGGTGCCCGCTGGAGCAATTACCAAATCGTGAAAAATGTGCTGTTTCACTGAGACATTCACAACAAAAATAGCAAGAAATTAATTTTATTTTATATTTATTTGGTACTAATTTATCATTTTATTACTTATTTATCATTACTTTTCAAAAGTTTCGCATAAATTTGTTCTTTTTTCATTATTTTACTAATTTTGTTTGCAAATGCACGTAAACGTACCGTACAAATCAAATTTCAACAGATTCAGCCGTTCGTTTACGTTTCGTTTCCGTTGGCTAATCGTTTACACTAATTCCCATATGTCAGATTGATTCAGCTGATTCGTTACGCTACAGGGGCGTTACGGTTAAGTTTGCCGAACCAGGCCTTTAGATGAAGATGCAAGAGGGCTGCTAGAGGACAGAAATAATACGGAACACATATGGAATATTTGCAGGAAATTTTTCAATCGAACGAATAAAAATTATAATTTACTGTTTTTGTTAGATATACGCTTCAAGAGCATCTTCTGGCGACAATAATCGTTGACCACGCATTTTTTTCTTGATGTGCGGGAATAATAAGAAGTATTGGTTGCCAAGTCAGTGCTGTACGGCGGATGACCCATCAATTCGACGTTTTGGCCGGTCAAAAAGGCGCTGATTTCAGCCGATGTGTGAGAGATCGCCAAGGATGCCTCTATCTCACGGTATGTCACATGTCGATCTTGCATTATCAGTTCAGGCACGGCATCAATGTTCTCTGGCACAACGGCTGTTTTTGGACGACCTTCGTCTTTGAGCGAGCGTCGACCACGATTGAATTCACTGAACCAGTTTTTCACAGTGCTATAAGATAGTGCTTCATGGCCATACAAAGATTTAAGTTCACCGATGCACTTTTGTCGTGATAATCATAATTCCATTTTTTTTGCCAAATAGATTTTTTCAAGTCACTGTAAATAACACAAATGATGGTCGTACGTCAAAACGTTCTGAGTACGTTTATGCTAAAAAATGTCAAACTTTCCAATGGAAATGTCAGATGGCGCCAGAAATATATATAGCAACCCTCGTATTTTGTCATAGTTAAGAAAAATTTTTAATTTGGACACAATTTGACCGCACGCCTCGTACCCCCATGCAAATTATTCCGGGTACTCAAAAGTTCATAAAACTGTAGGGTTTTCCAATAGGGATGATATGATTTTGAAGTGACGTTTCGGCCATTTGTAATATTTTATAATCTGTCATTTGTTTTTCATTGTATTCAGTAGTGTTTACAATTTCATCATGGAGAGATATGCGTAAGAACAATGATTACAAATTATTCAGTTTTATTATCAAAATAATCGTTCTTCAATTGCAACTTTTCGTGCGCTAAGTCCATTTTTTTTTTAAAAAAACCAAAAAAAAATTTCCAGTCGACCTACGACCTTGAGCAACATTCTTGCTCTCGTTAAGAGCTATCTATCTGCTTTTGACCGATTCCCGATCCGACGTACCGTTAAGGAGCTAGAGCAAAAATAAACTTTCCGTTCACATATGAAAATGATACTAAGTCAATTTTTTTAAATCCAAAAAAAAACACTTTCCATTCGACCTACGACCCTGACACACATGATCAATATTTTAGCTCTTGTTGTCATTGACCGATTGTGGTCTTTCGAAATAAACCAGACTCTCTTCAAGCTTTACAAGTCCATATTGAACGTGCCATTTATGACATACGACTTGAAAACTACGAAAAGTGCTCGAAAATTGAGTTCATCGAATTCGTTCTTGCAGAAGAAGTCTTGGAGGCTATTTGAATGACGTTTAATTTAGAACTTAATTGCATCGATTGTACTTCACATCAAATAAAAAACTTTTGAATTTCCTTACCAATAAGTGTGTTTTTTTTTCAAAGAAATCATATCACTCTTATTGGAAAACCCGTTATAACACTGAATTGGAGCATTGTATATTTATGAAATCTAACACGTCATAATATTTCATACATATCAGTTGCGGCGCAAAATTTCGACGGAATAAGGCGAGTTCTTTTGGTACCTTCCACGCAAAGGGTTCAAAGGACATGATAAAAATATATAAAAAAATGCTCAAGAGTGGAATGGATTTCGATTTGTTAAGCATAACAGGCTTGCTGTGACCAAATGTGTGCTCAAATTTAGGAGGGGTCGTTTCAAGTTACCTCTCGACTCCACCCAGGAAGATCTTGACAAAAGGGTTGTTAGTCCATATATCGTGCGACCCATCAAATCAGAGGGAATTTTGCGTAGATTACAATTATGGTGAGAAAAAGTTGAAGACTCACTAGGGAAAATTCCTGTATGTAAAACGCCGGGTACGTGGACCAAAGTGTTTTTGCGTAGTATTGCACTGTATTGTTTCGTTTTAAAAGTTGAATGCATGTATTTGTCAGAAGAGTGTCTTTCGTTGGCTTCTAAAATAATATTATCATCTTTGTGAGAAATGTCATCAAAAATATCACATAAAACTTCGTTTAAACGAAACGTGATATACGGGTTTTCCAACAAGAGGTGTTATTTTGAATCTCCCGGTATTTCGGTAGCTGTCACTTTTGAAGCTTTTATTCTTTGACATTTGACAAGTAGAAACTACGCCATTACTAAAAATGGAACGATACACGATCATCGAACGATACAAAACGATCGAACAAAAACACGATACGAACGATACAAAATCATCTTGACTGATGAGGCCCATTTCCACCTCGATGCCTACGTTAACAAGCAAAATTGTCGCATGTGGGGCTCGTAAAACCCAAGAGTTATTGTTAAGAAGCCTCTCCATCCTCAACGTGTGACTGTTTGGTGCGGTTTATGGTCCGGCGGGGTCCTTGGACCTTCCTTTTTCGAAAATGAGGTTGGATCAATAGTTACGGTGAATGGATTGCGCTATTAAGAGATGATTAATGATTTTTTATGGTCGGAGTGGGATGGAATTGATCTGGACAACGTTTACTTTCAACAAGACGCGCTACGTGACATACAATCAACGAAACCATTGCTCTGTTACGGGAAAAGTTTCCGGATCATGTTATCTCTCGAAGAGTTGATCACAATTGGCCACCGAGATCTTGTGATTTAACACCTTGCACTTAACACTTCTTCCTTTGGGGCCACGTGAATGATAAGGTCTACGCCAACAGCCCAGCGTCGATTCAAGACCTCAAAGATAGAATTCGTGAGGCTGTCGAGGACATAGGGCAGCCACTTTTCGATTTGGTTATGGAAAATTTCATGAAAAGGATATGGTCCTGTAAGCGTGGTCGTCGTGGCCATTTGGCTGATGTTGTTTTTCAGTATTAACGGCATACCTTCCTCTTTATGAAATAAACATCCGATCATTTATCTAAAAAAATGGCATTTTTCTTTGAATATGGAAATAACACCTCTTGTTGGAAAACCTTTTATTATACATATATTGTCAATGTTAAGTTTTTTAAGCCGCTTATAATATGTATGTCTGAAATTATTATAAGGTTCGTCTTTAAATCGTTGTTTGTGTTGTTTGACTACACAGTACAGCACACGATTTTGGGACTCAATTCTGAGAATTGGACGTGAAAGTAGCCCCAAAAATAAGAACTTCTGCATCATTCGTTTAGTCATGTTGGCTGAATTAATAATTTAATGGCCATATGCATTTCTTTTGCTCAAGGTGGATTTTTTTTTAATTTTTTTCCTTTTGTATCTGAAGCAAAGTCGAAGATACTGATTGGGAGAGACAAAAACAAACCTACCCGCAAAAAGTGCAGTGCCTTAAAAATCGCAAAAATGCCCACAAAGTCATAAAATATCTGTTAGTAAAATATTGAAAAATACGCATAGGTAATACGTATAAAACAGAACATTATAAAACATAACAGAATATTTTTGCGATTTTTAAGGCACTGGATGCACTTTTTTCGGATAGGTTTGTTCCGCATTTTTTTCTCCTACTCAATAACTACAACTTTGCTTCAGAAACAAAAAAGATATTCCGTATAGAAAAGGTGCTAAAAATCCACCTTGAGCAAAAAAATCGTATGACCATTAAATTATTAATTCAGCCAACTTGACTAAACGAATGATGCAGAAGTTCTAATTTTTGGGTCTACTTTCACGTCCATTTGTCAGAATTGAGTCCCACCCAAATCAATGAGCTGAAAATTGCTGTACTGTGTAATAAGGCAAATATGGTCCAAAGTCAGGAGAATATCCTAGTGACAAATCATTAACGATTTAAAGACCGAAATAAAAACAAACGAAAATAAAAAAATTTTTTTTTTTTGACAAAAATATCAAAACTATTTTTAATTTCGCAAAAAAAAATCACAAAAATTATTTTTGCGAATTATTTTATTTTCTTAAAAAATTTAAGTAAACTCTCCAGAAAACAATTTGGCAAATATAGGTAATTAGTTATATGGATTTGGAAAAAAGGGCCGTTTGACTAAAATTTTAATATTCAACTGGTGCATGTTTCATTCCGTTCAAAGACATCGCTTTTAAATATTGACTCACTTGACATGAAATCCCCCATATACTTAATGCAATTTTTATATGGGACCTCTAATGAACCCTGGAAATGAATGATAGGGAATAGAGAAACTTACCGATCTGCGTCTTGTTATAAAAATAACATTGATTTATTATTACAAAACATATACAAATTTTACACTTATTGCATAATTCGAACTTGAAATTTCACATAATTGATAATTCAAACAAATTCCGCTACTGCTTCACAATTGAATAAAATTCTGATTGGGTAGACAACTTTTTTTTCATCTTTTTCTGCATAGCCCCCAGGAACATTTCACACAGAATACAGTTTGGTTGCCTCAGCCGAATTATTTGCCAACCGAATTTTGGTAGTTCTGTCAACTATCATGAGATTCCATCAGGACAACCAACACTTTCGATGTGGTATACTTCTGCTGCCATGTTGACAACAATCTTATTTGGTTGCGCCAACTACGAAAATGGTGGCCAAAATTATCTGTTGTATGTTGCCACAACCAACAGTTTTAAAAAATTGGTTTTTCTGACAATTTGTCAGTCATATACTGCCGACAATTAGTTAAAAACAGTTTTCAGTAATTTTTATTTTATTTATTGAACAAAAAACCAAACAATTCATAACAAAATTAAAAATCCCATATTACAAATTCATCACTATTATGAGATGTGGAAATACATATTTGACACAAATTTTACTACACGAAAACAAAACACAAAACTTTTATGCAAATATCGCTTAACCCTGTGCTTTCAATTTCATGATTGTCACTTTAATTTTTTATTTATGTAAAACATTTTGCACAACATATTCTGCATTCCACGCATTATTATACACACGAGATTATTTTTGACTACATACTCGTATACCGTTCTTGAATAAAATGATTATTTATTAATATGTTTTCTGTTGTAGTAACCAGATATTCGTTGCAATAATAATCTTAGCTCTATTGATACAATTTTTGTTGTCAAGAATAAAACATTGGTTGTCACAACCAAAAATCGATCATATGGTACTATAATGAAAGTTTAAAATTGGTTACCACAACAAAGCGACTGTCACTGAAAAAAACAATCTTTATCGATTGATAGGTACAACCATCGATTTAGTTGCAAGCATTTTTATTTGATCGTATCCATGTTATTATTGTTGTTTCAACTATATATATATATATATATATATATATATATAAATACAACCGACAGACGGTGTAGGCAATATACTTTATGTTGCTGGTACTATTTTTTTATTGTTACAATCGAATTCCAACCAATTATTTTCCTGGGTGTTCTTATTTTCTGCGCAGTATTATGTAATTTAAATCGAGTTCCCACAAAGGTGGGTTTCTGATATGTTTCATGGCATCATCAAAGTTCTTTCTTAAATCCGAACAATCTAAAATAAAAAAATATATATTAAATAAAAAATGAGATTAAAATAGGTTTTTGTATGTATTGCATTAGACCGGCCGTTAATGGTGTGGGAAAAAATAAAAGCGGAGTTTTGTTGCTGTGTTTGACTTGTGCCACATTTGGACCCATACGATTTCGGTCGAAATATATCTAAGACATCATCATATCGATACCTTCATTCCAAGGTGTGCAAAGTCGACTTGGCATGTTTAAATGGGCATTGCCTTTTTTAACCTAAATATTCCAAATTATAGTCAGTCAACATATTGTGTTTGTTCATCAAACTCCAGCAAAGGCTATTCACAAAACAGTTTAGGGGTCATTCGATTTAAATTATGAAGGAATGTCATACAATTTTAAAGTTTTTGTAAAACTTCGACTTAACATTTTTTGTAGAGTAGAGGTATCGACATGAGAACTATAAATGATCTTCATTTTATAGTTCGCAGTCGCATACCTTCGCTTTGGAGACATTTAATAAAGTATTTTTTGCATAGCTGCATCGCTTAGTCCAGATATACACTACGTAGACACGTTTTATCAGCAGCTTATCATCAAATTCGCTTATGAACTTGCACGAAGAACTCAAAACCTTCAGGAAGAGTTTTTTTCTCCCTTCTTGCCGACTGCCTCTCTCTCCATCAAAACGCCGATAATCTGCAGAACATTCAGCCAGAGTAAATCGGGACATACTTTTGTAAGGCATTCTGTGCACTAAAGTGAAAAATGCGCTAATGCAAAATTAATTTAGCTGCACAAATGTACACTTATCCGATTTACATAACTGCCTTTATGTGCACATAAATGAAATGTACATTGATATAAAAACAAAACAATGATTTTTGGGAAATGTTTTACTTATTAAAGTCAAACAATTCAAGTAAAAGTTAATAACACTATGCAACAAACAACATGTCGAGACCTACATATACATTATTATATGTATCTTCGACATACTATTTTATGAATCCAAAACACAAAATATTGTTATAGTTGTCTTTATACCCTCCACCATAGGATGGGGGGTATATTCATTTTGTCACTCCATTTGTAGCACCTCTTAATATTGATCTGAGACCCCATAAAGTATATACATATATTCTCAATCGTCGTAAAATTCTAAGATGATTTAGCCATGTCCGTCCGTCCGTCTGTTGTAATCGCACTACAGTTCGTAATAATAGGGCTTATAGTTGCAGGTTGTTTGGGATTGCAAATGGACCATATCGATCAATGTTTTGATATAGCTACCCTATAGAGGTCGCTCCAAAATACTGGTTTTGAGCCATAGATACCACATTTTTAAAGCAATTTAGCACGAACTTTGCAGTTTGTACTATATTTTGACAAGAATTCATCAAAACAAAAATTTTACAATTCGGTTTATATTTTGTTACAGTCACCCTATAGAGGTCGCTCCAAAATATATGTATTTGAGCCATCAATACCATATTTTCTAAGCATTTTAACTGAATCTTTGCAGTTTGTATTTAATTACAAGAATTCATCGCAGTAAAAATTTATTATAGTCCACCTATAGATGTCGCTCCCAAAAAGGCTTATTTAAGCTATAAAAACCAAATTTTTAAAGAAATTTAGCTGGTTTTTTGGCAAGAATTTATCTCAATAAAATGTATACAAATTACATTTTATTTTGTTGTAGTCCCCGTGTAGATGTAGCTCTCAAACAAGCTGTTTCCATCCACAAACACCACATTTTTCAGGTGAAGTTAGGCTAAAGAATTTGCGGCCTAAAAATTGCAGAGTTCGTTTTTTATCACCTATCCTTAGAGAGGAGGGTATATATCATTTGATACAAACCAAAAGTGTAACACATCGAAGGTGTGACCTAAGACCCTAAGTATGTTCGGCGGATATCTGTTTTGGGTCATTTCAAGTCGAATGAGCAATGTCCGTCCGTCCGTCTGTCTGCTGGCTGGTGCGCACGACAACTCTCGAAAGGAGTAACCGATGGACTTCAAATTCGGTATGTGGTATAATTTTCTTCTATCTCCGGCTAAGTTCGAAGATGGGCCATAGATGGGTCCACTCCTTCTAGTACCTCCCCCACAAATGGTTAACATTTAGTGAAATATTTATTCTTTTATAACTTCTATACTACTTATTTGAATCCTCTGAAATTTTACACATAGTATTAGTTTATTAGTCACTATTACCTCGAGAAAAATGGGCGAAGTTGCCATGTATCTTTTGGTACCTCCCACCCAAGTGCACCATTTTGTACCAAAAGTTACCAGCTTATAACTTTAATACCAGTGCATAAAAATGCGTGATATTTTGTACAGTGTAATGATTTTATATTACCTAGAGTCCAGAGAAAAGTGACCGGACGATTTTGTACCAAAAGTAAACAGCTTTTAACTTTAAAACCAGTAAGGAAAGGCTAAAGTAGGGCGGGGCCGACTATATAATACCCTACACCACTCTCGTAATATTGAATAACTCTGATATATAAATTTTGTAATTCATGTATAAATTGTTTACATAAATTTACTTTTGGGACATTTTATACTTAACTAATACCCTGTACCACAGTGTGGTGTAGGGTATAAAAACGATTGGATCTAAAGAGCCAAATCGGATGAAACATATATATGGGAGCTATAGCTAAATCTTTACCGATTTTCTTCAAATTCGGCAATGTTGGTTCATGAATCAAGAAACTCTACCATTCTAGATTTCAAAACGATTGGATGTAAAATATAGCTTCTATAGAACTAAAGGGCCAAATCGGACGAAACATGTATATGGGAGCTATATCTAAATCTGAACCGATTTCAACTAAATTCAATAGCGATCTTAACAGCCGCGAAATACTCTGAACTGCAAAATTTCAGAACGATCGGAGTGAAATTGCGACCTGTAGTCGACGAACAACTTTACATGGACGGACGGACGGACGGACATCGTTAAATCGACTCAGCTAGTGATTCTGAGTCTATCGGTATACTTTAAGGTGGGTCTAGCTGTGTTATTTTCAGGTGTTACAAACATCTGCCGTGAAACAAACAATACCCTGTACCACAGTGTGGTGTAGGGTATAAATATCAGTACATACTGCTTTCAAGTTATTAAATGCCATTTAAATCCATAATCTTTAAATTAAAACAAAAATAATAAATAAATTTACCAATATTTTTTTGGGGCACAAGGTTAGGGGTTTCATTAGCCGGTTTACCCGACTGAACTTTCTTACTTGTTTAATAATTTATTTAAACAAAAAGGATCGTTTCATGATTTGTTGCATATCCAAAGATTTTTCCAGTAATACAATTGCATGCAATCCATGGTGGAGGGTATATAAGATTCGGCATAGCCGAACTTAACACTTTCACTTGTTTTTCTTTCAGTAGCTAAATGGCTTATGTCACTCCTTGATACTTAAGGATCATTCCATAACCCTATAGATATACGAGTATAGATACTAACATGTCTTAAGAATTAAGAAATTGTCATAATAACTCACTTATCTTAAAACCGCGTATTTCAATTTCCTTCAAATCTGTTGGAAAATTTTTCGATGTTATCAAAAGCCTTACTGCTTCTTCCGGGGGATCAAACGGAAATAGGAATGACAATTGCATATTCCAATTGTGACAAAATA